>JALPQI010030493.1:0-336719 GCA_025490895.1 Thaumatotibia leucotreta | reverse complement strand
GTATCGTATTCCATGATTTAGAGATAGAAAGAGTTATACAGTGTATGTATATGTAGTAAAAAACACACCCCTGGGGTTGCAAGCGCCCATAGGCTACGGTGACTGCTTTCCATCAGGCGGGCCGTATGCTTGTTTGCCACCGACGTGGTATAAAAAAAAAAAAAAAAGATAAAGGTAGAATTTATGTGAATTATTTGATAGAAGTAACGTGTAAATAGTAACCTACGTGTGGTTAGAATAGCATCATTGTTGTCGTGCTGGGACCGATTTTTGCAGTACCACTCTCACATTTTGATGTGCTTGTAGATAGTACAATTTGAGTACATTTGTTTTGTATTCATTTGACCATTGATTTACCCATAAATATTGTGTGGTCGTGCCAGGGAGTACCTACTCAGCACGACCACGACCTGTATCTCGCTATGCCAAAACCGTGCAGGTACATTTTTTTTAAACATAAGTACATAAAAGTACATTTCATTTCATGAATATGTACCGCAAAAGAAACAATAAACTTATACGTGGACGTGTTGTATAGTACCACACAGAAATAGCGGAATCCTGAAGATTATTTGAAAATACTATAAGTTTTCGTAAGTAAATAAATATATATTTTTTAATATGCCAAATTATTAAGTATTAAGTAATTATATTCAATGTAAGCTTATCGAATTAAAAGTGGCAAGACTGTCAGTGGGAATCATACATGGGTATTATTACATCCAACAGATTTTTTTGTTAAGTTTTTCACTATCTATCTTAACCTGTTGCTCGTCCTAATTTACAATGCTCTGTTCTTATTTTTATTACTAGTTAGTAGCTATTATTATTATGCTAAAAACATATTGTTAAATTACCTCTTCAATTAATTTGGATAGCCTGTCTGCAGTCGCGGATTTACTAGAGAAATAAAATGCGATGGGTTGCTTCCATATTTTTCGAATCCCACATAGCATAAAAACTAAAGCATTGCATGCCACTTCTTCTGTTCTGCCGTGGGTGGTTCCATGGTCTTCAAACCCATCAACACAGTCCAGTTGCGGATTGTAATTCAGGTGTTTCCTGATAGCCATTTCATCAAAAACCAAAGAGCAGATACTGTCGTCGTCGGTGAATGTTTCGGCCATTGACTTCAATCCGGCGAATACCTGGTTGTTGATCCCTGGCTTCATGGGTACCTTATTCAGCATGTTATTTAATGTGGCTGGGCATGGCAATGAAAAAATACTTGTTAGCAAACGATAACAAGCTGGTGATTTTTTGTACAATGTTAAAGCCAGTATTTTTTGGTCCAAATTATATCTTCTCCCTTGTTTGGCTCTTCGGTAATTAATAAGTTGGCTCTCGAGTAATAAAGTAAACGAGTGGTTTAAATTTAATTGAAATAAACGTTTGACATTCTCATCATTACAATTTTTTTCAATTTTGTCAATTTCAATGTTCCTAATTTTTTTCTTTAACCTGCGAATTCCTTGAATTTTATTTTTACAAATCTTATACAATTTTTGCTCCGTTTCGGAGAGCTGGCTAAGTTTCGTTTTGTCAATACGTTTTAAAATTCCTTTGGCTTTTTGTGTAGTTGACTTGGTTTTTACCGAATCCTGAAAAAAAAAAAGATTTAAACTAATTATTTATTGTATTAAATACCAACCTAGAATAGCCAAGTCAGGCCCACATAAATTACATCCTTCTTTCGAATTTTGCGATTTCCCGAAATCGCAGATTTTTTTACAACACATGATTATGCTCAGAAAGTCCTCTTTTTGAAGGTGAACTTATGTATAGAAAGTGTTTTTTTTCCGCATGTGTGGGAATTAATTTTTTGTACTTTTCGGCACGGTCTGGTTGGTATTGGTATTGGTACTGCCGAGATAGTCTGGTTTTCCTCGCATTGTAAAATGTTGCATGATACACATGTTGAAATGTAGGCTTTTTAGGGTTCCATAGCCAAAATGGCAAAAACTGAACCTTTATAGATTCGTCATGTCCGTCTGTCCGTCTGTCTCTGCCGATTTACTCGGAAACTATAAATGCTACAGTAATGAAAGGTAAGGATATGTGTTGTATAAACTGATACATAATTAATTAATTATGATATTATATTATAAAAATAAAATATTGGGGTTGTTAAGGTCATAATAAATAAATAATAATAACAATTTCACATTTATATTGAAGCGAATCGTTTTCATTATTGAATATCAGCTCTCAGTCTTAAAAAGTGTGTCCCCTCCCCTCTATTTTTTTAAATGCGCGGTATAAAATTAAAATATATTTATAGGGTGATTCTTGGGTCATGAGCAGGATTGAACAGGGTAGGTACTAGGGACGGTCATGCTGAGCAACTTTCACTACTGTGATAACCAAGAAATCACCAAAAAATCTCTTAATTATGAGTTACCTAATTGATCCTTAATTGATGGTTAAGTATCGATTAACTCATAATTAAGAGATTTTTTATTCAATTCCTCGATTGTCTCTAAAGTGAAAGTAGCTCAGTGTAACTGTCCCTAGTACCCTGTTCACTCCTGCTCATGACTCAAAAATTATCCATATGTTATGCATATTAATAAACTCTTTCAACGATTTTTGATTTGAATTAATTAGCTGTAATAGTCTTTGAGATGGGTTGATTTAACTGTATTTCTTTATAATAAATTGATAATGGTACGGAACCATACGGTGTGTGCGAGATTATTAGTGACTCGGGAAACATCCTCCACGTACATAGATATAATTTTATATAAGTATGAAAACAGAATAATAACATTCAATGTACATTATAAATAAGTAATAATAATAAATATCTAGGACATCTTACACAAATCGACCTAGTCCCACGGTAAGCTCAATTAAGGCTTGTGATGTGGGTACCAGGCGACGATATATATTATAATAGATAGATACATTCTCATCATCACGTCAGCCGAAATACGTCCACCACTGAACATAGGCCTCCCCCAAAGATTGCCACAATGACCGGTCCTGTGCCACCCGCATGCAGCGGACTCCTGCGACCTTCACCAGGTCACCAGTCCACCTTGTGGGGGGCCTACCCACGCTGCGCCTTGCGGTACATACATACAGATACTTAAATACATCGACAGCCATGACCAAGGAACAAATATTTGTGATAAAAATAATTTATTATAGTTACCATCAATTTAAATGGTTCGGTAGCAACGGTACTTGATCTTGTTACTGCTAACTCTACTTTGTCTATCAGGGTAATTGGGTCTTTTGAGCATCCAGCCACCGGTTCCTGTGAGATGTGTGAAAAATAATATGTAAAACCAGCCGTAATGCCACCTTCGACGTTGGTAAACTTGGCATTATTTCTTTGGTATATGGCACCTAATATTTTATAATGTCAACATAGGTACATAGTAGTGTTACTACCTACTTAAAAATATAAGACAAAAACATTATATATATATTTTTGTAGAACCACACAATTTTTATATTTAAAAATATTACATTTTAAATATGTACCTACTTTTAAAAAATTGTGTGGTCCCACAAAAAATACGAAAAACCATTCCAAAGAATAATGCCCTTGCCAATCAATATAATTCGAACTACAGCTCAAAAATTTAACTACCAAACGTGATAAAAACCCTAAGGGTCAGTATTGAGTCAATTACATTTTGGTAGCTGTTCATGTACATATAGAGCACAGTAATACGGTATTGGACATATTTGTGTTATAATTATAATTAATGGTTAAAATATATGTACCCCTAATTATCATACCATCAATGGGGACGATCCTACGTCACTTATAACAGGCAGTGCTCTTTCGCCCACCAGTTCGACGGAGTCTTCCATTCAGAAAACACTTTCTCAAAAGTTTTCGGGTTCTTAAAGGGCCCCAATACAAAACCACAACACATACTCCAAACCCCAAAAGAAAATGCTTTTCACTTACCAAATATGCAATTAGTACGTATATCCTTCACTCGACGGCACTAATCACAATAGTTTAATAGATATTTTGTTATTTTATTTTTGTCTTCCCTTGTTTATTGAAACTTTAGTTTAAGGCCGGTAAGTTCGTGCGACATGAAATGAAAACTTCAAAGAAAAAATATATAGCAAATGTTAGGTTGGCAGCTAGTTCTTGGCGCCAAACCATTGACACTTGCTGTCAAGTGTGACAGATGTTGTTTGGTTTGTGGCGCCTTATTAACGAAAATTATTGTGGTAAGGTTGGTACGCCGCTACTTCAGAGTAATTTTCAACCAAATGAGATATATTTTGTGAGTATATTTTTAATATGTCCGAAAATCAGGTAGATTTCATTATTTTATAGAAATAAATCAGAATATCAGTAGATTGCTTCAAAATCAGGTAGATCTACTGCTTTTTCAGTAGATCTGGCATCACTGGCATTGACCGTGAAATTGACGTAATCGAACAGAGTTGCTGTACTTTAAAAATCACTTTTGAATTTTAGGCAACCCCTTTTGAAATACCAACCCACACAATGACAAATTAAGAAAAATCATGTCTTACCATAGGAGTTGATAGGCCTTGAACACTAATCCATCATTTTTATTTATTGAAAAAACGTAACGTGTAAACGCAAGTATCAATCACATCACGATCTAAAATAAAATATCAATGTGAACCAGTATTCAAACAAATGTACTGGCAGCTTTTGTCAAAAAACTTTACTCTGCAGCCATAGAATCGAATTAAAAAGAAGTATTGTTTTTTTTTTCTTGCAATAAATGGCATTCAGATATTTAGGGTCGCGTTTTATAAAGTTACAATTTACAATTTCGCTGTTTGCCTCTCTTTCTAGCCAATATGTGCGTGCGTTAGAGAGGTAAACAGCGAAATTGTAAATTGTAACTTTATAAAACACGACCCTGGTGTCGGCAGTCATTTATTATACTCCATCCAGCAATCTCTGTAAGTATAACAAGGCAGCAAATTCAAAAAAAGTAGGCGCGAATTTACCGCCTTTTTTTACTAACAGCGATTATTGGAGAAAGCATAGCTAGACTTTTGAGAAAAAAAACAGCGCATTGGCGCCAACATATTTTATTATAACGGTAGCGAACATTTTAAATTACTTATAAAAAAATAGTGTAAGCTAAAAATATCTTCACTTATTAGTGAATAATTCAAATGGAGAGGTACATAATTAGAGAAGCACGGGCTGGAGCTGGTAAGAAATTACGTACTTACCTACTAAACATTTAAGCCACGACATATTTAGCGTAGGTAATAAATGAGAACAGGATACACTACATTTATAGCACTAGTGTAGTATGTATGTACAATTAATATTTTTCAGAATGTCTACAGGGAAATCAAATAATAGCTTTCCCAAGGAGTACAGCAGGGAATAATATGATGTAAGTATTTTTTTAGGTGCCTTTTATGTAATGAGAGAGAATTTACATATTTTAGTAAGTAGGGTACGGTTGGCAAGTGAAATGTTTAAGACGATGTTCCATTTCGAAGCTTTTATTGTTTGGGTGTTATTATTCCTTTCCCAGTTTTTACTCTAGTATGCTCTAGTAAGCTTTATTCATTTGCAACAGATTTGTAGTATACTACAAATCTGTTGCAAATGAATCCGTATAGGCCACAGGTAGGTAGTTCGTGCAGTCTATTTTATTGACTCGTCTATAATAATACCATACATTTCCCAGCCCAGAACAGTTCTACACGCCTTACGGCTCAGAATTCCAGAATGTTCGAGAGAACAGATACAGTCTGCCACAAAAGTCTTATGCTCCGTCGAATGTAAGTGCACTCGCACTGTTTAAATAGTTAAGTAGTTTAGTTTCCTTTTCAGTTTCAAGTACCTACTTAGAAAAGAACCGGATAATTTAAATAATACTACTATGTCATTAGCATCTCCTCACATGCTTTGATGTTTGCAATAGTACATTTCGATGCAAGTGCAAAAAAAATTTTTTTCGATGAGGGTGTAAGTTGGAGACCGAGTGAAACGAGTTAAAAAGAAGTTTTTACACGTGTATCGAACGACTTTTTTCATAACAAGTGCCTTAGAAAGAGAAATTTACGCACGCGAAGCGCAAAGTTTACTATCTTTCTGTCTCAATTAGCTACCTACTCGTACATTGCAGTTAATAACGAAGTTAATTCTAAAGCAATATCAATTCGGATGCATCCGCGAAAAGCCGAAAGGAAAGGATTTTGCTTCTTGCTGTATTTTCTCCGTGCAAGTGAACTAATAATTCGATATAATAGTTGAATGCATTTGAATTTGAATGCATGATCAATGCAACTTTATCATTGGTTACGATCCTCAGTCATTAGGGAACGACGAAGAAGAAGCAGGAAGATTTTGAATCTTTATTTTCTTTCAGATGATGCAGGGACAGGCTCAAATGATGTCTGGGATCGATCCTAACTACTTGGCATCGTATTCCAATACTCAATATACGGCAGGTAGGTACAAACATACAGTCATACATACATCATCAGCCTATCTCAGTTCACTGCTGGACGTAGGCCTCTTCTATTAACTAACGCATTAGGAGGTGAATGCCCATAATCGCCTCGCTGGGCAAGCGGAATGGTGATCGCAGTAATATGTCCACTATGATGACGCTGCTGCCGATCATCAATTTTCTATCAAGGAATGGTCAGTGAAACTTCAGTCCCTTAGTCGGCTCTTATTACACCCGCGGGAAGAGTTGGGGTGGTGACAAATGTCTTTTTATTGCCAACGCCTCACAGCCACCACTATACACTCTATACAGGCAGGTAAGGTAGTCGAAATTGCGGCAAATGCTTTTTAGGTAAGTCAACGTAATATTTTTACGGAACTTTTCCGCTTTGCCATAACATGGTATGATTTCAGAATTTGCAAACGCTCAAATCGGATCGGAAAAATGTTTAGGCGTCGTCAAGGAGATGTGCTTTTATTCATGCTGTTTCGCTTAAGTAGGTATATATTATCGCCATAACTCTGCAGTTATGGCGATCCTGCGATGTTTCCTGGGTCACTAAATAACCTCGCACATACCAGCAGCGCAACTTGCTGCAACAGCTGAGCAACTTTTTGTATGGGACCAACCCCCGAATCGCAATAAAAAAACTTTTTTAAACATACTTAGGTATTGGTTAATACTTTGACCTTGATGTTTTATTTGGGAAAGTGACTTTATTTTCGCGATTTCGGCGTTGGTCCCATAATACCAAAAGTTGTTCAGCATGATATGTACCTAATCATTTGTATAATGATAGTGAGTTTAACTGATTTCTACAGCCCTATCCGAAAATTTGTCGACAGTCAAACCTTTTGTCATCTATTTAGACTAATTAGTTATCAATCTTATTACCTATTTATTCTAATTCTGTATTTTTTGATGTCTGGAGTTAGAATAGTTCAATCCTCTTATTCATTGAATATACGTCTGCTAACTTAGCAAGTGGCTAAGTATTATTTGTCCCTTTCAGTCATATCAATACATTCATAAGGGCGAAAGGGACAAACAATACTTAGCGGCTTGTTAAGTTAGGAGACGTTTATGAATACGACTATGCCGGTTTTTTATGTTTGTAAGGCCAATTTAATACAATATTAACACAATTGAATTTTAATTATTACTTCAGAAATAAACAATTTAAATCCTATCCACGCTTGCAAAGAAGCAGTGTGAATCATAAAGCTATCACGTTTGCGAATATTTCACAGGAAATCAACACATGCATAGAGAGATGCAAATGGAAAGGCAAATGCAATTCCGATCCGAGCCGTTCGGAAGCGAGTATCAGAATCGCAAGTTGACTGTCGACAGGAATAAAACATTTCGAGCTCCTTCCGGTAAGTGGCATCAGATCAGGAGGAGATAAGCAGACAAGGTGATAACAATTAAATATCTCCACGTCCTCTTATTTTTAACCGATTAAAAAAAGAGGAGGTCAATATTTCCGAGAATCGTGAACCGATTTTCAATTTTTTTTAAATCGAACAGTGGCGTTACCATGACGTACTAATTCAATTCGGTTGCGGTTCAGGGAAAGGGACAGTGATATAGGACTCGTATAGCCTTGTCCCTTTCTCTCGACCTAAACTGAACCGCATTAGTACGTCATGGTAACCCCCAGGAGGAAATAAGCGGAAAAGGTGATAACAATTAAATATTTCCACGTGCTTTTGTTTTTAACCACATCACATCATCAGCGTATATCAGTTCACTGCTGGACAAGGGCCTTAAGGTGCGGCTTTACAGACACGGAGCGGAGCGGAGCTGTGGGAGCTCGGCCAATGAGACCGCATCACAGTGTTTCGAATTTGAATTTGAAGAATGTAATTGGTCAATTTTGCACAGCACCGCTCCGCTCCGCGTCAGTGGAGCCGCACCCTTAGCCTATGCTTATGGACGCATTAGGAGGTAAATGCCCATAATCTCCACGCTGGGCAAGCGGGTTGGCGATCGCAGTAATTCACGATGCTGCCGCCGATCATCAATCCTCCATAAATAAATGGTCAGATGACACTTCAATCCCTTAGCTGACTCTTACGCCATTGACGGGAAGAAATGGGGTGGTGACAAATGATGATTACATATTTTTAACTGACTTAAATAAATGAGGAGATTTTCAATATCTCCGAGAATCGTGAGCAGATTTTCATTTCTTTTAAATCGAACGTGTTTAACCCAGAGTTAATCCCGTTGGCACTAAGTCGGGATCTCCTGAAGGGATCTTAGAGAAACGGTGACGTATAAAACCTAATTTAAAATTTGGTGATTATTACTAATAATTACATTGTGGGGCAAATAAATATAGATAAACAATAATTTCTCTCAGAAATACCGGGTAATTTTTTGAACATTTTGACAGACAAAATGTACCTACAGAGGTAGGTACATGTAGTATTTTTTTACTTTTCTAGATATCCACTTGTATGCTTTGATTTATGTTTGATCGATACCTAAAGTAGTCTATCACACTCGCTCCAATACATCAATGCGAGCGTGATAAGAATAAGAATAAAGAATAAAAAAGTTTTATATTTTAGATAGACTGCTTTACGAGTCAACGTAAACGTTACTTATCATTATTAACTCATGGTATTGCTATAAATCAAACACTAACAAAGTTTGACCACTAATTTCATCAGCGTTGTAATTCGAAATAAACCATTTTGGTCTGAGAGTAAATGCATTTTGGCTGGTAACTTAATTGTCTGGATAAGAAAGATAAAATACTAAGTCCATCCAGCTTATCTCAGATCTTCAAATCTTTTAATCTTGGTAAGCACAAATAGTTCAATTTGACTGTCAAATGCAGAGCTCAACATTAACTTGGCATTTTGCATCGTAAAACGAATCCACGTTATAATGAATAAAAATATCATCATAGATCATTTTTAGGGTTGCGTAGTTAAACTAGGAACCCTTAGTTTCGCCATGTCCGTCTGTCCGTCTGCTTGCCCGCAGCATACTTAGCTCAGTGGCCGTAGGTGCTATACATTTGGTGATAAATATTAACACCCCGAAAAACTAGTAAAGTAAAAAGTTGAAAAAACATTTTTCACACCACCTGTTCGAATACAGCCGCCCTACCGCGAAAAACGTAATTCGTAAATTTCGAGGATTTGTCTCTCTCAATCTAAATGACGCCTTCGTTTGAGTATTGCATAAACTTAAAAATAAAAAAAATGATTACATATTTCATTTATGGTTCTATTGTTTGTTGTTTAATATTCATAAATGTCTAAAACAACAAAATTTTTCTTTCCACTGTTTGAA
The DNA here is from genome assembly GCA_025490895.1 of Thaumatotibia leucotreta. NCBI lineage: Eukaryota > Metazoa > Arthropoda > Insecta > Lepidoptera > Tortricidae > Thaumatotibia > Thaumatotibia leucotreta. The sequence continues at coordinate 326,973 of JALPQI010030493.1, read as the reverse complement.
ATTATTCGGATCCATCATACACTAATTTAAAATGACGACTAGTTTGTCGGTCTTTAAAAATTTAGTTGACTTTGGCAGTGGGTATAGTCGCCATCAAATATATCGTAGCATCCGAAGCGTTCAAAAATATCTGAACACGCCTCTATCGTTATGGCAATAACGAGTCTGTACACATCGTAAAATTTGATGCAGACGAAATGAGGCAGCAAGCTACATACCTAATAGTATTTGACGGGTCCACGGAAAAACATGTCCAGTGCTTTTAAAAATCAGGGCATTCACATTCACACCTTATTCTGTTGAAAGTAAGGTGGTTTTTTCCTTCTGTAATTTGAATTGACTAGACATGTTCTTTCCGTGAAGCCTTCATTTACTAAACGAGTACGAGAGCATTCAACTGCTAGTGCCATCATAAACCAAAAACAAAAGAATGTACTTAAAAATAAACATGAAATATATTTCAGAGTCGCCCCGCCATTTTGAAACATTTGAGAGCAACACAACAAGAGTGAACAACTGTGATATCAAACCTAAGATGCTGCCGAAGATACCTGAACAAATCCCTCGTAGTTCCACTGGTAAGGCATCAAACCTAGTATCCCTTTTAGAGGGGTCAAAAAATGCTTCTCTTGACGAAAAGCTTCCTGACTTTACTATCTGACGAAATTCACGTCGGTATAGAAAAAAAATTGTCGCATTATGATAATACCATGATCTCTTAATGCAATTCAGCTAAGTTCAGCGTATTATTTTTTGACATGAAATCTATGAAACGGATCTCTGTTCAAATTACATGCTAAAGTGAATCACATTAGTAGGTACATCACCGGTCTGTGGATTGCTAAGCAGATCAAGGCGTTAAAAGATCAGTATGGCCATTGCCCGCATGGATCAAGATGAAATGTCCGTGAAACTAATTTATCTGTAACTACCAATAAAATTATAGAAATACTAGGCTAAGGGTGCGGCTCCACTGACGCGTAGTGGAGCGGAGCTGTGGGAGCTCGGCCAATGAGACCGCATCACAGTGATTCGAATTTGAAGAATGTAATTCGTCGATTTTGCCCCGCTCCGCGTCAGTGGAGCCGCATCCTTATACCCCATTTCACCATCCCTGGGAAAAAGTATAGTAATTATTCCAAAATAGACTGAATTGACTCATAGATGCATTTACCTCGATTGACTTTAAATTTGCGCCAACATACAGCCAATGGTCTCGTGGAATACATTAACAAGAGAACTCCTATTGAAGACTTGAAATTCCAGCTGTGACTATGACTATGTCAATACGTTCACTTCGTATTCAATATGAATTGTGGGCAATTTAGGGCATAACGATGTGACGATAGTCACTGCATTCCCAGTGAGTCATGGAATAGTACATTACTATAGAGGACGGGAAACGAAGGGTTACATGCCAAGTAAATATATCTGGCCGAAGGAACTGAGGCCAGATAGGGATACGCGGCTTGTAACCTTGTTTCTCGCCGAGATTTGTATAGTGCTTTTCTCAAACTTGCCATGAAATAAAATGAACTGATTTCGCCGAACCATACTATTTCATTTGTAAATATACCAATAGTACAGTATCGTAAAACATTAAAAAAAACATTCGCGCCTAACTTTTTTTTTATTGTTTGAGCTATTCTTTTACCTAGACATTAGTTCTCAGGTTATTTTTTTTTTCTGTGGCTGAATGTCAAGACCTGGTGTCACAATTTGACGTTCCAAAACAAAAGACAGTCTGTTTGCAGTCCTAGGTGTGAAATAAATACATGAAATCTCTTTACATATCATCTTAGCACATGACACCGGATACATAGTATTTCCGGGTTTAATTTAAAGTAAGTAAGTAACATCAACATTCCGTAGCAAGTTTGAGAAAAGTAAGTAAATTAATAAGGACAAACAATATCTCGAAAATTACACGTACGCGTTTATTATTTTGAGTCGCGATCGAGAAAAAGGTGGTAGTTGGATAAGTAATATACTTACGGCCTTATTCATAAAAAGTTACGCGCCCGCTGATGGGTCGTTGTTGACCGGATGGCTAAAAACGTTATTCATAAACGTTCAATAGCGCTATTCAGCCGCTCAAACCTACTATAAATCCCCCGAAAGTTATAGAGCCGAGGACCCTTCTATAACGGTCTTATAACTGTTTTTCTTTGGCGGGAATTTAAAAAAGGCGGGTGTAATTTTTTCGTGAAAATTTTCTAAATTGTAATTATATTGTAAAAAGTTGTATAAACTATATGTAAATAGCATAAATTTGTACATAAAGTTATCTTAAGTTAGAAATTAATGTAAATATCTGCTCGACGATGGCCGGTGATGTGGAACCTGGGGGGGAAACTCCCGATGGTCCACCGGTGAAAACTACTAAATGGTTATTAGATAAAAACGGCGGCGGCGGGTCCGTAAGTAATGAAAAACTGTATCAACCATACTTTAAACCTGGTTACAAAAGACTATATCCTGAACATGCATTAAATAGTGAATTTAAAGTGTTTGTGGAAAGTGACAATAATGAAAGACTAGGCAACAAAAGCCCCATTTATTTGAACCATATATTTACACAAAACGTGAAAGGTGTCGTGTCCGTGCATCGGGTTAATGCAAATAAATTGGCAGTCATATTTAAGCAATTCAATACGGCGAATAACTTTTTGACCAACGAGGCGTTTATGACTAATTACCATGTAAAGGCTTATATCCCGGCAAAGGAAATAGAAAAGACGGGAATAATTCGTTTTGTCCCGACAAATATCTCAAACAAGGACTTATTCACAAAATTGTCATCCAACTATGACATTCTCGCTGTGAGGCGTTTCACGAAAAGGGTGGGCGAGGAACGGGTACCACTGCAGACAGTGAGTATCACCTTCCTCTCCAACTCTTTACCGGACAGTGTACAATATGACCTGTTTTCATACAGGGTGTTTGAATATATACCCCCACTACTGCAGTGTTTTAAATGTTTTAAATTCAACCATGCAGCTAAAATCTGTAACAGCCGACAGCGTTGCTCCATTTGCTCGGGCGACCACTTCTATAAAGAATGCGATAAACCAACGGAGTTATGTTGTGCTAATTGTAGCGGGCCACACCTGGCAATTTCCAAGACGTGTCCAATAAAACTTAAAAAACTAACGGAAAAAAAAACAAACATCACATATGCTTCGAAGGCAGAAACACGAAAGCTCGAGTTTCCGCCCCTAGAAAAATCAGTACGGACTACACAATCACAAAGCAGTTCAACTGTTTCTACACCTAAAGAAATACCTAAACTAAATATTAAACAAGAATTAATGAAAAATCCAGAACTTATGAATGCCATAATCTGCTCTTTAGTAGAATTAGGCAACAAGACAGACTCTAACCCAATCACTCATAACTTAATTCAAGACATATTACTCAAAAATATTCCTTAATGGATCCCTCGTACATTCGTATAGCTCATTTTAATATACAGTCAGTTACAAATAAAAAACCGTTGCTAATTAATTTTTTAAAAAATCATAATATTGATGTTTGTCTTCTTAATGAAACTTTTTTAAAACCGACCACAGCTTTTAGAGTTCCTAGTTATAACATTTTCTGTAAATATTCCGCTAATGGTCGTGGCGGAGTTGCAATACTTGTTAAAAATATATATAAACATACATTTATACAAACTACTTTCTATGAAACTATACAAAATGTAGCAGTATCAATTGAGACCAGCACAGGACCATTAACTGTGTTGTGTGTGTATTGTCCTCCTAACCGGCCACGCTTAAGATTAGACAGACTTAAAAATATAATTCAAAATTTACAATCCCCGTTAATAATATCCGGAGACTTTAATGCTCATCATATCTCATTTGGCTGTGCAACTAATCAATCAAGGGGCAACATCCTGTTTGATATAATAAGTGATTTAAACTTATGTATTTTAAATGATGGAAAACCAACTACAGTTACCTATCCGAATAGAAACCCTTCGGCGATAGATGTTAGTCTGTGTAGCGCAAGTATAGCACCTCTATGCGAGTGGCAAATCCATGATGACCCTATGGGCAGTTATCACTACCCTACTATAATTAATTTATTAATTTCCCCTGAAAAATATCAAATCAACGATCCAATAGATAAATTCTTATATAAGAAAGCTGACTGGGATAAGTATAATGAATATTTAGAAAAAATCTTCTCTGCGTTTTCTTTTAATGACGATGATTCTATTGAGTTGTACGAAAAGTTTTGTTCGGAACTTAATGTATTAAAAGTACAATGCATTTCAAAATTTCAACGTGATAAATTTTTTACTAGTCGTCCACCTGTTCCTTGGTGGAATAAACAATGTGAGGATAGTGTTATTAAATCCTACGAGGCTTTAAAATTTTATAGGGCTAATCCGTCTATAGAAAATTACATAGCGTATAAAAAACTTGATGCTCTTAAAAAAAGAACAATAGCATTGGAAAGGACTAGTAGTTGGCGTAGTTATTGTGCTTCTATAAACCGATGTACACCTATTGGTACAATATGGAATAATATTAAGCGTTTCAAAGGGATTAAAGGTAAACAACAAAATAAAAATGATGAATTTATAGAACCATTTATAAATAAACTAGCTCAAGGTTCAATTAATGATCCCAGCTCTATAGAAATGTTATTTGAAATTAACAACGCTAATGATGAGTCTAAGTATCTTATAGAACCATTTACTTGGGAAGAATTTATTTTAAGCTTACAGTCAAGGAAAAATACCACTCCAGGCCTAGACGATATACCATATTTGCTAATAAAGAAACTGCATACTACCGGAAAAAAAGTTTTACTTAGAATTATGAATTTACTTTGGTCACAGGCAGCAATACCTGCCTCTTGGAAAACACAAGGCGTAATACCAATTTTAAAATCGGACAAACCTCCTAGCCAGGCAGACTCTTATCGACCTATATCTCTCTCATCATGTATTGGTAAAATCTTTGAGAACATGTTGAAGACTAGACTTGATTGGCATATTGAGGCAAACAATATATTGCCTTCTTTTCAAAATGGCTTCCGACGAGGTAAAAGCTGTTCTGACAGTTTCTTATCTCTTATCTCGGATTTGAAATTGGCTAAATACAACAAGTCAAATGCTGTTTGCATATTTTTGGATGTGCAAGGAGCATTTGACAATGTTGATCCTACTATATTAGTGAAAGTTCTATCTAATCTAAATATTCCTGGTAAATTATGCCAGTGGATATTCAATTTTTTGGATAATAGACATTTATATGTTAAATTTAATAACATATTACATGGACCAAGACAAATTTCCAAAGGCACAATGCAAGGAGCAACGCTGTCTCCTCTTTTGTATAATTTGTATACTAGCCAGATTACCTCATTTGTAAATAGTTCCAATGTAAATATACTGCAATTTGCAGATGATCTAGTAATATATTCCACTAACTCAAATTTAGATATAGCTAAAGCAAATATCAATAATGCTTTAAATGAACTTTACTTATATTATAACAATTTCTTGAACTAATACAAATACAAATACAAATATTTTATTTCCAAAAAAGGTAAAAGAACATTACATTTATACTGACCCCCACACTAGGCGGTGCCTGTCCCGTGGGGGAGGTTAAAATTTACAGAACAGAAGTAACGTACGTTTTACGGCTAGCGGTAACAATACTATATTATTTAATGAATTAAATTACAAAAAAAGGACGGAGATAGGTGAAATTATAACTTAATAACAATTCTAGAATACTAAAACATTTAAAAAGACTTATAAAAACAAATCTAAAAGAGAATGAGATCATTATCATAAAACTTAAGACTAGTTTTTGTGTATTAGTAGGTGTGTGTGTGTTCATGTGTGTGTGTGTGTGTGTGTGTGTGTGTGTGTGTGTGTGTGTGTGTGTGTGTGTGTGTGTGTGTGTGTGTGTGTGTGTGTGTGTGTGTGTGCGCGTTAGTATGAAACCTTAACAATGCGTTCAGTCTCAGTGTAAGATAAATGCACCAGAACTTTACACAAGAGTTTCTTAGTTCGTATAACAGAGAGTTTTTTGAAGTCAAATATTCTAACTAATTTATTGTATATACGTGGGAACAGGAATACTGGAAACCGGCGTGCAAATGAAGTTTTGACAGAAGTAACAGGTATTTTGTAGATACGGTTTTTTAGTAAAGAGTTGTAGTTCGGTGAGCTTAGAACGGACTTGTGAACATGCTGTACAACTCTTGACAGATATAATTTGCGAACACTGAGTAGTCGAGTTTCATTGAACAGGGCATCGGTGGGATATCTAATTGGTTTTTTCAGTGCTACCTTTAAAACCGCTCTTTGTGCTCTCTCTAATTTCATTAAGACGGTTGATGAGGTTCCCCCCCAGGCTAGAATGCAGTAATTTATAATTGATTGTCCCAGAGCTAGGTAAATAGTTTTTAATAAACTGATGTCAGCTGACTCTCGGAGCATTTTCATTGTATGAATTAGTTTGCGAACACGGCCCGATACAGTAGCCACGTGCTCTCTGAAGTTCATCTTTTCATCGATAACTATCCCAAGATATTTATTTAACTTAAAGATTAACCCTGATAAAAGTAAGTTGCTAATATTGAGTAAAGATACAACAAATGTAAATATTGTATATAATAATGAGGTTATCAAAGAAGTTGCTTCTCATAAGTTCCTAGGTGTAGTAATAGATAATAAGTTAAATTTTGATTTGCATGCTAAGCATGTAGTTAATAATTCCACAAAAGGATTAAATATTTTGAGATGTCTTGCGGGCATATCTTGGGGGGCTGACCCTCAAGTACTGTCCTTGTTATATAAAACTCTTGTACGAAGTCACTTTGACTGTAGTTTTCTAGTACATATGAACACTGTACATACACATAAATTAGAAATAATACAAAATAAGGCAATGCGAATAATATCAGGTGCAATGTGTTCCACCCCAATAAGAGCAATGGAAGTAGAAACTAAAACAATGCCTTTACCTGCAAGATGGGTGATGTTAGCCAATAGATATTTAATAAAATTATATGCTAAAAATAATGAAAGTTTGATTAGGAGAATAAAGTCACATCCTAGAATCCCTCAGTTAACAACACTACTCTTACAGATAGAGGAAAAGTTTCCTAACATGTATCAAAATGCAATTTGGCCATGTTATCAAGATAGTTTTAATAGTAAATTGTTAGACATTAAAGTTTGCACCAAAACTATCAACAGTAACACAGATTTTCTATATTTCTTGTCACAAATTCCAAATTATTATAAATTGTACACAGATGGTAGTAAGGCAGTCTCCCATGTTCGTAGTGCAGTATATGATCCCCAGACTAAATTTGTACAAAGTTTCAGACTGGATAATGCATGTTCCATATTCACGGCAGAAGCATATGCAGTATTTGAAGCCCTGAAAATAGTTAAAAGAATTTCTGAATTTGAATATTTCTTTATCTTTACTGATTCACTTAGTGTAATATATGGCTTGCAAAATAATCAGTTTCATTACAAAAATAATTTTATATTGTATAAAATCAAAGAAATGTTATTTTATCTCAAAAATAATAATGTGCATATTAACTTTATGTGGATTCCTTCGCATAGTGGTATTACGGGCAATGAAGTTGCAGATAAAGCTGCTAACTTAGGAATTAATGAATTAGATGTAAGATATAGTTTTAAAATACCAATGACTGATTGTCAAGCTGCTATAAAGAATGATGCAGTGAAGATGTGGCTTGATATATGGACAAAAGATAGACAGACTAAAGGAAAATGGTATGCCAGTGTTCAATCAGACTTACCTGGCAAGCCTTGGTATGAGAAAGTTAAGATGAATAGCCGTGACTTTATTACCACCATGAATAGGCTGAGGTTCGGCCACAACTGTGCTCCAGCACACTTAGCGAGACTGTCAATAATACCCGATGGCACGTGTCCTCACTGCCAGGATAGCAGTGTTGGAGATATAGAACACCTTGTATTTCAATGTCAAGCTTTTGCATTTCATAGATTGATCCTAGCAAGTGAATTAAGTGAAGTGTTTAAAAATAATGTCCCCCGCCGCCTAACCGACATTCTCTCAAATATCGACAGTTACGTTCCGTTATACATATACATAAAAAATACAGTTTTGAAGATATAGTGAAGTGAAGTGCAAATAAAATAACTAATGCATTCTATGCTATTTAACTCTTTACATTAAGTGTTAATAATCAAACAAAGACTTGGCTTAAAGGACTTGTATCCAGGCCATAAACATTAAAAAAAAAAAAAAGGTCTTATAACTTCTTATTTAACAAGATGGCTGCCAAAATTTTGATCAGCTGATTTTTGACAGGTGCATAACCATGCGTTTAAAGTAGGCAGAAGAGAAAAGATAAAGGTATGAAAGTCTGATTTGGTGTATAGTTTTTTATATCGTCTATTCATCTGATTATTATTAAATATGTATCCAGAGATACTTAATTATATTTAGATAGGTATTTAAAATAAATATCCGATGATTTATTGTAAGTAGTTACGCAGTTTCGATTTTCTCTACATGCAACATTACACGAATCAGAAATGGTGGGAAAACTAATCTCCAACTTTTTTAATTTAAAATTTTGTTGATAGTTTTTCAACCATTTCAACTTCAACGTCAATACGCAGTGAGACTCCATCATGCAGGCCTTAAACGCTATTGATGCCGTAAATAATTTGTGTAATCCGCCGCGGCGTCCAAAAATATATAACATAAGGGCAGATCCCATTGAGGATCTGCCCGATGTTGAATTTAGGCGGCGATACCGCTTTAATAGCCAGCCTCCGTAGCCTAGTTGGTAGTGACCCTGCCTACGAAGCTGGAGGTTCCGGGTTCGAATCCCGGCGAGGGCATTCTTTGTGTATTTATTTATCACAAATGTTTGTTCCTTGGTCATGGCTGTCTATGTATTTAAGTATCTATATGTATCTATCTATTATATATATCGTCGCCTGGTACCCACATTACAAGCCTTAATTGAGCTTACCGTGGGACTAGGTCGATTTGTGTAAGATGTCCCAAGATATTTATTTATTTATTTTATTTAATAAGGCGACTGTTTTGTATATAGTAGAGTTGGTGAAAGAAGACCTGAAGAAAGATCGCAGAGGAGCTGGCCTCACACCAGAACTTCAGGTTCTAACTGCAATTAGGTGTTGGGGTCGCAAGGAAGTAAATATTTATTTATTACTTACCCGTACTAATAACTGCCCATACCTAGGTACTAACTAGCCATACAATTATGTTTCGTTATCTGACCGTCATCGCAAGTACCTAATCATAAAGCTAACTGTTTTGATTAGTTACCTAGGTAAAAGAATACGTAGTAAGTACCTAATAATTTCAGGTTCAAGATGATGATGATAATATAATTATTTGAGATAAAAGTAAGTAACAAGGAATTAGGAAATATTTGCGAATTCCCGCCAGACAGCTGTCAAACTTTTTTTTAATTTGCGGTGAGACCACATTTTTGTCTATGATTTTGTCAAGGCGCCAACATAACGCGTCTAATCCGTTCAACAGCGGCTCAACAGTTATCGGAGAGATATTGAGCGTTTATGAATAACACTTCTTATAAACCGTTCAACAAGACTTATCGGCTCGATAACTATTGGGCCCCTCAAACCTTCAACAAGGAATTTTTATGAATAAGGCCGTTATTCTATTCTATATTCGAAATAACCTTCAGTAAAATTAGATGAATCTAGATAGCGAGTTATTAAGCTGCCTAAAATATCATTACACGAGTTACCAATTACTTATCACAGATTTAAGAAATTGTAGTAAAAATATCTTAATATAGTTGAACGACTACCAACTTCGCTAACTCGCCTTAACAAGCTCATTACTGTATTTCGGGAAAACTTGTAATGACAAACTTTGTCATACTTTCAAATCATAGATTAACTACCAATAGATCTCGCGCAGTGTAGTGCTGGGAGTATCTTACATTCCATTAACGGTAATTTTGGATTGTATTGCTGTTTTGATTGAAAACAGAAGAGGAAATATGGTAGGTCATTTACTTCGTCACGATGACTTCATTAAAGTTTTAATCGAAGGAAAGATAGAAGGAAAAAGGAAAAGAGGAAGACCACGGAGAGCCTACGTGGAGCAATTGAAGGAAACTATAGAAATTGAGACGTATAGAGAGCAGGCATAAAAGGCAGAGAATAGAATAGAATTTAAATTACTCCACCGACACAAGAGCCAACCTCTTAAATAAATGATGATGATATCTCTTACATTGCGCATAGATGTGTGCAGGTGGCCTACCGTGAACTCCGAAGTTGTTGTCACTTTAATGACACCTTCGTTGGTGTAACAGAGACAATTCCCTAAAATTTGTGACCTTCGGAGCAGCAGAATTTCTCTGTCATACTTACGTACGAATTAACAGGTGCGAGAGAGAGGCAACACTTCTTTCGTGGTTCGCGGTAGGGCCTCTGAACGGCAATAATGTCCGAATTTTATCGATAAAATTGACAGCTGATCGCAAAGTGAAGCAGCATGTATTGGTTAATTCCAAATTGAAATGTAATTGTTTGGACATATAATTAAATTTAAAAGTCGCGGAAAAGTGTCGCACACTCCATTTCCTCCGTATTCTGCAAATCGAATCTTTTATACACGGTGTATCACGAGGAAACCGAGTACCTCCAGCGTACCATTGTACATACCAGCGTATTCTTGAGGTCGAGAAGTAAAAAATGTTACATGAACTCAGGTCGAAACTTGTTTTTTTTTATGTTTTCATACACAGTATGAAACATTTGTATTGAAACGCACGAAAAGTCATATTTCCACATGGGTTCATGTAGCGGGAATGCACTTATTTTTTGGTAACACGTATCTTGGTTGTATGTATGGGTACTCCGGAATTGATATTTACTTTATATGCACCATCTAGTGTTTATTACGTATTCGAGTTACAAATGCTTACTTTTACTCCATTGGGTTTCGACTCTAAAAGTCTGGTAATACCCCTGCATTAGCGACTAAATCCAACTTAAATATCATACTGAGACGTGAGAAGAATGAATATCATTTTGTATCGTGATGAATACTAATTTAGGCTGTTTTAACACCTATTGTTTAGTGTTAAGAAGATGAGCCATAATGGATCTCAGGATTTAGTACATCATCTTGCTTGTTATACAGGGTGTCTAGTAATGTGTAGGTAGGTATTCTTAATTTGAAGATTTTTAGCATATAACTGCGAACTTTGTTATGTCATCCGTTTTTGAAACCTGTCAAAGAGCGAGCGATTTTAACTTTTGTTTAACTGAGAACGAGAGAGTTCTCGAGCTTGTTGCATTACATTGGACCGTAATATTGTATCTACTCAATTCCATTAATATCTCGGAGAATCGTGAACCGATTTTTTTTTTATTAAACGGGCATAAGCGATGATCCCGTTGGCACTAAGTTAAAGTCTGTGATGATGAGATCTTGGAGAAATCTATTGAGGTCGGATTTTTTATTTTTATTTAATTATTGTGATTCTAAGTGAAAGTTGTTTAAGTGTAAAGTTACACTATGTCATATATTAACCCCTATTAAATTCCCCCGTGATCGATTTATACCCTTTATGAAAGTGCGCACTAAGGGCACCGTAGCCTCAGGGAGCTTGTAATCCTATAATTATCAATAATGCGTTAGGTTTTCAATGTCACCGTGTATGAATAGATATCTAGTATATTGTACATATAATATATAACTGTACATTTGTTTTAGGACTGAGGGTACCGCTAAGGCGTAGATTTCATCATAATTTAAGGTTTAGCATTTCAGTAAAGTTCTAGACTAATTCTCAACAACTGTAGAAAGTATTGTACTGAATGACCCTAACTTAAATTGAATTGCTTTTGTCCCAGTCCCCCCGAAGAAACCGAGTGAGACGGAAACTCCGAAGAACGAATTACAAACTCAAGTCTTGACACGGTTTGACAAACTTAAGGTAAGTGTCCCAAGTTTTGGCGTTTCCTTTGATAACAACTTGGGATAGGGTAATGCGATTTTGGTACTTTACGTGTAACTTAAGGTATTAATTTGCCGTAATGTCATAGCTAAGTGCTCGTGGTTACATGGTTGCATTATGGGTGCTAGTACTGGGAACTTTCTGGACTCAAAGGCAATGTGTAATAATTTATTAAGGACTGAAATAAAAAATGCCAACATTGGCATGATGTTCTCGTATTCTATAGATTCATTTGAAGAGAATGGGACTATAGTTTTGTCACTAAATAATTTCTACTCTTGTCAGACAATGGTCGACGCGGGATTTTGAATCAAATCACATCATCAGCCTATTTCTGTCCACTTCTGGACATAGCCATCATTCATCACAATGCACCTCCTTTGATTTAGATCTTACTTTGTTGATTTTTGTAAGAATATCTAGTCCCATAATATTTATGTACGACTAATAGATATTAATACGTCATAAAAATGCTTCTTTCAAGAAAAACAGTTTAAAATGACAATTGCGATGTAGAAGTAAAACTAACTCATCAAGTTAAAAAAAACTGCAACAAAATATCATAAAAATGCCAAAAAACACATAAATTCCGCAAAAAATAACCACGAAAAATCCCCGATGACGTATTAAGTGGACTCATAAAATGAAAACTTAAAGGAATGGTTCGTCATAAAAGTAACTGGGACCATTCGCCTTTGTCGCTGTAATGGCCGCGATTTCGAAAGAGTAAATAAAGTGGGCTCATCGAGTAGACGTAGCAATGGGAAGATAGCTCACAGTTGGAAAGAAACATTACGTAGGTACATCATAATTCAGCGTTAATTACGACATTGCCTTCAATTCAATGGTCAATCTTAGTAGAGTACCTTTATAATTATAACGTTTTACAGTCGATGTCAAATTCATCATTACGGTTTAGGTGCCAAAAATATATTTACACGACCTTAATGTCAAGACAATAAAGTCGTTTAAATATATTTTTGGCACTTAAACCGTAATTATACTAATTATATCTTTGACGTCGACTTTTATATTTCTTTACGACGAGAAAACACATGTGCCAAATTTGACACTGTGAAATAGGTTAACTACCTAAAGTGGCTCCAAATGGTTCGTGTAATATTACACATAGTGCTGCTCGCCAGTTCGGTAGCCGTACCATGACTTGTCAAGTTAGTTACGTTTTACTCGAAACGTAAAATAGTCTATTGCGCTCGCTCCAATAAACGAGTGCGAGCGCGATATAATGACTTAGGTACGTATCGAGTAATACCTAAAGGTGCATTTAGGCCAAACGAGCATTCGCTCATTCTATCCCCCACTCTACGAAATTCCTTCGTTACACAAAACGTGATTCGTCGAAATACGTTGATTTACATAAAACCATATTACTATAGGTACTGCCATGCTAACTAAAAAGGACGCATCTCCCATAGAACAACTATAAGAGATGCGTCGTTTTTATTTAGCAGGGCAGTATAGTCCAAACGCTCCCAATAATTGTTCAAAACTTATTCGAATATCTTACATTACGTGTATTGTTATTTTCCCCTCACTAGCTCGTAAAGTGCTCGTTTATCCTTTAATACGAACGTGTAAAAACGCATATTATTCACTTGTGTGGCAAAGTAATGACCTTGGTTTTGGAATAACAAAACGTAAAATGCTCATGGAAATTGGTCCATATTAATGATAATTAAATAATTTGTTTGAGAATTTAGTGTAAAATACAAACCTTTATATAATATGATGATTTTAACATATAAATCCTAAAATTCCATAAGTAACAATTGTTTTAGTGAATGATGATAAGATGACTAGATGCAATCACAAAACGCAGAAAATGTCAACGTCAACATTGTCAAAGAATATTATAGGTTATAATCTTTATTTACCGACTCGAACACGCATAAAAGTAGTAAACTAAACAACTTTCAGGGTGCTCTGTTATAATTTTGTAAAAATAATGAATGAGAATGATTTAATAATGCATTGGCGTTGGTGTGCAACTACAGGAATGTGTTAAAATCGTGCTGCGTTTACTTTTTCGTGCTAAGTTTACTGCGACAAAATCTTGCATTAAATACATGATGCCTTTGGAAAATTATTATCACTAACCCGATGATGATTGTAATGTGAACAAATAATTACCTTTTTTGAGTTTCCTCGCTATAGTGAGGGGAAAAGTTTTGTGTTACACACGGGTGCAAATGTATTTTACTTCTCGTATGTTAAAACACTCGCTGCGCTCAGGATTCTATTTTAGAACCACTCGCTTCGCTCGTGGTTCAACTATAGAATCCTTTCGCTTGCTCGTGTTTCAATTTCATACTCGCGGGTAAAATACAACTTTGCACCCTTGTATAACAAATAACTATTTCACTCGTGCTATTCATAGGCAAAAAATTATCATTAATAAATAATAATAAAAAAATCTGGACAAAGCTAAAAAGATTGAGACTGATGCCTATTTAGGAGTTGAAATATTTGATCATAGTTGCAGTATTGGACCATAGTTGCCTGATTTAACGGTATCCGTTACTTGACATTGACAACTCATGGATACTGTTATTTGAACTCGGCTTGATGCGCTATCGCGTGGATTGATTTTTCAATAGGTACAGTCAAGGGCATAAATATGTATACCTACACTATTTTATCTTATGCCGTAAAAATAAGGTGCTAAAGTGCATACATATTTTTGCCTTGGACTGTACCTATTTAGATTTGATTTTCAACTGAGCTTTCTTATTGCTATTTATTCTGTAGGCGCGATCCGGAGGCCGGGGCTCCAGTTGGATGCAATATCCGTCGCTTTGTCTCGTGGAAAAACGTAGTTTTTTGTATTGAACCAAGAAATAGTTAGGATTAGGCCGTACTGTTAGAGTAGGTAAATATTTACCATGTTTTATTTATTGTGTTAAAAAACTATGAGTACCTACATACTCCTTGTAGGTACATCGATTAATTTTTAACAACTGTGTGTAGCATAACATATACAATTTTAAGCATGATACAAATGAATCCTTTGTTAATTGAAAAATTAACATTGCTATTTCGATTTCATAAATTAAACCTGTGCCAAACATTAGTTGTAATAAGTTTAGGCGGTTAATTTGTAGACTGTAATTAAATTATTAACTTATACTACGCAACAAACCCTAAACGCGAAAATAATTGCTGTTCCAATACATCCCGGATTTAAGTAAGCGAAATATATTCAAAGTCAAACTATTATTTATTCAAGTAAGCTTATTACGTAATAAGCATTTTCGAATCGTCTGACATTATCAAGAAAGAGAAAAAAATCTACTACTGGTTCAAACCCTAACCGTTCCTGAGAAGAACCAGTAAGAAACTCAGGTGGACTTATTTTTTCAAAACAGTATAATAATACATTTTATTAAAATAACATGCATTAAAGAATTTATTACATGAAAATGATTATTATAGACATTTATATAAAAAAGAGAAATAAATTAAGGATCATAATATTAAACAAAAATAATTATTATTGTACAAGTTCACAATATTATTAAGCATCTATATCTATACTACTAGAAATGTAAAGGTATAATAAGTATAGCTGAATTTTATCATTCGATTCGGCTATTGATTCGATCCAAATAGTAAAAGTTTAGTTCACATAACCTGGGGATTTACCCTCAGATTTTTAATACCTACTAAATATTGCGTATACGAAGCGCAAAGCGTCCAGGCCCCAATTTCACCACATTCACAAGTGCTACATTACAAATTTACTGTTTCTCCAATCGGGGGCGTCTATAGGCTACAGTTACCGCTTACCATCGGAAGGGCCGTGCGTTTGTTTGCGACAAACATAAAATGTAGTGCAGGAACTAAAATAAATCAGCTGCAAATAACTACAGTTGTCACAAAAAACACGACAATTGTAGCGAAAATCCGACATACGCCGAACCTTATGTCAAGATTTAATGAAAATTGTACTAAACCTTGCGACAATTGTCATGGGTTTCGGAAAGTAAAAAGTAGTTTATTATCGGTATAATAACGTTATTAGTAATAATTTTATGTTGGTAGCAAACAAGCACAATGGACCGTCCAATAGTAAGCGGTAGCCGTAGCATACGGAAGCCTGTGACGTCAGTAACAGTGATATTTTACAATTGTCACGCTTGTAATTATGGTGAAATAGGCCACAGCTATCATTCAGTTGTAACATTTATAACAACCACAGACAATTAATTGACGCCCTAGACATAAATTAATGATCCTTGGTTTGATCTAGGCTTTACACAAAAGCGGGCCGAGAGCTTTTTCAGGCCCCGTCGAAAAGGTCCTGAAATGGCACAAGGCACTTCAAGACATCGGAGTATTGATTATCTTCGAAATCGTAGGTGAGTATACTTAAATCGTCTAGGTACATGCCATTATCACAAAATTTATGCGATTTTTGTATAACTTCGGCCCTACAGCGAACTTCGAAATTCGCAAATTTCGAGGATTTGTCTCTCTCACTCTAATGACGCCTTCGTTGGAGTGACAGAGAAAAATCCTCGAAATTTACGAATTTTGATTTTCGCGGTAGTAGGCCTTATTGGCTGAAATAGCGAAAAAGTAAACTATGTATCTTCATACATTCTGCAAAAATCGCATAATCATACATGTCATCATCTGCCTCTCTCATTCCACATCCATAATCGCCACGCAGGCCAAGCGGGTTGGCGATCGGTTGGAAAATCGCATAAATTTTTTATTTTTTTTATTTTATTTAAAGGTTCACCAACAGTTATTACATCAAAACATTCATATTGAAGGTATACAAATCTGGTTTAAGCTAAATGTATAACTAATTACAGGTAAACACTGCATGCAAATAAAAATAGTATGTACTTATATGATGACGAAGGTCGACATTAATTAATACGCCTTATTAGAAGAATAAGGTGCAAAGCCCAGCCTTGTCACTTATTAATAAATTTGAATTTAAATTTAAATAATAACAAAAAAAAACTAAGTAAATAAAGTCCTAATCTTGGTAATTGAGTCGCAGTGAATGTCGATATGGTTACAATACTTATTGAGCAAATTGCTCAACCGTGCTACTGGCGAGTTCGATCCTAACACGGTTCGGCGAAACGGACGAGATAGGGGCTTGATAGCAAAACGAGGTACCCTACGAGGCACTGAGAATCGAAAGCAGTTTAGAAGTTGCGAGCAGTCGATTTTGTTTCTGACAAGCTTAAAAAGGAACTTGAGATCAAGTAAATCTCTGCGGTTCTCAAGTGACATCATCTTAAAGTGTTTCAGTCTAGCCTGATAGGAAAATGATCTGCTCGCAAGACCCGCCGACCGAGCCAAATGCCACATGAATCTTTTTTGTAACCTTTCGATCCGAAGGCAATGAGTAGCAAAATGTGGACGCCAGACAATGCTAGCATACTCGAGGTGACTTCTTACGAAGGTATAATATAAAAGTTTTTTTGTTGCTGGTCTTCGAAAACTCTTCCCATTTCTTATTATGAAGCCCAGCATGCAATATGCTTTTTTGAGTGTTGCGTCAATGTGAGGAATGAATGTTAATTTTGTGTCAAAGATGATTCCCAAATCACGTATGCTATTGACCTTTGGTAGACTTTCTCCAGCAATATGGTACGATGAAGGAATAATGTGGATTTTACGAGTAAAACTAATAGAAGAACATTTAACGGTATTAAGTGACATACAATTCTCTGAACACCATATATTAATTCTGTCAAGATCCTCTTGAACAAGACTAACGTCGCCTGGACACGATATCACGCTGCCGAATTTAAGGTCATCTGCATACAAGAATGGCGTGGAGTTAAGCAGTTGACCGGGTAAGTCATTTATGAAAATATTGAATAATATTGGGCCAAGGTGTGAGCCCTGTGGAACCCCAGACGGAATATGATACGAATCCGATGAAAATCCATTAACTACCACGAAAAATGATCTATTGCAGAGATATGATTCAATCCAATTTAGTAACGGATACGAGATACCATATGAGGAAAACTTTTGAATCAAGATCATATGAGAAACTCGGTCAAAAGCCTTACTAAAATCCGTGTAAATTATGTCAATTTGCTTATTGCTATCAACAGCTTCAGTAACGAACTCTGAAAAAGAGACAAGATTAGTTGACGTCGATCGTGCTGGGACAAAACCATGTTGATGTTCAGAGACGTACTGTTTGAAGTGGTATTGTATAATAGGACTGACAAGGGACTCGAAGATCTTAGCAAAACTAGATAGTATGGATATGGGTCTATAATTATTAACTACGTTAGTGTTATCGGCCTTTATGTATTGGGACCACTTTGGCCTTTTTCCATATATCGGGAAATATTCCAGTCACAAGCGATTTATTGAAAATAATATAAAGCGGGTATGATAATGATTCCGAGCAGTTACATATAACTAAGGGAGGGATGCCGTCAGGACCCGCACCTTTACGAGTATCGAGTTGTTTAAGTTTTTTATAAATAGTTTCTGTGTCTAAAGTTATGTTAGTTATAGATTCGGACGATCGTATGACACCCGCCTTAGTGTTGCAATTCCTAATATTATCCACCCCGTATACTGATGAAAAGTACCGAGCAAATAAATTACATATCTCTGTTCCTCCCCTACTTGTGGTTACTCCATCTGTCATAGAAGCAGGAAACCCGCTTAAACCTCCCTTTTTAGCTTTAATGAAGGACCAGAAATATTTCGGATTATTAGCGATACAGTTTTCTACATACGAAATATAGGAATTGTAACATGAAGTGGCATACGAGTCACATCTTTTACGCAACAATTTTAAAACTATCTGATCTCGGGGATTTTTAAACATTTTATACCGTTTCCTTACATTGTTTTTTCTTTTAGCAACTTTATTAAAGTACGGTTGAACCATGTTGGATATCTATTAGAGTTACCCACTTTTGCAAAAGGTACAAGCATCATAATTACATCCCGAAGGACTTCATAGAACGTAGATACCATGTCATTTACATCATTACATTGATCAAGTACCTCGTCCCAATTTTGAAGTTTTAACTGCTTATTTATAATTTCATAATCACCTTTACGAAAGTTTGGTATCAAGGGGGAATTGACCTTACTTAAACTGTTACATTTAGTTATGGGAATAGTAGTAACGATCGGCGGATGATGCGACCCAGGATTAGAAAGGACATCACAGGCAGCAGAGACATTTGAAGTCGAAATATCTGTCAGTACCAAGTCGAGCGTTTTACCAAATTTATTGGGTATGCTATTATACTGTACAAAATTATTTAAATTACTGAAATCTACTAAGAGTTGTTCTGTAGATGTTAACCGGACGTTATGTAATGAATGTCCAACGTGTTGAGCCCAGTTTATGCGTCCCAGGTTAAAGTCTCCTAACATAACTGTCGACGTACCAGATGACTCAATCACCTCATTACAATTGGATAGAAAATAGTCTAAAGTATTTTTTGCAACAGGTGGGGGCAAGTATACGGCACATAATGCAACTTTAGCCCTGCCAGCTTTGTTACTGGTAGGGTGGTTGAAAGTTATCCACAAATCTTCACAGCTAGTTTCCCAGTTTTGCATTCTGACAGGATCAAACTTTTTCAATACTGCTACCAATACTCCACCCCCCTCCTTACCAGTATCAAAGCCAGATGACTCACGATCCCTTCTAAATACAATGTACCTATCATCAAATAGCTCACCCGACGAAACATGTTACTGAAATGATGTTAGTTTCTTCAGTAGACTGCCTGCATCATTTGCCGCTTTATTTCTGAGTTGGTCTCCTTGGGGGCTATTTCATTAATGTCATCAATTCTTATAATTCCGAGAGTAGAAAATACTGCAATTTCGATTGGACTTAAATATCATTATTTAAATTGATATGTATCTTGATCAACTTTCTCTCTAGAAAATTGCTCGACTTAAAAAATAAAAAAACAAAGTTTAGGTTAGAGAGTAGGTAGAGTGAAAAAATATATTTAAAATAGATTTTTTAGTACAGATGGTGTACTTTTTAGGCTCTAGTGCGAGAAGTGGGTCATTTTACGTCAAGTCCAAAACTTCGGAGGGCCATCTGTACTAAAAAACGTCGTAGGAGACACGTGCAAAAACGAAATTCGTAACCCCTATCGGTCGTGTTTTAACACATCGCACTTGGGTCGTAATACACTATTAAAGAGTGAAAAAATAGTGGCGTTTCGTTTAAACGCCCATTCGGTATCTTAGGTATCCTGATTAGGAAAAAGTAGGAGACATTTTGTTGAGACTACCATCCAATCAGTCAGCCTCCGTAGCCTAGTTGGTAGTGACCCTGCCTACGAAGCTGGAGGTTCCGGGTTCGAATCCCAGCGAATGCCCTCGCTTGTGTATTTATTTATCACAAATGTTTGTTCCTTGGTCATGGCTGTCTATGTATTTAAGTATCTATATGTATCTATCTATTATATGTATATATCGTCGCCTGGTACCCACATTACAAGCCTTAATTGAGCTTACCGTGGGACTAGGTCGATTTGTGTAAGATGTCCCAAGATATTTATTTATTTATTATTTATTTATAATCCATCCATTTTTTTATGCAAAATTTTTTTTTTATAATGTTTTAAGTTTTGATTTGTTTCTTTACGCCCTGTATAATCTTATTCAACTTACTTTAGGGCAGATGCCCTAAAGTAAGTTGAATAAGATTAAGTAGATACTTGTAATCATATAATTTGAGACTAGTTTGCTAAGTTGAAACGTAATATATTCTGTTAAGCGTCACACAAAGAGATTATTGTAAGCTATTCGCAGAACTCCAAATGATGCTTCAGGGGTAACAAGCAAAATTTGGGATACTTGTGATAATTGTCTGCCTAGATTTAATTTAGTCACAGACATATACTGTATAAACGTTTACAGAGAGTATACAAATATATACAAAATATTACAAAATAATTATACTAATGTTTTGGGAGTGGGTCTGAATGCAACCTATGACACAGAGCAATCCTGTGAGCACAAGCTTAACGCCCCGCTCGTAACGTCAGGATAATTAATAAATATATGTGTATTCGATTAAAATAAATGCCGTTACTTATTGAAACATTGATGAAAATTGTGAAAATATATATCAATATATTGTGACATAGACTCGAATTAAACATTACAATAATATGATATATTATGTTATGAGAAACGTTATTTAAAATATTTAAATACGTACTTTCCCTACTTACATTTTTATTCGCGTTAAATATTATGGAAAAATTATATTAAACTCGTAAAAACTTCGTTAGTAAATGGCATTGCAATAAAGTGTATCGCAGTATGGTTGTACAATATTCTGCATGCATAATTTTTAAGAAAGTTCGTAATCTTTGGCTGCCTGAGAATCTTTTCCGTAACTTAGAAGTTTAAGAACCTCAACTTCTAGAGATCATTACTTTAGTTCACAAACTTGGACACAGACCAAATCTTCATCTTTGCGGTCTGCTATAACTTTTTTATTGCTAAAATATTCAAGTTCGAAGGGAACGATTATTACATACTTAGAACGTATTTTCCTGTAATGTGCTCCATTAGGTAGATACTGCGTTTGCTGAATATTTCACAACGAACTGAATGTTAGGTTAATGCGAAAAAAGTAATATTCATACAGTAGATTACATGCCAAGGCCGTTTAAGTGGGAAATGTCTCAGACGACGTGTAATTGTAGTGTATGTAGTTGTACCAACAAACATGTGATCCGAGGCTTTCCTATTTAACGGCCGAGGTATGTATATTATTTCTCTGCTCAACGGAGCAGGCAGGCGGCAACTTACGAGTAGTTTAGCGCAGCGGCAGGCAATGTGCTGTTTGCCGGCCAGAGGGCAGAAAAATAGTTTGTCAGAACATGATCAAATTTTACGGTTTTCCAGCAAGGACTTTACACGGTGCCCACGAGGAAGTGAAAATCTAGATTTAAATGCAGTATTCCTGATCATAATTTAGACCTACTAAAATGTCATATTAATTTCTAGATTCGTACTAGTGTCAAAGATAATGACATTTTCCCCTCACTAGCTCGTAAAGCGCTCGTTTATCCTTTAATACGAGCGGGTAAAAACGCTTTTTACACACTTGTGAATAAAGTAATTTGACATTTCTCTAATTCCTATAGCCCCCTACTGCCTAGTATAAGTGGATCTGTATGACCGTAGTAAACATGCGCAATCGGAGCTCACATGTTAAATTGGTCGTTTCTCATGTGACTTTGTAAGCCATTGGCAATATTTACATTCCATAAGTAACTCTATTCTACAATACGTTTCGACATTGAGTTTTAAATAGTTTCTTTAAGTTAATTTACATTTGGATGAGATTTGTAATCATATTTCCTCGCGATAGTGAGGGGAAAAAAGTTGTATTACACTTGGCGGCAAAGTTTGTTCAACTCTCGTGCCTTGAGACCTTCGCAATGCTCAAGATTCCAGTTTTTGAACCACTCGCTACGCTCGTGGCTCAATTTTGGAATCTTTCGCTAGCTCAGGTCTCAATATTGGCACGACAGTTAAACAACAACTTTGCCCCCTTGTATAATAAATAACTATTTTTCCAGAAAATGATTTACTCGTATTTCTTATACATGAATGAAGGCAGTTTTATCGCGTTGGTAATGAAGTTTTGAAACACTAGTACGCAGACATCGTAAACTCCTTCCAATCTTCGCAAAAAAGATGAAATGAAAAAAAAAAATTAAGATTAGTTTGGGAACGATAGTTTCACTAAAAACGTCACGCCCGAAACACTAAATTCTGATAGAAATTCAAATACAGGTATATTGTCCAGCAAACTGGACCAATTCCTTAGCCCAAACTTTTACAGAGGTTGAAATGTGTATAAATCTATTTAAATATTTTAAGGGAAATGCGTGAGTATCCAGCCAGGAAAGTCGTGCACGAAGAATCTGGTGGTCAGGGATGACAACGGGCCCGCCATACAGGTGGTTTACTATGAAATCGACTTCCTACTCCCAGAGCTGAAACCTCCATGTACTGTCAGGTAAGATTACAGTGCGCAAAAGTTGACAGTGCGCTACTTTTTGGGCAGTCGTGTAAAAATAACCCGACTCAAAACTTTTAGGATACCCTGTTTTTAAAGGAGGCTTGATATGCAGCCTTTTCACTGTGAATAAATTCATGTATCCCTTTCCTGGTAACACAGGGTGGACAAAAATTAGTGCATTTTCGCTGCCAGTGAGGTTTTGGGAAGCAGAATAAGCATTTAGAGTTTTTTCTTCTTAACTTCAAGTTTCAGAACTGCGACCATAATTAATATAATTATATAACATGGGCGTCTAATGCCAGCTTAAAAATGCCCCCAAATACAATTGTTCAATTGTGCCAAGATGGGCAGAGGACATAGCGCTTTTCTTAACACCACGCATATTTCGGCGCAACATCTTTGACAAATGTTTCCACCAATCAGAACTATTTTTAAATGGCGGTTTAAGTTTTTATAGGTTGAAATTGAAATTCATTCAATTGTTTCAATTTCAAATGTTTTATTTGTTCGTAGTTTCAGTAGTCTATGTAGGTACCTAACCTAAGTATAATAGCAAATCGTAGGTTCGTATTAAAAAAAGTCGAACGTGAAACTTTCAAAATCTTCCTAGGGGACCTATTTTGAGTTCCAAAACTTCACAGGCAACAGGAATGCACTTATTTTTTAACGATTTTTATACTATAAAGGCCCTATAAAGCAGTCGTAGTTCGGTCATTGGGTGGAAAATATTGATAAACGTCCCAAATATAAAGTGTTCATGGGTTAGCAAATTCTATAGGTATACATTTCTGGAAAATGAAAAAAATCAAGAAAATTTCCATGGATTGGAAAATCTCCAATTGTCACTCAAAAATTTAAAATAACAAATTTTCTACCGTGCACTTATCCTGTCGTAAAGTCAATGCACTATTATATCACCTTTCTTTATGTATTTGATAGACAGTAACTTTTTTGTGAACTGTGCATCTTTTCAATAGATGAAACTTTCCTTGAGTAGGGAATTCTAAAAGCCTGCGTTTGTCGGAATTGAGTTGCATCGCAATATCAGCAAATCCTAGCACTGTCAACACCCCAGGCGGACGCAATTGCCGCAGCTCATTTCATTTGGGCAGCCCCGAGTCATATTTCACTGACCTACTTCCAATCCTGGTGCCATTTCAACTGCTGACTTAGTATTTGCTTCTGAAAAAAGAGATTTAAGGTCAGATCAGATGCCACCACACTTAACAGACTGATAAACATGACTCTCATGAAGCTTTCCTTTCAAGAAAGTTTAGTAAATCATTGAACGGTGATCAACGGTGTTACAAACAAACTACCCCCAAGTATCTCTAAATACTTCACAATCCCTCATTGCTCATTAACACCATCTTTTTGGAGTAGGTTGCCACAAGTTGCTTTCTTCAGACTTTGATATTACATAATGTCCTTTGAAATACTGGCCTTTATTTATATCCAAACAAATCCTGCCATAAAATTTAATTTACAATTAATTTTAATATTGTATATTCTACAATATTCTTTGCAACCATGACCTTGATACAATGATATGACGATGAAAAGTGTCAATGGAAGTTACAAATAAATTTCATAATTTAGCAAAGCTGAATGATAAAATATCATCAAAGCTGATGATATTTTAACACTATTTTCATTTTCAATATTATACTCGTATTGGGACTGTCGTTTATTACTATCCTAATTTCGTTCTTTGGACTTTTAATCGCTAATTTTGAGTCACTAATAGTAATACCACTATAGTACTTAGAATCTACTAAAAGACGGAAAAGGTCACGTACCTAAAGGTAGTGCAATTACTATAACAAGCACTTTGTCTCTTTATAGTCCCTTTTCCTGAAATATATTTTTTCTGATAATTGGTAGCTGGATGATTCTCCGACGAGCGTTTCAACCGCTCGGATTCGTCATTCCCGCGATTATTACCGCGACATAACGACGAGTACCAACAACATTGATGATGCTAGACTTGGTATTGGTGCAGAATTACGCTTACATCATAACAATACTCTTAGGGTCATCTCTTGTATAATACTTGCGCAGAGACAATGACGATATAAAAACATCGTAGAAACGTTGAATATTCATCGACCTACGTACAGTATTAAATTTTCCAGCTAAGATGAATCCTGTGCCACGCCACTACACTGTATTTTTGCTCTGATTTTCATACATTTATTACACGTAATGTGATCATCATCAGCCTATGATAGTCCACTGCTGGACGTAGACCTCTCCTATAAACTATGCGTACGAACGCATTAGGAGGTAATTGCCCATAATCGCCACGCTGGGGATTGGCACACATAGCACGTAATGTGATAATGTCCCTGAATAAAAAAAAAACTGTGAAGTGCTGCTTAGTAAACTTGCAAGCCATCATAATTTGAAGCGTATTCTCGTTAAGCAATTCAAACAACCACCCAGATACCGAACTCGCCACAGCACACAGATTAAAAGACTGCATAGTGACAGTACTTTATGCACAAAGAGGTTTTACTTGTGACTCTGACGCAAAGGCTTTTAATTTTATTTGTTAAATTCCTTTTGAGACTGGCTGTCTGCGAGTTAAGAAAAATTGCATTTGCTTTTGTATGAAACATAATTGTTTTGTTTATTTTAGCAACTCCTTTGGTAAAGAATGCTACGTAGGTACGTCAGAGAACAGCAAATAAGGGAGGAGTGCTATTTCTTATCATTAGGTTTACATTGTGTTGTTTTTGTTTATAAAAAAACAAATTTTAATTAATTACTTTTACTAATGATTTTTTTATAGCTATTCTATGACATTCTTAGATGTATTTTCATTATACAGGGTGTTTGGGATAACGATGTAGGAATTTCTGGAGGTGGTAAAGGAGACTAATTGGAAAAGTTTGAACCCTATTTACCTTAGTCCAATAGTGACAGTTTTTTTTAATTCACGTTTTTCAAAATGTTTAGTTTTATACCAAAATTTAATTAAAAAGTTAAATTTAAAACAAAAATAATTATAATTAACATAACAATTAGTTGAGTAATAAATAAAAAAAATTTAACTCCCACTTGCCACACACAACATTTTTTTAAATAATTTTTCTAGTTCATCATTAGTTTCATTAGGTACTGATTTCTAACAGTAAATTAAACTTTATCGGCCTGTGAAAAAAAAAGTAGTCGGGATATGAGTCTTCCTATTCGTGTAAAAACATGCTTGATTTTCTAGGTTTTAAAAAAAGTACAACAAAATAGCAATTAGTTTAAAAGTTATCGTCGATCAATTGTTGAACGCCGCCACCAAACAAAATAAGTTTCTTGTAGTTAGTAGGCAAGTGTGAGTTCAATAATTTTTATTTAAAAAAAAACCGTTACATATTGGACTAAGGTAAATAGGGTTCAAACTCTTCCAATTAGTCTCCTTTACCACCTCCAGAAATTCCTACATCGTTATCCCAAGCACCCTGTATTTATTCTCTAAAGAGCGACCGTGTACATAATTCATAGTTATAGGTAAATTATCTTAGAGAGATTTTTGCATTTGTAGTAGTGTTCGTATATGTACACGGATTCTAAATTTGAAATTTGAATTCCACTATACAGTCAGCAAATAAGGTCTGTCACATTTTTATTATTTAAGTATTTATTTTGTGTAATATTTTTTGATCAATATTGTATTATTTTAACATTGTGAAATAAAAATGTTCCGATGTTGATATTATGCCCGAGGTAAACTTTTGCATCGTATGGTAAAATTAGTTTCGAGAGATTTTTGCACCTGTAGTAGTATTTGTTTATGTTTATTAACAGGGATTCTAAATTTAAGATTTGAATTTCATTGTACGGCCAAAAAATGTTCGGCACAATTTTAAGAAGAATATAATCAAAAGTCACAAAGTCAGTGAATGTCAAATTTTACCTAAATAATTATATTGTTCAGGTTCTTAAAAATGGTTCCCATGTTGAAACATGGTCGAGGTAAGCCTTTGACTTCCCAAACTAAAGAAGTAATGTATAATTTGTACAACTATTTCAAAAATGAATGCAATAATAATCCGAACAGTACTGTGACGCCTGCTGAATTAGTTTCTGTATAAAGCGGAATATCCTTGTCTTCTGTCAGGCCTTTAAAGCACCCAAAAAGAAACGAAACCGAAATCCTGCAATTATAATAGATGATTTTGATCAACAAGTAATCCGGAGAACGATACACAACTTTCACATTACAAATAAAGAAATTCCGACAATGAAAATATTACACGCAAAATTTAAAGATGAAATAGATTATAAGGGTTGTGTAAGCACGTTACGAAAGCAAGTCATTGGTTAGGTTTTATTAGGTTTCAAATGGAAGCCAACAGAAGATAACCGCAAAGTGCTCATGGAAAAGCACGAAATTCGATACTTGCGAATTAACTATCTGATAAAAATTGCAGAATATCGTGAACAAAATCGACCAATAGTATATACTGACGAAACATATATACATACATCACATACCCTGTCAAAGTCTTGGTCTGATGCTAGTACTTCTGGTGTAAAGCAACATATATCAAAGGGCAACCGCTTGATCATTGGCCATGCCGGCGGAATGGATGGTTTAGTACCTTGCTGATGTTTAAAGCACACCAAAAAAGTGGTGACTACCACGACAATATGAATTATGTAAATTATTCGAAGTGGATCCAAACGCAATTAATACCGAACCTTAAACCTAACAGTGTTGTTGTTCTTGATAATGCAGCATATTATAACTCAATTCAGAATCGTGCACCAATTTCGACTTCAAAAAAACAGGAACTGATTGACTGGCTGAAGGAGAGAAAGATCGAACATTCATCGAATAGGTATGTATAAGCCTCAGTTGTATCAACTGATTTTACAAAATAAGGCCAAATTTGTTGAATATAAGATCGACGAAATCTTACGACAGCACGGCCATACTGTGCTACGTTTACCGCCGTATCACCCTCAGTTGAACCCTATTGAAAATATATGGGGGATAGTGAAAAATTACGTGGCAAAGAGAAATATTACAATGAACATGAGTTCTATAATGACGTTAGCAGAGGATAAATTTAACAGTATAAGTGTAGAGGAATGGAAAAATGTTTGCCTGCACGCCATTAAAGAGTAAAACAAATTTCAAGGCACGGATGAGGCTTTAGATATAATATCAGAACGAATTATTGTTAACACAAATGATTCATCGGATGAAAGTGGGGATGAGAACGAGAGTGAAGTGTCTGGAGTTGAAGAAGATTAGAATTAAATACCTATTATGGTAATGATTGTTAACTATTTTAGTCTCTAGCTTATCATTGTTTATTGTTATTTGATGCAGTTGGTGTAACTAACTATAAACAGTATAAAAAATATAAAAGCTCCCAATTATGTATTTCCTTATGTGCTGACCGTACACAACTACAAATGCAAAAATCTCTCTAAGATAATTTACCTATAGTATATTTGTTTTCCAAAGAAGGGAGTTGAAGCTAAAACAAACATCAATCAGTTGTAGTTCGTGTGGCAGTTTTTCCAGTCTGTGCAGACATTAAATATCTCATATCTCCAAAACTACGTAGGTACATGCAATTTACAATCGGGTACAAAATGTAGGTGATGGGTACATATCACCACTAGTAATCGAGCTTAATCAGGCGATGTGCAAATAAGCTTATTAGCTGTACCATGAGTTAGCAAGTAACGTTTATGTGAGCTACATAAGATCGTTACGGTGAATATACGTTTTTTGCCATCTCGCCAACTCATATTGGGACAGCTACAATTTTTACAATGAAGTCAATATGTGCGTCATTGGAATATGAAACTGTGTGCTAGAAATCCACTGTAGAGCTTTCAGGCCTTTTTGGCGTTTTCATCCCAATGAACTGGATATCATTGGTTCGTCGTTATCGCGGCGTGCTCACGTGTCCGACATATTTGGAGCCATCTTCGACTTAATGGCTCATACGGTGTAACTAGGAGCTAATTTGTGCTCCGTGCTCTCAATATTAAACGGAGCAAGTTGCAAAGTTTCGTCGCTTAGATTTTGTAGTACATACTGTGACTGGAAAACGTTTGCTAAATATACGAACTATTCAGAATACTTATTAATATTACCTATTACCAATTTTACTTATGTTATGTTTTTTTGATCCAAAATCTAGTTCCGACTGGTCGACTAGTAGTTAAAAATAAAAATTCATGGATAACGCTAGTATTTTTTTACCTATCAGTTCCACCCTTTGGTTGCACTAAACAGTTTTAAATCGTTTTAAGAAGTAGTCTGCTGAGTAATGTCATCAGGTCATCACCATTCAACAGTCAAGACAACTGTGGTTGGTGCAACCAGAGCCCTTAAGAATGCTGGAAAAAAGTTTTTTATGCGATCGATTGATCTAACCAAAGGCATAATTGTTAGAGCAATCGATCCGTTAGTACCTAGTATACTGTGTAAATATTTTTCACATAAAAAAAACAGTTTTTACATTGATTGATTGATCTAATCGAAAGCAAATTTGCTTTTGGTTAGAGCAATCAATCCGTTAGTAGGTACCTAGAATGTTCAGATATTTTTATGAAAATATCCCTTTTCTCAACAGAGTGGTAGGTCGCATGATGGCTGGGACTTGTCGCCTACAAGCGTTCAGCGTGCGGGCGGCAACAGGCGACGACGTAGCGACACTATCGCGACGTGCGGCGGTCGCGAGCCACCATGTCGCTAAGCTGTGCAAAGAGTATGGAGCGGGGGACAAAGTGTAGTCCGTTTAGGTTATTTTAGTCTAGTATGTGTAGTTTTGGAGCCAACGTTTCAGGTATTTGGTTTAGGTATTTCAAATGAAACCATCTAAATTTACTGTTAATTGTTTTAAAGTGATCGGATTTTATACGTATTTCCAAATTAATTATTAAATTTGTATTAATGACTTGTAATAGGCTGATTCTGTTTGTATTTTATTAATTGTAGTCATATCTTACGTTACTGATTTTAAATTAAATCTAATTTCCTACAAAAATGAATATTCATTTTACTGTGGCGAAGTGCGCCATACTGTGCAAGGTTTATGGACCGGGGGACAAAGTGTAGCCTGTTTAGGATTTGTTTGTCTAGTTATGTATAATAGGTTAATAGGTTTTGAACCTAACGTTTTTAAGTCTAGGACTTGGTTTAGGTGGGACCGAAAATCTACTACCGAAATTGTATTGTTTGTTGTAATGTATGAATTCTATGCGTGTTGCCTTTGCAATTAAATATATTTAATGAAATGTAACTTGCTGATTCTATCTGTATTTAATTATTGATCTAAGTTTCTGATTCTGAATAAAATCTGATTTCCAACAAAAATGCTTTTTATCCACCAGTTAATTTAATGAAAGTAGGAAAGACTAGATCGCATGAGGAGGATACATGTCGCCTGCCTGCTTTCAGCGTGCGGTCGGCGTGTGGCGACATAGTTGCGACACCGCGCGCTGCTTTAATTCTGTCTCAGGAATTTAATGATTAAATCGACATTTTTAATATGTCCAAATATTACAAAATTAATGATGTTTTCTTCAAACATGTTTCCTTTTTGAATTTGTAGATGTCACTCAATAACCATCAAACATAAATCGACCAAATCATATACAAAAAGCTGTTTTACGAAGATATTCTATTAGACGATAATTCAATAGACGCGCAATACGAAGAAATATCACAAGTTGTCAATCTGTCATGTGCACTACCTTATCTTTTGAATGAGTCTGCAGATAAAGCGAACACGCGATACATCATCCGGCAGCCGTCTAACAGATAAATCTCCGTCCTCCGTTTTAATGCATCCGGAATTCAGTATCAGTTAAATTTATGTCCCACAAAAATTGATTGCTATGAAATTGGAATGTCTGGAAAACTGTTTTTTTGGTCAAGCATGAAATGAAGATCCTGTAATGCCTGTTTGGAGACGAAATTGACACGTTTTCGTATGTGCACTTATTGATCTGTTCCTTGTTCAAATCATAAAAGTACTCACAGCTAACTAACTCACAGTCAAAACATAGGTATACTAAAAGGGTCAAACTTAAAATCATGTTACGAGTCTTTCTGGTGGACATTTTAAAAGTTAAGGGCTATGAGAGTTAATTTTCTTATTAAGCCCTTATTGTCATTTAAAGGCACTCCTTTCCTATTGAATTGTATGATGAAAATCACGACTACACTCCTACCAGTTGCTCACTATTGGCCACAGGAAAGAGGAGCTCTACAGTTCAGCAGAACACGCACTTTTTCTTTCCTGTGGTTGATAGTTAACAGCCTGTGGACAGATAGTAATGATTTTTATCATACAAAGCAATGGAAAAGGAGGACGTCTTCTTAATGAAGATTAGGCTTTCATAAGAAAATCAAGCTTTAAAGGCCTTAACTTTTAGATTGTCCACCGGAAAGACTCCGAACATGGGTTTACGTTCGACCCAAAAAACATTGGTCTAATGATGTAACAAATTATAATATTTCATCATAAAAATATTCACGTAAGGAGGCGCCGCAAGATGTCAGGTTTTTTATGCAAAAATTGTCGTATTTCATTTCACAATCCGCTTGTAGGTACAGCCATCTGCATCTTGGCAGCATTTCAAGTGCATCTTGCGGTGCACTCTCTAACGTCATTCGGAAATGCTTTCCGGTGCTTTTCGGCAATTTAAAACGCTGTAGATTGTTCGTTATTGGGGTACGCCCATAAACTGGTCGCTATCGAAGATTGGGTGGAGGCCAAACGATGCTTTCATTACCATGATGGTTTACAAGAAAACATTTGAAAATCTTCTCTTTGACTGATAGAAATATTATGCAATTTACATAGGCCATACAAGAATATGCATCTTAATCCACTTATCTATCGTCTCGTAGAATTCTAGTACTAAATGGAAAAATTAATAAAAACTTTAAAAAACTGTCTTGTCTAATAATACTAATAATGCTTATTAAGCACGTAGAGTGATTCGAAGATTAGTACATTACTGCAGACGCCGGGAAAGATTGGCTTACCGGCTGAGTAGGTATGTATGGACGGCCGATCGTAGTGAGGCCGGACAGTGATACGAAGCCGGTAAGCCCATTTCACGGCGAGGCATGTATAGTGCTTTTCTCAAACATATGCAATGAAATAAAAAATACGACAATCAAAAAAACAGAATTTAGCTGTTTAGCCTGTTCATGAAAACCGACGCCATGTTTTAAAAAATATTACTTACCGGCCTAGACCGTTCAATTCGTATGAAAATCCTTTACTATTATCTCGAGGTCATCCGCCTGCAACGTCATACTTTATAGCCTATTATGACGAACATAATGACAACATTTCATTGCATGTCTGAGAAATAGTACATTACTACCGAGGCCGGGAAGTGACTGGTTGCCGGCCGAATATATGTAGACGGCCGAGCGAAGCGAGGCCGGATAGTATTCGGACGGCAACCGGTCACTTCATGGCCGAGGTATGTATAATGCTTTTCTCAAACATGCAATGAAATGAAACAAAAAAATGTATCTTCTTTCTAAGAAATTATAAGTCAACTACATAACTAAGTCTTTGAAACACAACAAAAGTCAAATACGACACCGACACCTCATTTTTTTTTTAAGATTGACCTGTTTGAAAGTTGCAAATTTTTTAATTTAAAAAAGCGGTATTAGACGACGCGGTCGGTTGGGTCCAATTAATCGCATGCAGTGATCGGGGCCGACGGATCGCGCCATATAATACTGCGTTTTAAATATTATTTTGAGTAGTTATTATACATTTATTTTAAATTTTATAATTTAAATACCTAATTATAACTGCAAAAATTTGCCAATATTTTTTTTTATACTAATATTACTTACAGATAATTATTGGCTAAAAGCCAAGATGCCAGGTCACAACCCTATGTAAAATGAAAATTGAAAAAGAGGTACTTGCCGGCCTAGGCCGGCAACGAGTTACTTCCCGGCCACTTTTTTGGCACTTAACTACAACATTTCATTGCATGTTTGAGAAAAATAAATTAATCATAATATTTTCTTCGGTTACCGCGAGGATTACTCATGAAATAAAACTATGAAAACGGATAAACTCGCGTATATTAACTAATTTTAACTTCATTCCGACGTTTCGAACACTTTACAGGGTTCGTGGTCTGCGGATGACTGACAATGGAGGAAATTTGATAGATCTACCTC
The DNA here is from genome assembly GCA_025490895.1 of Thaumatotibia leucotreta. Lineage (NCBI taxonomy): Eukaryota > Metazoa > Arthropoda > Insecta > Lepidoptera > Tortricidae > Thaumatotibia > Thaumatotibia leucotreta. The sequence goes on along the minus strand of JALPQI010030493.1, from coordinate 293,716 downwards.
CATCAAAATAAGAAAGATAAGTACAAAACTACCCACCAAAGAAAAATTACTAAACCACAGACAATAAATTTTAAGGGTGGATGTACATACAAAATTTGCAAATTAAGCTAGTTATTCATTACAAATATTTTCAGAATGAAGACAAGAGACAAAATAAATAATTTACGCCGGTTCTATCCCTACGCCACTGCCTGAGAAGTATTTCCTTCCTTTGTATGATTGTATTGTTAGAAGGGTATCCCAAAATTGGGACCGGCAAGAAACTCAGCGGGACAACTCTTTTCAAAAAACATTTGTAGTACATCTTAAGATCATCATGCATTAAACCGAAACATACAATTTTGATTAATAAGGAAATTTAAAATAATTTTGAAAAATTTTTGCCAGTACTAAAAAGGGGGGTAATGGTCACCACCACCAAATACATCAGCCTCACGGTTTATGTCTAGACTGTTCCTTTATCAGATGAACAACTGGATCCCAAGCCGGTGGTAGAGAAAAGCTTCTTTCCATTCTATTAAAGTTTGGATATTTCATTATCTCACGCAACATCTCACAATAGCCTCACGCAACATTCTAGGAATGTTTCTCTTCTCCTTAACGAGAACCAAAGGCTTGTCAAACTTAATAGAATGATTCGGTCCATCACTGACATGCTCCCAAACCGCAGACTGTTGTCGACGGTGCTTGACATCGGCTATGTGTTCCTTCACCCTAGTAGTGATATTCCTCTTTGTCTGCCTAACATATGAAAGCCGACATTCACAGTCCAGCTTATACACTCCTGCATTCAGTAAGGGGGTGCTATACTTAACAGGCCTCAGAAACTGCGACATCTTCTTCATTGGCTTAAAATAGGTTTTAATAGAAGCACGTTTCAAGATGCGGCTGATCCTGTCTGTAACCCCTCCAACAAAAGGCAGAACGGCTGGCCTGCGCTCAACAGTGGGAACCTTCATACGAGTCTTCTGATCGGCTCGAGGAATCTTCAGGTTGTTTGCCCGAAGTGCCTGCCTAGCATGCCGAAGCTCCGCAGCTGGATGCCGATCATCGCAAATCTTTTGGGCTCTCTGAAACAAAGATTTGCCTACAGTAGCTAGTTGGCTGGGATGGTGGTGGGAATTGCCATTTAAATACCTATCAGTGTGAGTAGGTTTCCTATATACAGTGTGACCCAAAGTTTTATCCGGATTTCTTGTAACCAAAACATCTAAGAAAGACAGAGAGCAGTCATTTTCTAACTCCATAGTAAATTTAATTTTATCATGAATGGAATTTAAATGTGACCGTCCATGGCTAAAGGTCCCTTATGGCAGGTATTGAGTTAAGCACAGATCCTAAATCTACATTAAATAAGCTATCTAATACAAAAAAAAACACGCGTCTAAGTCTCATACTTAAAAAATAAAAAAAAACATTAAATTGACACGTGCTAAAAATGCACTTTTGAGAAATCGTCAAATAAAGTTTGAACCTAGTTTTAAGTGTGTTCCCATTGGAAGTTACATGGGTTATGATTGATTTCGTATCTTAAGGGGTCTTCCTTGGTTTTTTTAATGTGACGTTCAAATCATGAAAAAAACCCCTTTGGAAAGAGCAACACGCTCATATGAACGGAATAATTAAAAAATAAATAATTCGGTTTTGCCTTTTATATATTGTAATTTGAACCATTGTATATAGTAGAAAATATTTGACCTTACATTTTAGGATAGAAATAAAAGTCACTTAGTGAACGAAATATCTTTATTTTAATTAAATGTGATAATTACTATCACTTACATCTTTCCTAGAACAATAACAAATTTGGTATAGTATGTTCTCAATTAATTTTAATCAGTCCACAAGAGTATCACAAAAGTATTAATATTATTCTATAGGTCACACTTTTTCGTTTATAGACGATTAAAGTTACGTAAAAATCACAATTTCACTCCCATATATTTGGGAGAAAAGGGCCCTTATGGCCAATCACAGACAAAACATGTTGATTATTATAATAAGGCACCATATTAACAAAATTTTTTTGCTAATCTTGTACCAACACTGCAATCCGAACAAAAAATGTTATTATAATTTTTCTAAAAATATTGATCAGTAATGAGTAATTGTCACTTAAAGTCAACGTTAATTAATTCACATAAAGTACCTGCCTAGTGATCCCGAAAGATAACACAATATGTATTGTTCACCGTTATTACTAAAAAAATATTCATAAATCACGTGAGGACATTTTAGGTGATTTTTGGTCAAAAATAATGGTCAAATATGAAAAATGCGAAAAATTAAACCAGACATATACATACCATATCATTTGTGCTGTCATTAAAAAATAATAGGTGTTATGGATCCTTTACTATTACCTATTTATTCTCGACTGATCTCCTTTTCTCTTTTCCGTCGAGAGACGTTTTGAAGCCAGTCGAGAAATGTAGTAAGTACCTACCTACACGTAAATTAAAATTTAAAACGACCGTAGGTACTTAGGTACCTAAAGCACTTTTTGTGATTATAATACCTGGGATAACTCGGGGCATTTATACGAAAGTGATGTAGCAAAATATTTTATCGACTAAAAATATATCGATGTTACTGTGAATGACAACATCAAAACGTTATTCGGCATAAATAAAATATTAGGTACTTACTCTTCAATTAAAATAAAAAATAAATTTAAACAGATAGTTACGCGTTTATTTTAAAATAGTTTTCAAAATATACAGTTAATATTAAAATATCAATATTTAAATTGTCATTTTGATTAAAATGACATCTGGATACAAGAGGCCCGATATCAGATATGACATCGAACCTTTGTACTGTAATCGAGAAAGTTCAATAAGCACATTTTTTATTATAATTATATCGACATCTTTTTAATCGATATCAAATCCCTATAACTTGCCCCCAGTTACCCAAGGTATGGTGATTATACCTATGTACAGATATATTTTAGCTTAAACTTGTTTATAATGTCAGATATGAGTATCATGGATTTCACGAAGGCTGCCGTGACTGATTAATGCGTACCATAAGGGCAGCCGTATACTTGTTTACAACCGCCATCGTATAAAAAATGAAAAATTGCAAACAAATTTAATGATTATATATATATAAACTTAAGTACTATGCTCGTTGACCTCAGTAAAGCCTCCGAGCGAGTTGGTCTTAGGATGAACATGGATAAGACGAAAATCATGTCGAATTCCCATGTAGCACCAACTCCCGTAATAATCGGAGACTTTACACTCGAAGTTGTAGACGAATATATATACCTAGGGCAAACTATTCAGTTAGGTAGGTCCAACTTCGAGAAAGAGGTCAATCGTCGAATCCGACTCGGTTGGGCAGCGTTCGGGAAGCTACGACACATATGTATTTTCGTCCAATATTCCGCAGTGTTTGAAGACGAAAGTCTTTAATCAGTGTGTGTTGCCAGTGATGACATACGGTACTGAAACGTGGCCGCTTACAATGGGTCTCATAAGAAGGCTCAAAGTCACCCAAAGGGCAATGGAGAGGGCTATGTTAGGAGTCTCTCTGCGTGATCGGATTAAAAATGAGACCATCCGCAGCAGAACCAAAGTAACCGAAATAGCTCTCCGAATAGCTAAACTGAAGTGGCAGTGGGCGGGGCACATTGCGCGTAGAACCGATGGCCGTTGGGGCGGGAAGGTTCTTGAGTGGCGGCCACGTACCGGAAGGCGTAGCGTGGGTAGGCCCCCCACAAGGTGGACCGATGACCTGGTGAAGGTCGCAGGAGTCCGCTGGATGCGGGTGGCGCAGGACCGGTCATTGTGGCAATCTTTGGGGGAGGCCTATGTTCAGCAGTGGACGTCTTTCGGCTGATATGATGATGATGATGATGATATATATAAAGAGAGACTCGATAGTCAGCGCCTGTGGGACGACGTTGGGGTGGAGCGGGTTTTTAGTGGCCTCTTGGAGGAGTTGGAGGGTGCAACGGGTGTGGATAGGGCGAGGCTGAATGCTGTGTCAAGGCCAGATTCAGGTGCGTGGCTTCATGCCCTCCCTTCCCCCCATTTGGGAACCCTACTTGATAACGACTCTATGCGGGTGGCTGTTGCTCTTCGCCTGGGTTGTCGTGTTTGCGAACGGCTTGTTTGCGTCTGCGGTGCTATGGTGGAGAGCGATGGCCATCACACTTTGAGTTGTAGACGTTGTGTAGGGAGATTCCCGCGCCACCATGCCCTGAATGATATCTTGCGCAGGGGTTGGTCTCGGTGGGCGTCCCATGTGTGCTCGAGCCTCGGGGTCTTAGTCGGTCTGACGGCAAAAGGCCAGATGGTTTGACCTTGATCCCGTGGGAAAAGGGCAAATGTTTACAGTGGGACGCCACGTGCGTCAGCACTTTTGCTGCCTCTTATGTTGGCCGGACCATGCGTGTTGCGGGAGCTGCAGCGGAGTTGGCAGCAGCTGAAAAGCGGGAGAAGTATACTGCTCTGAACAATTATTTGTTTGTGTGTTCAACGCGGTAACGCGGCGAGCGTAATGGGCACCTTCGGGCCGGGAACGATGCAGGGTGGTTTAAACTTCTAGGGTATTGTATTTCTGTTAGGTTAAGTGTACAATTTTGTTATTATGTTTGTATTTTGATGTATTAAATAAATGTAGATTTGAAATTTAGTTGTTGAGCTTTGATGTCAATTTTGGATGCTATTACCACAAGGGACCTTTTCTACTAAACTTTGAACTTTAATTTAGTAAAGAAAGAAGTAACGTACGCAGCTGCCTCCAAGGTACACATATACTACTGTTTATATATTTTAATATTTTGTATAAAAAGAAAAAATGATAATTTTGAATGGTTTTACAAAATCGCCAATATCTCCGTAACTAGAAACTGCCATAAGGTACCTTTTCTTATGGACGGTCACAAATGATCTAAGAAAGTTGAAACACTAATTTTTGTAAGGATAGTAAAAGTGTCATCTACATATCTTTTAAATATCTTCGGCTGCATGGGAGCCAATGAGAGTGCTCTCTCCTCGAAGTCCTCCATAAAGATGTCTGCGACAACAGGAGAAACTGGAGACCCCATCGCCACGCCATCCACTTTCCATCAATTTTGGGATACCTTCCTAACAATACAATCATACAAAGGAAGGAAATACTTCTCAGGCAGTGGCGTAGGGATAGAACCGGCGTAGATTATTTATTTTGTCTCTTGTCTTCATTCTGAAAATATTTGTAATGAATAACTAGCTTAATTTGCAAATTTTGTATGTACATCCACCCTTAAAATGTATTGTCTGTGGTTTAGTAATTTTTCTTTGGTGGGTAGTTTTGTACTTATCTTTCTTATTTTGATGGAGGTAGATCTATCAAATTTCCTCCATTGTCAGTCATCCGCAGACCACGAACCCTGTAAAGTGTTCGAAACGTCGGAATGAAGTTAAAATTAGTTAATATACGCGAGTTTATCCGTTTTCATAGTTTTATTTCATAAATTAATCATGTCATTATTAAAATAACAATTTTAAGTTGTCTTACTTGTGATATTATTATAGTCAAGCACTGTGGATGGTGTTAGCTACCTAACCTAAAGTTTTGGTGTTTACGTAAGTAAATAAATATTACATTCTTAATAAAAAGGACTACCAATAAAGGTTTTGTGTACTTAGTTCTATACACTTACGTTATTTCCTTTCACAAATCTAACAAAGAAACATGAAGATCCAAAAACATCCTACACACAAAACATTTTCAAGACTTATCAGCATAATCGTACATATTTCAGCGTGGCTCAAACCTAATACGGGAATCAGCTAGCACCTGTTGTCTTATTGTGATTTGTGCCTGACACAGTACGATATTTCAGTCCTCTTGAATAATTTCTTCCTTTGTGTAAGTTGTAGAAAGTTAGCAGCAAATAACGCGCGTCAATAGTGTCGTTAGTGTAACGAGGCAAATCCTATAACGCGCCACCTGAACTCTTGTTTACTTTAGTTTCTAGTTTCGCATCGGTGAAGGGAAACCAGTGTAACGGGTGACCTCCGATTTTCCTATAGGCTGGCCAATAATAAGTGCAATACCGCGCCTAGTGAGGTTTTAGCTAGCAGAATAAGCAGTATATAGGCTTTTTTTAAAAACAAATTCAAGTTTCAGAAGTAGGTAGTAGTTCCAAGTAGTTCTAGCACTAGTAAGTACGTACCTTAAAAAAACTGGACTTTTCTGAAACTTTTATGCGAATTCTTAGTCTAAGGCAGAGGTCTCACCGCGAGCTATCAACTAGAGCTAGACCTTATGCCGCGGCCACGACATTGGTCTAAGGCGACCGGCTTAGCGGAAAACTATACGTGCGAGAGGGAGTATATCGGCATCCCGCTCCAACTCATGGATTCGCTCGCCGCTGGTCGCCTTAGAGGCTTAGACCAATGTCGTGGCCTTTAGTAGCTCTATGAACTCTGCTATAAACACGAACAAAAGATACGTACTCCCGTGTAAAAAAAAGAGACGGCGATACTCGCCCGGCGGTGATAGCTGATAGCTGGGCGAGTATCGCCGTGTCTCTTTTATTTACACGGGAGTCCGTATCTTTTGTTCGTGTTTAATGTTTATATAGCCCATAGTGCATAGCTTAGTAGCTTGCGGTGAGATCAGTGCCTAAGCGTGCTTGTGGTAATTAATTTTAATTAAACAAATGCAAAAGCATTACTAAAAAGACAGCATAGATCCATTATCTGATCCTTTTTTCAGTGTTTCTTTTTCACATCATAATTATAGCTATTTGGTATCCTCCAGTTTTTCGTTTACCAGAACATAATGCTTTTGCAATAGTTATGCAAAAACGGGAGCCGTAATTCTATATACTTACAACAAGTATAATGAAGAAAGTAAGTATTGCCGACAAAACTGTAGAAACTAGGAAGTAAAGCCTATATTACTGTCGCACACAAAATCGTTTGAGAATAATGGAGGTTCGGTGTTTGCTCGTACATTATTCACAATCGCTCGTCGCCTTCCGTGCTCGAATTATCGCACAACCAGCTTAATTGATTAGCTGTTTTGATTTGACTGTACTCTAGTTACTACCTATTCTACCATGTACATATTACTAGTAGGTATAGCCTACATATAGCTGCCTACTACTTGTTTATTTGTGTGATGATCAATTGATCACGCATAGATGTTCTTGGTGTTTCTTAACCGTTTCAGTGCGGGGGACACGCCAGGCGTGTCATGAATGTTTTTAACGAATGGCGTATGACACGATAGGCGTGTCATCATATTCTATGGCGTAAGGCACGCTTGGCGTATAATGCAAAAATATGTTCGCTGCTATAGATAAAAGTTTTGAAAATTGAACACGCAACGAATCGGTTAATATTAATATCGATCTATGTATATTTATTGTTATCTCTTTATTTAACAATTCTCTAAGGCTAGGTATTTTACAAAATGGTTATATAAATTAAAATCCAGGAGAACATACAAAAACAATACAAAATATAAACACATTATAAAATACCTAACCTGGGGTGCCGCCGGCAACGGGGCGGGCCCAAGCTGCCGGTGGTTAAGGTCGCAGAGAGAGGAATCGACGGACTATCCGCGCCGTGTCCAGGATTACCGCCTTCTGCATCTGACCCTTGATCCAGTCATCTTTATTTATTCACATTATTATGAGATAGCGTTAAATTGGTAGAGACCCGCCTATGAACGTCCTGATGCACTGAAATAAAATTTACTTCAAATGGGTACAAAGAAGCGATCCATTAAAAGAATCGATAAGAATAGTGAAGTGAGTGAAACCGTTATCATAATAGCATTTCAATGACATCACGAACAATGAAAAACTCTAGGAGTAGTCTTAACTGGCAAGGAAAGTATTTTCTTTAAAAGCATTAACGTAAGAAAGGAAGCCTTTACACAGACGATGTTATTGCAATCGCCTAGCACAACACAGACAGGCTTCAATATAGGTAACGAGTATTTGGATCTTGAGAAAGTGATGAGTTGACGGCGTGAGATACGCAGCCATGGTAAACAGTGGTGGTGTCTACGTAACACGGATTTGCGAATATCAATTTCTTAAAACGTTCATGTTCATTTTCACTGAATAAATCGAAAAGAACCGGTAACTACGCATTTACCGTAATTTTTTTTACCGGATCCAAGCCGTGGTGAGTTTGACATTTACCTTTTTTAACCGACTTCATAAAAGGTGGAAGTTCTTAATACAACATTTTTTTATGTATGATAATGGTGATACTCGATATATGCAAAAATTGTCAACAAATTGATAGTCAATTTTTTTTAATCCTGATATGGTCCGATTCGCATCAGGTCGATGTCTGTTCATGAGATCTTGAAGAAATTGGTGGAAGACGTTTTTATTTTTTTTATTTCGTGTCGAACTTGGCTTCGCTCGCTCACCATTGGGAACACTCGACTTGCATCTCGACCGAGTGACGTCCCGTTTCTTTTGAATTATTTTTGTATATAATGGAATGGAATCTCGCGGCATTTGTCTCACTCGCTAGGATGGCGGGGAGATTTAAATATTACATTTTTAAAATTAAACTGTTTGTGGATCCCGTGTTTTCTATAGGATAGTAAACGTCAGGTAGGTTGATTGCAGTAAGTTTAATACATAGTTAACCCTAAATTCGACAACGTTGAAAATACTGGATATCTTTGGCACTGGTCTCATCGCGAGCTACTAAGCTATGAACTATGGGCTATTTATTTATTTTATTTATTTGGGGCATCAACAGCAGTACACAAGAAATTTACAAAACTGAGTGTACAGTAAACAAAGCCAATAAAAGATGTTCGCGAAAATGCAATGAACATGCAATAACAAAATATAGCGTGCGCATTTATACTAACTTATAAACACGAACAAAAGATACGCACTCCCGTGTAAAAAAAAGAGACGGCGATACTCGCCCGTCGCTGATAGCTGGGCGAGTATCGCCGTGTCTCTTATTACACGGACTGTTTATAGCCGATAGTTTAAAGCTTAGTAGCACGCAGTGAGACCAGTGCGTTTGACACACTTTTTTTCGTATTTTTTTCCGAAACAGATATTAACAATATTGAGTGTCATGGCTTGAACACACGACCATCCCTTACTTTTGTCGAATTAAGGGTTAAAAACCTTTAATGAGAAACAAAAGTTAACGTCACATTTTTTGTTTTACGAAGTCAAATTGTGTGTAACTTTTGTCAGTGAAAACAGCCAAATTCAAATTTTCATGACGATGTATTTATTTCCAGTTTTTAGTTTCTACTCTTTTTTTACCAGACTGTAAATACATCTAATAAAATTACTGAGATAAATCAACACAAAAAAGTAATAACCATAATCGTACAGACCCAATAACCATGTACAAAGCTTCTTTGAGAAATGATAGTGCTCAGAGCACGATCATTCGCTTCAATCACGCGAGCCAATCAGACCGGGAAATACTTCACTGGGATGAATGAGCCTGGTTATGTACAAGGGCATAAATATCTATACAATTTTAGACCTTATACTCCAGACATAAGTAAAACTGTGTGTACATATTTATGCTCTTAATGGTATTCTCGTGTGTCTTTGATTAGCATTGAGCTAATTTAAGGCTAGCACTAAGTAGATCTACTGCGTATATTATACTTTAAGGGTCACTCGCAAAACAAAATTATATAATTAAAGGCGTTTAATGAAAACAAAATTTAACGCCATTTTTGTCTTACTTTATTTTCTTTCTACCTTTTGATCCGTGGGTCCGAAAAATATAAAACAAATCATGAATATCCCACAGTAATCTCAATTAAGGCTTGTGATGAGGGTATCAAGCGATGATGTATAGTTAGGTATATTATGTATGTAGAAGATAGATAAAAAGGCTTATAAAATACATTAAAAGAAATCAAATTCGAACATTATCGGCCCAATCATTTTTGAATGCTCTTGGTCATATTTATTTTCGTTTTATATTAGTTAGTTTGATACAATTTAACAGGTTTCAACGCGCAAGCAAAATATATTGAAAGAATAACAAGAGATATATATTATTAGTATTCAATCACATAGGAGAAAGAACAACATTATTGCTTTGTTTTATTATCGTCAAAATACAGTACCGAAATATCGAAAAGAAAACTTCTAATAATAGAAGTGGTTCTTTTATTAGCTCAATCGACAATAAAACGGCCATATCGCGATGAAAAATTGTGGAATTGTGCTGAAGGAAATAATGTACTTTTGCGCTTACTCTACGGAAGACAATTGAAAAATTGTGAAGCTGCTGTGCACTTACCATGAACTGCCATCACGTTATTAACGCAGCTTTACTTTATCCCTACTTCTTCTCATGCTCATGGTGCCATCTTCTTCACTTCACTTCATCAGCCTATCTCAGTCCACTGCTGGACGTAGGCCTCTCCTATTAACTATACTATGCGTATAGACGCATTAGGAGGTAAATATCCATAATCGCCACGCTGGGCAAACGGATTGGCGATCGCAGTAATGTGTCCACTATGAAGACGCTGCTGCCCATCATCAATCTTGTATCAAAGGATGGTCAGTGACACTTTAATCCCTTAGTCGGCTTTTACGACACCCACGGGAAGAGTAGGAGTGGTGACCAATGTATTCTTACTGCCGTCACCACATGGTGCCATGCCTAGTCAAAATGGGCGTTAGCGGTCAGCATGGCATTTAGCTTTCTGGTCTTTGCCAATCTCTTGAGGGTGCCTGCGTCTATCTTTCGAAAGACGAAAGAAAAACAGCATATCTGGGTCACTTCTACAGAAATGAGAAATACTACCTATTGCAGACTATTATCGAACGAAAAGGGAAAAAGGGGGAGAGGTAGACCTAAAAAGAAGTGGATAGATAATGTAAAACAATTGATGCATACAAAAGACTTTATCCCATACCTCTCGTATTTGCGTAAATGTAGACCAAGCGAGCGAATTCTGATTCTATCCCTGACTCTACGAAATTCGTTCATTACACAAAACAATTTCGTAGAGTGGGCGACAGAATGAGCATTCGCTCGTTTGGTCTAAATCCACTTTAAGGGTGCGGCTCCACTGAATTCGAAACACTGTGATGCGGTCTCATTGGCCGAGCTCCCACAGATCTGCTCCGCTCCGCGTCAGTGGAGCCGCACCCTAATGGTGCGAGCGAGCCAGATAGAAAGTAAATTCGCGTTAATAACGCGATGGTAGCTCATGGTACGGCTACTGGTACTACTGGTTAGGACGTGATATGAGAGCTGATATTACTTGAAAGCTAAGTCCGATTTTTCACTTACCTACTTCGAGAAAGCAAGCTGTTAGTCAAAATTAAATTTAAAAACCGGCCAAGAGCATGCCTAGCACTGCTCAGTGTAGAGTTCCGTAGTTAGGTACTCGTATTTCAAAACGGTCGGGCCGAATATGTTCGAAATAGTTTTATTTTAAAGTATTCTATAAGCCCACTATTCATGATTGTTTTACAATTTTTTTGGAGCCATTGCTCAAAAGTTACAGATATTAAAGAAAATGTGCCGACTTGATTTTTAAGGTTTTTTCGAAGCCTTTTAAATGTCTTGATTTATTATAACCATTGTTAATTAAATTAAAATAATACGTGCCAAGAAACTGATCTTCACATTATTATTACTGGATTTAGAGCCATTTCTTTATTTTGGTTTTCTGTCAGCCAAGGGAACGTTTTATAAAATTATATTTGTCGGAGACATGCTTCAGTTGGCGCAGACGTGTACGACATGTCGAGTCGTCGAACGTCTGAATAGTCTTATTTACAATAAGAATAGTCTTATTTGCAATGTTTACATTTAATTTGTTAAGAGTGATAAAATCTAGAAAACGATAAGCAATGTTTTGCTTGAGATGTTCTTTGCTTGGTCCATGCAGGTAGACATTAAACGTCATGTTGGGATCTACCCGCCTATGAAGGGGTAGTTTGTGAGCGCACGGTATAAAAGGTCACTAGCGCAGTGTTCAGGGATTCATTCTTGATTTAGAGTTGGAATAAAGCATTCCAGGGTTGAGTAAATGATGCATGGACGCAAGCTTATAACTCTCCAGTCGTTTTCTATCAGTATAGTTTATAGTGTTGTAAATAGTCTTGTTTTAAGTGTGTACTTGTTGTGATTATTTAAAGTTTGGAAAATGTAAGACCGTCTGAGTTTCTTGCTGGTTCTTCTCACGACAGAGGTTTATCATTTGTGAACCAGTATAATAAAAGATTGTAATTTACCTTGTGTTTAATTATGTGCGTCCATGCATAGTATACACCTTTGTAAGTAGATACGATGAGTAGATAGGAATTAAAATATTCGCTCCCCTGTTCTCGGCTGTCCTTCTGACATCAGAAAGTGGGATGTTGACTAATCGCCTACAATAAGTGGTGATGGTAAATGTACCACACGTAAAGAGTGAGGTTTGAAATCATCGACAGTCGGTAAGGTTGAACTATCGTTACTATTTTATTTGGTGTAAGGTATAAACCACTCGTATCTTTTGAAGCAAAGTCTGTTTCGAGACGTAATTTGAGATATCAAGTTAGTTTTTTTATGGAATTTCTATTGTTGCAATACGTGTGGGTAGGTACCCCACCCACTTCACAAAAAAAAAACAGTAATTCAAATAATTTCAAAGAATATCATGGCTCATACTTGTTACTTTTCTGATTTTTGAAATACTAGCAGTTCTGAAATACGGGCTGGTAACCCGTGGTTTTATTTTGTGGTCTACCAAAAATTGATTAGAGATTCTTATAGCCTGTTTTTTTTAAGTTTTCTATGCGTGTGAAATTTATGTTACAGAATGTTTCGTGATGAATTGATGATACTGATGACTATGTTGTGGCAATGAAACGAGCTCAGAATGTTACAATTTCAAGAACAACACAATCATAGTAGCCAGAAGTTCCGTTCATGACGACTATGCTGTTGCGATGAAACTACCACAATTTCTTGTGAAACGTCCAGGAAATGAAGGAGAATAAAGACTCCAGCTCTTCGGGAGTTGCTTTTGGAGCAACGGATGTACAAGGACAGGTTTCGTTCCAATTGTTTTAATGCAAAATTCGAAGCATTAATTTAAAGAAATAACAGTTTGACATTTCTATTTTTAGCGTGAAGTTTTTGTGTTTACAAAAACGTTTTAATCTTTACAAGATTAACTTGGTTGTAGTAAAGTGAAGCCCATTTTTATTTTAACACAAAGTTACCAAAGGATACCAATACCCTAACCTCAACTTTTTATTTTTGTGATCAGTTTAAGTTGAGAGCTCGCATGCAAATTATCTCTGTGATAAAACTGATACCGTACAATTTGATGATTACAGTTCAACATGGTGTAACCTGGTTGAGTAACTTACGTTTTTGTTTGAGTCGAGGGATTGACTCTTTAGTTTAAATCATTTTGACTTTTGATTGGTAAAACTGAACTTGGTTTTCAAGAAATGTAACTGAGTGATATTTGATGACGTGATGATAGATGTCAATTTTTGGTATACCGTTACATTCTGGGGGTAAAAATGAGCCGGGGTGCTAATTGCCTAAAGACTGGCATGATTTTTGACATTGTCTTGTCAAAATCCCAAACGTGTTGTCGAATGTTGTAAATCGTATGTTGGGCAAAGTAATAAGTTGGCTTCAGAGTATGCCCACAGTCAGTTTGGTGTCTGTGGATGGTTTTCGTACAATCATGCGATGATTGTAGACAGTGTTCCTGCGTACCTAGCTGAGGTCGCGGATGAAGTGTGCCTACAGTATTATGGTGACTGTAGATGGTATTCCTGCGTACCTCGCTGAGGTCGTAGATGAAGTGTTCCTACAGTATTAATGGTGACTGTAGATGGTATTCCTGCGTACCTTGCTAAGGTCGTGGATGATGAGTTTGCCAACAATGTTGTTGAGAGTTATAGAGTGTTCTTGCAAACTTTATTTACTCAGGTCAGTCAGTTAAACTCAGGTCAGTCAGTGACTGCGCTGAAGGTTATAGATGTGTCCGTGTACTTTACTCGGATAGCGGGTATTTTGTGACATGTTGATGACTGTAGATTGTTTGTGTTTTGTGATGACAGTAGATTGTTTGTGTTTTTAGATTGTTTTTCTGTGTACATTGCTGAGGTCGTGGACGATGAGTTTGCTTACAGTATTTCTGATAACTGTTGGTGGTATACCTGCGTACCTTGCTAAACTAGTGGATGTGTATAGAGTCACATTGACGATTGTAAGATGTTCCTACGATTCTCTAACAGGTTATAAAAGAGGAGTGTGAAATGGTCGTGTGTAAAATTGTTTCCAATTTGATTTCGTAAAATTTAACAGTAGTCATTTCTATCCCATTATGTATTGAGGTCAGAATGGGTCGACCGTACCAGAGGCTTGATCGTAGCCGTAGCCCGTTGTGTCTGCCTGTGAGTAGTCCGTGGGTACGCGATGCGCGACAGGCTCTGGCGGAGGTCGCGTTTTAGAGACCGTAGTGTCATAGGGATGAATCGGCGATCCCTTGGGGATGCGCGTAGTGTGTGTGGTTATGTGATAACCAAAAGGCCACGAATGACATTATGTTCCTCCGAAAGTTTTCTGTAATGTTTTACCTAAAATGTGGCTACGAAAGCCAGATGATACTTGTTTGCTCTAGATTTGAAATTGGTGGTAATTCTTTGACCATAAGTGATCCTAAATTCAGTTGCAAAGATTAAAATTATTTTTCTTGAGTTGAGATGATTTTATGTAGACAGATAATTTGGTCAGGAGTGACCGAGTGGTAACAAAGACTACTGGTGTACGTGTTTGTTTCAGATACAAGCGAGGACGCTTGTCTTGTCAGTATGGCCGTGTCGGAGACATGCTTCAGTTGGCGCAGACGTGTACGACATGTCGAGTCGTCGAACGTCTGAATAGTCTTATTTACAATAAGAATAGTCTTATTTGCAATGTTTACATTTAATTTGTTAAGAGTGATAAAATCTAGAAAACGATAAGCAATGTTTTGCTTGAGATGTTCTTTGCTTGGTCCATGCAGGTAGACATTAAACGTCATGTTGGGATCTACCCGCCTATGAAGGGGTAGTTTGTGAGCGCACGGTATAAAAGGTCACTAGCGCAGTGTTCAGGGATTCATTCTTGATTTAGAGTTGGAATAAAGCATTCCAGGGTTAAGTAAATGATGCATGGACGCAAGCTTATAACTCTCCAGTCGTTTTCTATCAGTATAGTTTATAGTGTTGTAAATAGTCTTGTTTTAAGTGTGTACTTGTTGTGATTATTTAAAGTTTGGAAAATGTAAGACCGTCTGAGTTTCTTGCTGGTTCTTCTCACGACAGAGGTTTATCATTTGTGAACCAGTATAATAAAAGATTGTAATTTACCTTGTGTTTAATTATGTGCGTCCATGCATAGTATACACCTTTGTAAGTAGATACGATGAGTAGATAGGAATTAAAATATTCGCTCCCCTGTTCTCGGCTGTCCTTCTGACATATTTATAACGTATTAATTTAGCATAGCACCTAAAATCTGTATCCGACATTTTTGCAAATGCTACGTGCTCTTAGTGCATAGATACTTAGCTGTGTACAGCCGACGTCAAAGATATATAATGTCAAGGCAATAAAGTCGTGTAAATATATTTTTGGCACCTAAACCGTAACGATATCTTTGACGTCGACTGTACATAACCTGTGTTTGTGCCTCCTAAGTCAACCTTAAAAGAACGGGAAATTCGGTGGAAAAATTAAACAAAGTTTTCAAACAGGCAGGTAGAATTTTCCCAAGAAATAACATAATTGTAGGCTTTCAAGTTAAACCCTAACGCTTATTAAACGGTCTGGCAGCAGAATATTCGCGGTAGAAACTGGTAAAACGTGGCACTATTTGTTCAGTGGACTGTGCGTCCTCCGGCTTGCGACGAAATACAAAACACGGCGACAAGGGCGTCGTTACACCATCGCGTAATCTTTAAGTAAAAATACGGTCAACCAATTGGATTCCTATGCCACTGTGGAACTATGTTCAATGCAAGACGGGGGTGAGCTGTTTTGACACTAAACGAAACAGAGGAAACAGAAGCTGTTGAAATGATTTTTAACTTGGGAAATGGGCTCAATTGCGACATTATGCCCGATTTAGCAAAATATAGAGCTAGAGAAGGATTGTGGAGTAAGACCTTCGTTTGGAGCCACGTAAATAGCATGAACGCTCTGACTTGGTGGAAGGGCTTATGCGGCTCGAAGCTTCTCAGTAAAGTGGCTACAAGAATATTGTCGGCGCCGTGCACGTCTGCAGCCGTTGAAAGGTCTTTCAGTGTGCACTCAAATATACCTACATTCAAAAAAAAAGAAATAGGTTAACATCGGAAAGAGCAAGCAAAATTGCTTTCATTTCCTATAATTGGAACCTGCAACACCGTCACATTGATGCTGAAGATAGTGATGATGAAATATCTGTTTGTTCTTCACGCGAAGAAGCCGGTAGCGGAAACAACGATGTTGATGATTTATAAAATGGTTTATATATCATGGTTCGACTATTAAAGCTACGTATATAGTTTATCGAGATTGACAATTTAGATTATTTTTATTTTATTGTATGGTTTAACCAATAGTCTCGTTGATCGTTGTATATTTTAGTTTTTTATATAACAATGTTTTAACCAAAGCTACTTAGAATTGTTGATTATTTTTGTTTTTAAGCTAGGCTGCTTCAAAATGTTTATTTTGTGTTAAACTTACTAGTTTCAATTTATATTATATTTTTCTGAGAATAAAAGATTATTACGACAATTGTTTTTATTTATTTTCATCAAAATAGTCACCACATTTTCTATTTTGATTTATACCCACTAATTCGGGTATAAAAGGTAAATACCGGGTAAATTGGGTAAATTCCCGGAATATACCCGATATCTAGCCCGGGTATTTACCCGCCGCCCATCTCTACCCCCGCCGAGCATTGCACATTAGCGATATGCAAATTGTAAGATGGGCCAATCAACTTTTCGATCGACACTATTTTGTCCCACTATTTTGTAATTTATTATTTATTTATTATATTTATTTATGTGTATAGTATTAATTGACGTACATTTGTGGGTTCATGAAAAGTAACGCAGGAGACAGAAAATATGTCGATGCAAAAGTTGATTGGCCCAGATATCAATTAAAGTAACACTTGTCAGTGTGACATGCATGGTTCTAGATTGGCCTGAGATTTTTATTGGCTGAGTGGGTGCTTCCACTATTCCCCCAGATTGACGCCCGAGTGCCCCGAAGGGAAGTCGCGTAATCATTTTTACTATAGT
This sequence comes from Thaumatotibia leucotreta, assembly GCA_025490895.1. Classification (NCBI taxonomy): domain Eukaryota; kingdom Metazoa; phylum Arthropoda; class Insecta; order Lepidoptera; family Tortricidae; genus Thaumatotibia; species Thaumatotibia leucotreta. Next base: position 276,430 of record JALPQI010030493.1, on the reverse strand, counting down.
TGCCGATTTATAAGTAGACCCCGGTATCGGAGGTGCAAAATGGTAGCTGTCAAGTTCTTAGGGATGAGGTAAAAATATTTGTGATGTCGATAATTAAAGTTACATATCGAAAATTTTTCTTTACCATAATAATAAGCTAAGACTTTAATTAAACGCATCTATTTACGATATAAACTAGGAATGTTACAACTGACGAAAAACTTAAGCAGATCTCGGTTACACTTTAATTGGTTTTAATTTTTTTTCTTTTTTTATGAGTGTTTTCATACAAGATTGAGTTGCAATGCAAGATTACAAATATTGGAATGGAATATCCTTTATTAAATAATCAATATTAGTAGAACTGATGTTGTTGATTTTCTCTTGATGGCAATTCGACTCCATGTGCTTTTTTATATTCCAACATCTGAAAATGATGTGTATTCGGCAAATTGTATATTAAAACACGTTCGACGCCGGTGACACGCATATGTGACCGAAAAAACTGTATTCCTATGCCGGTGACACACATACGTGATCAAAGTAATCTTATTCTTATGCCACTAGCATCAATCAAGTTCTCACTTCTATGCCAGTGGCATAAAAATACGAACGTTTGCCGGTGACACAGTGCTGTGTCGCCGGCATAGGAGTAGAATCTTTTCGGTCACACATGCGTGTCACTGGCATAGGAGTTCTATCAGATAATTTCGATCGGTATAGTATTAGCACTTAGTGAAACAGTACCGGAGGCGAACGTGTTAAATGTTTATCATTCATTTTGAAGTTCAGAGTGTTCAGCAAAAAGTGACTACACTTTCTATTGTATAAAATATTTTAGGCGAATAGACTCGTAAACACGGCTAAATAATCGAAGACATCGTTGTAAGATGACTTAGACTATCTATTGACATAAATGATTTATTATAAGCATTTAATATTGCAATAAGATTTGTATTGTAATAGTAATGATTTATATATTAAATGTTAATTATTATCATAGATCCCAAAAAAAGGGATACAAATAACATCCTTGTACATAAAAAAAAATAATTGCACAAAAAATCGAGTATCGATATCGACATCACAAAATATGTTTACCTATCCCTAAGTAAGAACTTGACAGCTATCATTTTGCACCTCCGATACCGGGGTCTATTTATAAGAATGAACTTTTATAAATAAATGAATATCTTGGGACATCTCACACAAATCGACCTAGCCCCACGGTAAACTCAATTAAGGCTTGTGGGTACCAGGCGACGAAATATTTAATAGATTCGAACCCGGAACCTCCAGCTTCGTCGGCAGGGTCACTACCAACTAGGCTACGGAGGCTGACTTTTGACAGTTTAGAATTAACCTTTTTGCCGCCACGTCAAATACAAAAGCTGTCACTACTGTCACGTCAAAAAAATGGCAAATCTGAATTTGAGCTTTACGCACATGCTTTTAGGTTTATATTGCTCTGTGGACCAGGACTCATATATCGGTCCTTGGCGGTGACAATATATCGATCGTTGGCGTCCAAAAGGTTAATGAGTTTTGCAGGACTTTTGTTTTGACTACGAAGTTTAAAACAATAACATCCTCGTTTGGCCGTGTGGTGACTGCAGAAAGAATACATTTGTCACCACCCCAACTCCTCCTGCGGGTGTCGTAAGGGATTGAAGTGTCACTGACCATATTTGATTAAAGATTGATGATGGGCAGCAGCGTCATCATAGTGGACACATTACTGCGATCGCCAATCCGTGCCCAGCGTGGCGATTATGGGCATTTACCTCCTAATGTGTCTATACTATACGCATAGTTAATAGGAGACGCCTACGTCCAGCAGTGGACTATCATAGGCTGATGATGAACATCCTCGTCTCGTTACACCGCCCTATAATTTAAACTTTTGATCGTATATCTGTGAAAATACAGCAATCCTCCATTATTTTAGCTCGCTACAGTGGTATAGCGACTCGAATGGCAACCGCATAGGAACAAGCCCATATTACCTTTGCTTACCTAGTCTTAGTAATCCTATAGTTATACAATACAGGGTGAACGATATGAAGTGTTACCAAGTAGATTTTATTAAGTCTGGTGTCAAAGTAATAACTTATTATCGGAAATGGGTGAATCAACTTTTTTCTGTCTGTTATTGCCATGGTTACGGTCACCTGAGTCACGCTGGTTTTATGCAAAATTGTGCTACTTAATTTATACAAAAATGCATATAGTCCATGTTTGTAGATGTTATGTGTATGTTGACTTACTGCCATTTTCGAAACGGACCCTAAAAATCGAATATCCTTATTACGAATCACTTATCTTATCAGGCTAACAAAGCCGTACAAAGATGTGAAGAACTATACAAAATATTATGTATGCCTTTAGTACTTATTTTTTACTTTATTAATACAAATCAAAATAATTAACTAGTAAAATAATTATATTTGTTGCAAAAGTTGTCAAGGATTTGGTTAGACTGGTTTGGTTGCCAAGCACTTGAACGTTGTAAGCGATTATAAGAATCCCAGCACTTTCGTGGCTTGAGCTAAAACGCCGCGATTTTGTTGCCACGCTACTTTTTAACGCAGCAAGTTTTGTATGAAAATACAATGTTTACTAACTATACATATGTACAAATCATCATCATCTCAGCCATAAGACGTCCACTGCTGAACATAGGCCTCCCCTCTAGACCTCCACCATGTATAATTTAATATCTCGCTGCGCTCGTGGTTCAAATTCTGTAATCTTTCGCTTGCTCGGGTTTCAATATTTGCACGAGAGTTAAACAATCACTTTGCTCCCTAGTAAAACAAATAACTATTACAATTATGTTTTGTTCAACTATTTTCACACAATTTTTTCGAATGCACAAAATTATATGATTATTGTTGTTAAGGTAAAATTTGATTTAATAGTTTTTGATGTCTTGCCTGTCCTTCATCAGATTTAACTATCTTGTGTGCTAATCGAAAACAGTTAAATAAATATAAATTTTAAGTAGTCTGTATAATCCTTAAGATTTTAATCATAAACAAGCCCCCTAACAAGATAATTTTAAGAGAATCGTTCTCCGAAGTTAATTTTCCAATCTTCCCTTCTGTAATCCACAGCCAGTTTTATAACAAAATTATCTCGCCTTTTAATTAAACTGAAAATATCTGATAGCAAATAAGAAAATATTGTAGTGCTGGTGTAATTTTCGAGAGGGTGGCGTGGATGAATACATCATCAGCCTATGATAGTCCACTGCTGGACGTAGGCCTCTCCTATTAACAATGCGTATAGACGCATTAGGAGGTAAATATCCATAATCGCCACGCTAGTCAAGCGGATTGGCGATCGCAGCAATGTGTCCACTATGATGACGCTGCCCATCATCAATCTTTTATGGTCAGTGACACTCAATCCCTTAGTCGACTCTTACGACATTGACATGACACAATATGTTAACCCCAGGAGTGTCGAGTGATGTATCCGTCACAAGCAATTTGGACTATAATTTAAAGTAATTAACGTCATTTGTTGACAAGCAAATGACAGCGGCGTTCCAGGGGTTAAAATCACAGATTCGAACGAAAAACCACGTGACCACGATGTATGGAAACGGTTACGTGACTTTTCTTACATTTATCGTTATTTGCTTATTTTGTAGAATGGCATCTTGGCTAGGTCTGCCTGTATTGGTAATACCTACTAAATATTTGGTAGATCTTAGCAATTACTACCACGAGGACCCTACGGTAGGTACATCATGGTAATATGACACAAAATAACACTACAATACCAAGAATTTATATTCATAGCGCAAAAATCATCGTCGTCATCGATAGAGCATCGAATCATCATCATCATCATTATGTCAGCCGAAAGACGTCCACTGCTGAACATAGGCCTCCCCCAAAGATTACCACAATGACCAGTCCTGTGCCACCCGCATCCAGCGGACTCCTGCGACCAGGTCATCAGTATCGAATAAGCGATCATAATTTATACTCATATTTTAAAGACAAACGGGTCTTAATCGCGTAAACTTACGTTTAATTATATCCTGAAGTCTGCCTGCGATCACGGGTGTAACGTCATGCCCGAAACTTCAGGATATAAACGTAAGTTTAAGCGATTAAGACCCGTTTGTCTTTAAAATATGAGTTAATCGTGAAAGTTTAAATCAATATATAATTTATACTAATGAATTACAGGTATCCACCAACATTATTAAGAGCCATAAAGGCACATCCTACATGTGACCTTATTTCAAACAAAAACATGAGATCTCAACCCCAAACGAGACTGCGGATCACAATCTCACCCAAGTTCACTTGAGCCAAACGCAAAGGTCCCATTCACCATCGGGTTTAATTCGAAGCTCATAACAGGGGAATTAATAAGGCGGGGAAGATTGTGCGCACTTGAAGTACCTATCGCGGGATTGGATAAGTCGATTAGACGTGGGAACGAATGAGTTTTGGTTTTTAACAAGATTTAAGGCTTAGGGTGCGGCTCCACTGACGCGGAGCTATGCAAAATGGAACAATTACATTCTTCAAATTCGAAATTCGAAACACTGTGATGCGGTCTCATTGGCCGAGCTCCCACAGTTCCGCTGTGATACATATAGACTGTTTTTTTTTCAAATAGTCCTTAATCTTTTAAACTCCTTCCCTCTCGCAACAAAAATTCAAAATGAGATAATCACACCACTATCTCTACAAGTGAACAACGAAAATAATCCTTATCTAAAGGATCACGGAAAGATGGTCCACGGAAAGAACATGTCCAGCCAATTCAAATTACAGAAAGAAAAACCACCTTACTTTTAACAGAATAAGGTGTGAATTTGCCCTGATTTTTTTAGGCACTGGACATGTTTTTCCGTGGAGCCTTCATCTGTTTGTTCACAGAAGTGTCCCAAGGTAAGTTCAATTAAGGCTTGTGATGTGGGCACCAGGGTGCCTTGATAAGTTGCCAATCGCAAACGCTTAATCGTCAATCGTAAACGAAGGCAGCTAACTGGCTTTGTCGCACTAATAAGATAGAGTGACAGAGAGGGAAAACTACGATACGCTAGTAAGCGTTAGCGATTGGCAACTTGGCTAAGCATCCAGGTGACGATACTTATAATAGATATATACTTATAGTTACTTAAATACAAGACAGCCAAGATTAACGAAAATATTTGTGATAAATAAATACACAAATGCCCTCGCAGGGATTCAAATCCGGGACCTCTTTTTCCGTAGGCGGAGTCACTACCAACTCTACGGAGGCTGGCTTTCTTAGATCTGACAATCAAATTCTACGCAGACAAAATCACGGGCGACAGCTAGTACCTATAGGTACCTAACCTAGGATAAAGATCTAGGCACTGGTCTCACAGCTAGCTACTAAGCTATGAACTATCGGCTATAAACACGATAAAAAGATACAAACTCCCGTGTAAATAAAAGAGACACGGCGATACTCGCCCGGCGGTGATAGCTGATCGAGTATCGCTTTGTCTCTTATTTACACAGGACTGCGTATCTTTTGTTCATGTTTATAGTCAATTGTTCATAGCTTAGTAGCTCGCGGTCAGACCAGTGCCCTACGGAACTGTTGTAGTCTTAGTTTAACCAGCGCATAAAGTGTCGGGGAGTAACCTAACCACGCAATGTGTTGCTCTCGTGGTTTTCAGTTCTGAATCCTATGTCAGTCTATTTTAACCCGTAATTCCACATAAATAAGGGGCAGTCCGGTGCTCAAACCTCTTTAGCAAGTGTGTACAGTCAAGGGCATAAATATGTATACATTTTTTTATTTGTGTTTGCAGCATAAGGTCTAAAATTGTATATATATTTATGACTGTACCTTTGAACACGGTGTGTACTGTGTATATTTCATGTCTTCAGTACCTACTGATAAAAATTCGCAGGTTGTTAGATTATAATAGCAAGATATATATGCCGAGGAAGATCGATCACATTTCCCAAAAAGTCCTACGAAGTTTGTATGGATCCATTTTACCAGGCCTTATATGTATGATTTACTTACTTTTATTTTATTATACGACTATTTTAGGAAGTGCGATAGATCTTGCTCAGTATTATTAATATAGAAGACCTGCACGAAATGTGCTTTTTCAGTACATATGTACTTTTTTACGCGCTAGTGCGAGAAGTGGTCCATTTTTTGTTAGATAACCTGTGAGGGCCTTATGTTCTGAAAAACATCGTACGACACACGTGCGAAATAGTAGATTGTGTCATAAGGGATCAAAATGATATATTTCCGGCGTGGGCGTATATTTAATCCTGAGCGTAATGAAGGGTTCAAGCGTTAACGCCCAAGCCGAAATAATTTTGATACCGTGTGAGACATACTGCTTTTCACACCACCTATGAGAAATACAAAAGATATAATCACATGTTTAATATTTATACAAATAATTGATTTTGAAGAAATTTTTATCAATTATGAACGTACTGTTTATTTCATATTTCATTGTAATTTTTTAGGCTGGCAATAGAAAGTCCTTGAACAGAAAAGTGCCACTTTGATCCCTCCTAGCAGGGAAGAAAAGACCCGTATTCGAATAGGTGGTGTGAAAAGGAAATTTGTAACTCGTGTCGATTTATAATCCTCCCCATGGTCGTGTTTTAATTTATCGCCACTTTACGATCTTCTTTTATTTCGCACTTTTATCGTAATGTATTTGATAAATGCTCAAGACGTATCTTCCGGTTTTATCAGCCGGCTAAAGAAGCACAACCCAGAAAATTTTTAATTTGGCCTGGAGTTGCCCCGTCATCGACTTCAGAGTTAATTTTCGGCAAAAGCTTAAATTCGCGAGGCAGGCTCTTTACTTAATAACAATAAAGTAACAGATAAATACAGTAAATATAGAGACCAGGTAAAAATAATTACTGGTTATATAATATTACAGTTTATTGTTTATGTACAAGGGTACGGATTTCGTTATGGTTTGAGATGGAAAGACAGTAGAAAGGTAGATACAGGACGTAACCATGCATGTAAACTGATTTAATTTTTTATCTATTGTTAAAGCACCGCAAGTGCCGCCGTCCACGACAGTCGAAAAGTGGTAGAACATTTTTGTTTACTGTACCTGTTTACAAAAATTGCCGTCTATGTTATACGCACCTCACATAAGGTCAGATCAATTTTCATTGAAAAGGCTAAATGTTATGTTGAACAAAGAGTTGTCACCCAATAAATTACCCTTGGCCGGCCCTTTTTTATGCCCACTCAGTTACTAGCACTTGATAATTGAAGTCAGGTTAAAAATTAATCCTTACTGAAGCACGAGTCACACCAAAATTTAATTAGTTTTGGTATTATCAGCGAGACTAGCTTCAGAATAAGATGGGAAAAATATTCTTATTGTCCATTTAAGGATTCATGACTATATTTTTAGCAGTTACTTATCCGTCCCTTTTTTATTAACATAGTAAAAGACTGGAAGTCTATCTCGCGACGACATACTGTCGCACCAATCATGTACTAAGCATAATCTTCTTCTTCTACCTAGCGTTATCCCGGCCTTTGCCAGGGTCCGCTTTCCTGCTACATTTCCTCCACTTTACGCGATCCTGGGCATTTTCTACTGTAAGCCCATTCACACTCACACGCACCATTATGTACTAAGCCTAATCATTTAACAAAAATATTGGTGATCCGTTTTTCGAAATTAACAGTTTTTATTATTAGCTTGTCTCTAATAACGCTGATAAATTCAGTACAAATAAGCGTTCCCTTGTTCAGCTATAACGCCTGGCACTAATATTGTTTAGCACCCTTGTGCGTAATCCACTAAGCATAAAAATATTATTTCAGCCCAAATTGCCGATGTAAATGTAATAAAGGGAGTCTTGGAGCGTTAATAAAAATGAGATAATGGCGCTATATTATTTAGATAAGACATTCAAAGGCAAATTTCTTGAAGGGGAGTGAATTGAATTCTGTTTTGTTGAAGAGTTGCAAATTCCGCGGATGGTTGACATTTGAAGTTAATTTAGTTACATAAAGGTTAATTGGATAATATAATGGATATTCCCGATACTGTAATTTGGCGATAAGTGATTATCTTACGCAGCTGTTTTAGTATGAGAGATGGTTTTGCTTTATTTATCAGTGTCTTAGACTATTTTGTAATGCTAATAAAAATATAATTTATGGTAACCTAGAAACTACCAAGAAAAAAATATTCACGACACATGAGATGTTAATTATCATTTAAGCTCGTAATTAGGAGAGTTTTTTCGCGATTTCTTGGTTGCCTCCATTGTGAAAATTGCTCAGCATGACAGTCTAGTATCCTATTCACTTTACCACAAGCCTAATGTCACCATGAGTACTTATAGTATTGAGTACATAACATTAGTAATAACGTTAATAAAGGGAATATTCTATATTTTAATAACAATATTGTACCTAAAGACGTAAAAGGGAAATAAGATAAAAGTATTGAAATTGGACGTCCTTGACAATGGGTGAACAATGGTTTAAACAAATAAAATAAAAAAATAAAAGTCAAAGTAATTTTGTATACGTAAGTATATTATAAGGCAATAAAACTACATGAAACTTAATGAAAATAACATATTACTCTACGGCCTCATTAGCCACTGACATGGTTCGACTTTTTGGTGCTGGGCCAGTTTTTTTTAAATTGTCCCCCACTTTTTTTGGATTTGAAACTTTTAATATGATTTCCACTCAGAATCGCGAGCCCTTTCGATTCTGATAAGAGAAAAATAATAAAACCGGCCAAGAGCATGTTGGGCCATGCTCAGTGTAGTTATTAAAAAAAGCGGCTGGGTCGATTATATTGGAATTTTTTTTTTCTGGAGCGATTATCTCCGAAAAACTTTCTTTCGAGACCCTTATTCTTTTTAAGAGACCTATTATGCTTGTAGCTACTTAAAGCATGTGGGCTTGGTGCTCATTCTTCTTCAGATGTCTGGCTGCAGCGTACACGTCGCGCTTAATGTCGGGATATCCTTCTAGAAGATCCCGCCAGTCCCTGTTTCTCAAGAACACCAAGTCTACTACCTGAAAAAGGAGGCATCAATAAGTTAATTGGTAGAGAGCACGCCTTAGCATTAGATTCGCTTCCTGTGCGTTATATTTGGTGTAGAAATATTAAATAATTTAACTTGTAATAAGTGGGTCAAAATTATTTTCGTAGTCTTGTTTCATACCACTCTGCCATGCTTTTAATTGCTGTTTCGACTCAGTATATAAAAAAAAATCAGTACTTATACTTGTTTTCTATTTCAGGCTAGATTTTAATCCATACATCAGAAATTGAAAACAAAACATCATCTCATAATAAAATCACCACTGCGTCATGTTTCTTAGGGACACAAAATAAGACAACGAAAAGAATTTTCACCCGAGTATACTTGGTAGGTAATATTATATTATGTTCTATGCCTCGAAAATGTACTTAGTTAAAAGCTTAATAAAAGAAATCGCGATCGAAATCATTGTATTACGAAAGCTAGTCATACAAACTACGAGGTTTCGAATTGCAATTTTGAAGTTTGCGGGAGGGCAGCTGATTCTCAACCCAAGCAAGGTTTGGTTAAGTAAGTAATGTTCTATCATTTCAATAGATACATGAGTCATTGTATAACACCTGCGACTATATATAAACGTGGACATCTAAGGCAAGTTAAAAAATGCTCCCAAAAACAATTGTTCAACTGAGTCGAGATGGGTAGGATATAGCGCTTTTCCTAACAACGCGCATTATGTTGGCATAACATCTTTAACAAATTAAATGCAAACAGAACATAGCCTATCAAAACTTTGATGGACTAATCAACACTTTTTAAGTAGCGGTTTAAATTCACATCGGATAGTTTAAAAATTCATCAGCGTGATGTATTGATGACACTGTCAACAAAATTACAGGACTGTTTTTGAAAAGCCATTTAGTATGGCGTGCAGCTTCCATGTTTTATTTGTTCGTACGTAGCATAACACTAACATGTTTTCGGTGCGTTAACTGTATCGTTAATTTAGATCCAAACTGCACTCGACTCCGCGCCCTCAAATTCAAGCTGTACTCTTAATTTGCAACGTCTCAACTTGAGTAAATATTCGGAGCACGGATAAAACCACGCGTAGAGGAGAGTCGGGTAATTCGGGTCAGTGGCCGACATATTGACAATTGTAAAATATCACTGTCGCTGACGTCACAGGCCTTCGTAGGCTAAGGCTACCGCTTACTATCGGACGATTCATGTGCTTCTTTGCCACCAACATAAAATGATTACTAATAACGTTTACGATATCGTTAATAAACTACTTTTTATTTTCCGAGACTCGTGACAAATTGTCGCAAGATTTAGTACAATTTTCATTAAATCTTGACATGAGGTTCGGGGTATGTCGGAATTTCGCTACAATTGTCGTGTTTTTGTGACAATTGTAATTTTGCTTCGCAAAAAGTAGTTATTTGCTGCTGATTTATTTAAGTTCCTGCACTACATTTTATGTTAATGGTAAACAAACGCACGGCCCTTCCGATGGTAAGAGGTAATTAACTGTAGCCTATAGACGCCCCCAATAGGAGAAACAGTAAATTTACAATTGTAGCACATGTCAATGTGGTGAAATCGGGGCCAGGTGTATATGATATTTCTTAGAAATCGCTAACCCAATATTACATGGTTCTATGTTAACCTTTTTGGGGTAATTAAATATTAACCTTTTCGGGGTAATTAAATATGGACTAAGTGTCAGTGTACTAGAACCTTGTAATATTGGTACAGCGAAACGTGTCACTTGAATTCATGACTCTGTAAACATTAGATACAATTTTAGTTCACATAATAATATTTTCCGTCAGCTTGCACCATTGAAGTAGTGGCAAGCAACTACTAGCTATACTACGAATAATACGTATATAGGGGAACCCATTGCGAGCCTGAAAACAATTTTTTGGAACTTTTGATAAGTAGGACGTTTGATAGCCGGTCAGATCGCCTCATTTGACACCACGAAGTGACTGTATTCACTTCACTGACATGACTGTATTGTGACTGTATTCACGAGTATTCTCTAATGTGACGGGCTAGCAATTTGTTAACGAGCTACGAAACAAAATGGTAACGGGGATGAGAATAGAGCTTCTTCACGGATGACAATAGAAAAGAGTAGGTACTTCGAGTAATCAACAAGAATTACCGTGAAAGAATAATTTGTTCAAAAAAAATATGTTACTAGTCGCAACTATCCTACTCTCCTCTAACTATATAGGTCCTCTTAATAAGCCGACTTGTCGGGAACTTAAAGTCGTTACGCCGTAGGCGTGCCGTTGCCGAATCTGAACAGAATCTGAATAGAAACTCTTGTTTGCTATCGTCCTTCGGTTAAGTTCAGCAAGGTGAGGCCGTAGATCACAGTTTATATCGGTAAGTCAGTCCTCGTATAACAGATGGATATAAAAATAGTACATTACGACACTAGTGCGAAAAACATGAAATTCGAAACGAGTGACTGACTTCTCGCACTAGAGCCTAAAAAAGGCACCACCTGTACTAAAAAAAGTATTGTACTTGACTCTAATACTTTTTTTAAGGGAAAACTCTATCTATTATCAAAAAAAATTGGCATGTGGAAAGATAAATGTATTATGTTTTATTTATCCACTCTTACTTTTACTAAGCTCAATTTCACCAAATTTATATAGGTACTCGGAGAATAACGGAGGTATTGTTACAAACGATACGTACAATTTTATGCTATATTATATGTTATTTTAATATTTACTTTTACTTGTCTGAATATGTTATAGTTTATTTTCATTTTTTTATTTTATTTATTTCTTAAGGAATATGGTGTATCAGAGATCGGAATTGGTTAGCTATTTCTCTACTCATATCTTATATCGTCCTATTACTGCAAATACCAGCTATCTACACATATTAGGTTTTGGCAGAATCAATTTAATTATCATGATAGTTACCTAAATGTATTATCGAATAACAATACGGGCACATATATAGCATATATAGCTGGTGTTTGTAGTAATAGGACGATAATATGTAAGCATATTAATTCCGAGCTCCGCTAATAAGGGTGGCGTATGTCCGCTATATTTACTGTAAAAAATCTGTTTACTGCCCCATCATGAATATGTAGGGAGTGATTGTTGTGAGTCGCTCGGATCGGAAGCAACAAGTTACCGTCATCCATAACTTTGTTCGTATACCAATGCCTTCGAATATCAAGCTACAATAACCCAAATAGCTTACTTGTATTATTGTTACACTTTATTTTATATGTACGCCAGTCAAACGTAAGGTTAAGTAAAGTGTAACTAAATAACTAAGTTGATATAGGGTGGAAGTACCAAGACGTAACATGTTAACAGAGAATATTTATTTGAATCACGATATTTTGCTTATTTATAAATTTACATAAATTATTGTCATGTGTTTTGGGAGGTGAGTTTGTAAGTAATGTTAAATTGTATTTACTTTATAGGGTAATAATATCAAAACTTCTCAAACTTGCAAATTTTCTTAGTCAATTCCATTGTACAAGTAAGTGTCAGGTGCTTTTGCTGGCAATCCCAATAGATGGCACTTCAGTACAAGTTTCAATGTCACATATTGGGATATAGAAAATATTATTAACACTCAGTCCTAATAAATGTCAGCCTATCTTAAAATTATGCAAATAATTCATAAATAAGCTAATATTATCAAAGGTTGGGATATGAAGCATTAAAGGTACATACATTAATCATCGTTTAAATGCCCTAATAGTTGATTTTATCTTATCGATAGCAACTCAAGCTATGATGACGAGTATTGGTACAGCGTCAAGTACTAGTACTTCCACCTTAGGTGCTTATAATTAATTAGTTTGTAATACGACCGTTATCCACCATTGAGCCAAATTAATCTGCTTAAGCGACCATTGAACTGCGAATCTTATACTAATCGACACACGATGTTAATTATAGATTAAGTACAACAAATAATTCAGCAAGTAATATTGGGTGAGACGTATGAACGTAATTATCTATAAACATACAAGGAACAAAATAATAAAATACATAATAGTAAAGACGAGCGATTTCCATGCGTACGCAAACCGAAGCGACGCGGTTGGTACGATGCGGCGCAAAAAAATCAAACTGCTGCCAGTACATGTGTCCTACCACAAAATATAAAAGTACAGAAGACAATCTACATATAAACGCACTCGCAAAACCACAAGTAGACACCGGTCACGGACAAGACAGCTCAGGGTTGCTTAATCGTCAATCGTAAACGAAAGGTAGCTAACAGTCTTTGTCGCACTAGTATGAAAGAGTGACACAGAGGGAAAACTACGATACGCTACTAAGCGTTAGCGATTGGCAACTTGGCTAAGCATCCAGGGCAGAGCCGCCCGTCTGACTCGCGCGCACCGCGCGTCGTTATCACATTGAGCGCCTGGGTGCTTAGCCAAGTTGCCAATCGCTAGCGCTTGCTAGCGCATCGTAGTTTTCCCTCTTTGTCGCACTAATATGAAGGAGTGACAGAGAGCGAAAACTACGATGCGCTAGCAGGCGCTAGCGATTGGCAACTTGACTAAGCACCCTGTACTGTAACTCCAGAGGGTAGTTCTCTGTAGCAGGTCCATTTTCGCTACAAAGCGGAAAAATCAAGGTATCGGCTACGAGCGTAGCGCGTAGCACTAGTTGGCAATGAAAGGGACTAGGTGTTTATTGTAATAATGGATCAACGACAAAGAAATTATCGTAACTGTTAAGTGGATGGTCGTTAAATTAAAAAAAATTCATTCACGAAGCGAATTTAAACAACCATCTACTGATACACTTCGCGCACACGCTATAGTTGACAACAATCCTAGCGAGATTGCCGAGCGAAGGTATGAAAGACTGTTCTGTACCTTTCCATTTTGTGGTCCTAGTCCTACGTAACCGGCGCAGCGCGTTCGCGACACCACATGAAGCGAACGCAATCAGGTTGATTATAATTTTTTTTTGCTTCATCATTCATTGCCAAGAGCGCTTCAGTCGCTTCAGTGAGTCCGATCGACCAGCAGATCAAACGCCGCAAATGGAGCTGGATTGGCCATACGCTCCGAGGGGACCCCGACCACATTTCGAGGCAAGCCCTAGACTGGAATCCCCAAGGAAAGCGAAAACGTGGCCGCCCTAACGGCCCGGCCACGACATTGGTCTAAAAGGCGACCAGCGGCGAGCGAATCCATGAGTTGGAGTGGGATGCCGATATGGGTACGAGAGGGAGCACCATTCGTTTTCCGCTAAGCCGGTCGCCTTACCGATGTTGTGGCCGCGGCGTAAGCCGACTGGGTGCTTAGATAAGTTGCCAATCGCTAACGCTTAATCGTCAATCGTAAACGAAAGGCTGCTAACTGTCTTTGTCACACTAATATGAAAGAGTGACAAAGAAAGAAAAAACGATACGCTACTAAGCGTTAGCGATTAGCTACTTGGCAAAGCATCCTTGCGGATGATCACTGCAGAAGTGAAGGCGATAGAAATGACGTGGTGCAAAGTAAAACGTGGTGCTCAAAACCGTTTGAAATGGCGACGCACCTCTGTCCCATCTAGGGGACATATGATATTAAGTTAAGTAAGTCAATTCATTACCGTTCTGGTGACGAAAGTATACTGTAAAGGAGTATCCGGGAACAGGCCAGGAATCAGCCCGAAGTAGCCATTCGTCGACAACAGTGACACCATCCTTCTTTCTCCACTGAAACAATAATTATATAATATATATATTAGTATAAGCTACGAATTACCATGTAGTAAAGATATAGTAATACATAAACCCCCTTTTGCTCTTATGGACACATTATTAAGACCGAAAGGGACGAACAATTATTACCGGCTTGTTAAGTTAGCAGACGTTTATGAATAAGGGGGAATGAATGCCATGTGAAAACATCATGATTATATATTATTAATATAGGTAACAAATACATAATATTGAGTTATTTTGGAGTTATATTTTATCAGTCAGATTATTTTCTAAAAAGGTAGTTTAGAAAAGGTTCAAAACCGCCTTAGATAAAAAAAATATGTTTAATGTATTCATAAACGAAATAAAATTAAATAAACGAGACCCGTTTCGAACACTTCGTAAAATGTATTGTACTAAAGGTAAGTAAATATATGAATTTGTACATGGTATGAATATGTATATGAATTTGTATATGAATTTGTACAATTTGTACCCACCACCCTCATGTTTCGTGCACAGCTAATTCTTTATTTATAAACTACACTTGTGATTCTAATTATACGAACCATGCAATATTACAATGATTTAAATTACAAAAAATGCAAAACGTTCCTGACAACGTAACAGAAATAAAAACACTGACAACAAAAGAATGCATTTTTCACAAAACGAAAGCGAAAAGTATTCCTGTAAAGTATTCAATGCAGAGCGGAAAATCCGCAGCTTACCCGCCGTGCTGCAGAAGATGCGGAATCAAACAGAGTAACGTATTTTTTACCGTGCAAAAATATATACGAGTACGTACGGTCGAGGAATTTAATTTCCTACCCATTTCGTACCTTGTCATAGTAGATATAATATGACAGTCCTAGCAGCTTTCATATTTATTGTCACTGTGACAAGGTACGAAATGGGTAGGAAATTATATTCCTCGACTGTTCATAGTTTTGGGCTTACACAAAACAAAAACCACGATAAATTCATTGTATTATGAAAGCCAGTCTTACAAACTATTTAGGGTATGTACTATCGACAAAATTGAATCAAATGGGGTTACGTTAGGATTCAATTTTGTCGATATATGCATATACATAGTCCTCCTTGTCGCGACCGACGACGGCGACCCCTACAACTTTCTCTGATGAGCACAATAATGTTATATGGCTCGCGAACCCAAATTTGGACTTAAATATCCTGTCACACTGTGCGCAACGGAGCTGACCCTGATTATTAAATGTGTAAGCGTAAGAGCGCTTATTAGGTCGTGTTTTTCGGAGATGATGTTGAATATTATACTCTGCCCAACAGACATTGGCAGTAAAAAAAGCAAATAAAAAAAAAATGTACCAAGGCGCTTATTTTTGTTTGTGACCCCTCGTTGAAAATTTACCAGACCAAAAAATGTTAGGCAGGATTTAACTTCCTAACCTAAAAAATATGACAAACATGTATTTAACTATGTAGGTACCACATTTTGTGCAATCGATCTTAGTAGCTAATCGAAAAGGAAGGTGCAACCAAACTTGTCCTAGTGGATAAAATAGCAATTTAAAATATACATATCCATACTGCTAAGACATAATTATTATTTTCATAAAAATACGCACAAAGCGTTTTCCATTGTTTTATGCATGACTGTCATATGAAAATGTTACTCTGTTTAGTATCTATAATCCGTACTTCGCGTCTGTGGTCCATTTCTCGACTTCGCCTTCATGTATGAAGTATATGCAGGCGAAAACATCTCCCTCTTGCAACAGCTCCCTGCCTGGAAGCCAACGGATTTGCTATGAATTCTGTCTCGGATTTAGAGGTAGTTATGTTCACAAGAAAAAAAAGGTAACAAGTTGGCTTGTTTTTTAAAGTTCAATCTGTAATGTTTAGCTTTAAATAACAAGCCGTGTGGTGACAGTAAGAATACATCTGTACCACCCCAACTTCTACTGTGGGTGTCGGGAGCCAAGTAAGGGATTAAAATGTCACTGATCATTCTTTGATAAAAGATTGACGATGGGCAGGAGAGTCATCATATTGGACACACTACTGCTGGTGATGATATAATGATTAAGTCTAGTTTAAATCTCTCTGCTCTGAATGTGCATCGTGACTTCGTCAGGCACGAGCAACATACAATCAGCGTCCAAAAAAATTGTAGTAGCCAAAGTGGTCAAATAGTTCGGTACACCATTTAGTCTGGTGTACCAAATTATTGTACCATTTCTCGACTTTGACTGCTACAAAGTGTTTGACGATAGACACTATCAAATTATTGTAAGAATAAGTTGGAAGACGATAAGTTTGTTGCTGGGTGTTTATAAAAAGCCCTGGATGGACGGACTCACAATATCAAACTTCATAAATAAGTTCACTCTGTACCTATATTAATTATCAGTAGACAGTAAAAAAAATCAAACAAACCTAAAAACTTGCATTATTCCATAATCACACACTTTTGGACTCGGTTTCATTATGAACTTAAAACTTTAATATACCTTGAATTCACATAAATATTTGGTTTAAATTATTATCAATAATTTTATTAGTATTAGCGTAAAAATATATCTGCGAACGTATTTCACAACATTGTGTCAAAGACGTCAAATGTTATAAAAAGTTTTTTTTTTGATTCGACTGACGATTGGCATACTATAAATACTACATTTGTGTGAATCAACTTTTTTCTGTCTGTTATTGCCATGGTTACGGTCGCCTGAGTCGCGCTGGTTTTATGCAAAATTAAGCTATTTAATTTATGCAAACATGCATATTATTATAGTCGATGTTTGTAGATGGCCTATCAAGGAAAGGGTTTATTAACACCAGAAAAATGCATGTTTGCATAGTTTAAGTATCATAATTATGCATAAAAACAGCGTGACTCAGGCGAACGTAACCATGGTAATAACAGATAGAAAAAAGTTGATTCACCCATTTAAGTACATACGTTGAACATTAAAAAAAAATACCTGGACATATGACAACCCTATGCAGCCTAGTAGCCAACTGCCTCGTGAAGTAAACAGGCTGCGACCTGAACAGAGGGATGTCCTGTAGGTGGTAGGAGTACAACGCCATGTACAGGTCTTCGCGGAGGCACAGCGGGGCTTCCAGCACCAGCTCTGGCATCCAGTTCCCTGGAAAGACGTGGTTTCAGTCGTATTCAGGTTGTAAAAAACAGTGGTGATCCGTTTTATGGATCTGTAATACCTGCGACCATATATAACATGGACGTCTAACGCCAGATCTAAAATGCCCCCAAAAATAATTGTTCAATTCTGTCAAGGTAGGCAGGACATAGCGCTTTTCTTAACACCGCGCATATTTCGGCGCAACGTCTTTGACAAATGTTTATAGAGTAAAGCTAATCAAAAATTTGATGGACCACTCACAACTATTTTTAAATGGCGGCTTAAGTGTTTTAGGTTGATATTGAAATTCATTACCGTGACGCATTGAAGAGGGGGTGACACTTGTGTAATACTTATTCCACATGATTAGCCAATATCAGACAACTTCTGGACAAAGGCCTCTCCTATTACCTAAGCGTATCTACGCATTAGGAAGTAAATACGCATAATCGCCACGGCACTAGGCAAGCGGGTTGGCGATCGCATTGTGTGTCCACTCCACTCATGATGATTCTGCTGCCCATCATCAATCTTCAATAAATACCTAAGTGGTCAGTAAATCCCTTAGTCGAATCTTAGGACACCCACGGAGAGATAGTAGAGTTGATGGTGATTGGGATTGGTGACAAATGTTTACTGCCGTCACCACGCAGCTTACATAGTCGTATTTACGTCTGTATCTGTATAGATTTTGCGATCAAATATAATAAATGTGACTTAAATACTTAGACACATTACTGCGATCGCCAGCTAGCTTGTCAGGCAATTACCTCCTAATGCGTCCTAGTGCTAAGTAATAGGAGAGGCTTACGACCAGCAGTGGACTATAATGGGCTGATGATGTGATACGAGAATGCATAAGTTGGGACCCTTTAAACAAAGCGTGAAAATCATCTAGCGGACCAGTAAGGCGGTAGAACTGACGGGTTATTGCCGGTCTCCTGTTCGCCGCCGCGATTTGGGCTCCACTTTTCACTTACGATCAGGTGGAGTGGAGCCTCTTTGTTGTGGCTATTTAAAAAAATGCATGTAATCTTACCTCTTTGTCTATCCCAAAGAAGCTCACTATACTGCTTAACGCGTTCTAGTAGTAACTCATTCAACCCGTTGTTTTGTAAATAGCTGAATAAGTTGCTAGTATTATAATCGAAATTAATCAGCTCTCGGCATTTCATATACATCACTCTGATTGCACTGCTGCATATCCATATGCATAGGTAATGACAGACATAGCATACCATGCATTCGTAGATGATTTCTCTGATTGATACTGGGGCATACTGAAAATAAAACACATGAAGTTTACGAATATATTGATTTAAACTTTCCTTGGATAAATATATGCATCAGATAACATTATGTGTTCGTCAGGATAGCGGGTGTACATCAACAAATGGAACTGTGGTGTATGTCATGGATAGTGCAAACTACCAATGTACCAAATGTGCACAGAAATTCGAGTAATTTGCTCTTTAAATTTCAGAGGTAATTATTTAAGACGCGCCATTTTGACGTCAGGTTGGCGGGCACATTTCCAGTTCTAGCATGACAACTAGAAGTCTAATAACTACTACTAACCCCGAAAGGGACTAACGATAGTTATCGGCTTGCTAATATCGGCTTAGGACATGTTTATGAATAAGAGCACAAACCTTGTTGGACGGCTGTATACAACTAATAGTAATATAAAGTCAAGTTGATTTTACAGTGACTTTTTTAAACGCCAGTCAAAGTAACCAGAAGAACAACTTCACACCCATAAAATCATTTTTTGTTGGACACCCAGGGGACAAAAATTCCATAGTTTGCTCCAAGAAATTACGCTGCACGCTATATTAACATGTTTATTGTAACCCACTATAGGAAGGCAACATGACTGTCAAAAAATTAAAGTTTTGATTGATTGTATTAGGTGAATCATTTTTTTCTGTGTGTTATTGTGATGATTACGGTTGTCTGAGTCACGTTTGTTTTATGCATAATAATTCTACTTAAAAAACATGCATAATTCTGGTGCTTATAAGCCCTTTCCTCAATGTACCGCCTATAAACATGGACTACATTAATGTTTGCATAATTTAAGGAGCATAATCTTGCATGAAATTAGCATGACTCAGGAGACCATAATAATGGCGATAATAGACGGAAAAAAGTTGATTCACACCATTAAACTGCGATTTTACTGGTCACCCAGGAGAACGCAATCGTATTAACAACAAGTATCCTAAAGAAGATGATAGACAAATAAAAACAATAATATGATATAAAACAGGCACTTACGTTACCAGAGTTAGTTCTCGAGAATATACTTATGATGTAACCGAGTGCTATCGCGTAATCGTCCTGCCACCTCATTGGTACGTGGAAAGTGGAGTTGCCAGGAGCATTCGTTTTGTTTTCGAAGACTACTGTTTTACATCCTAAGAACATGAAATTATGCATTACAATACTATTTATTCCACACCTCATTAAAATCAAAATGGATGTATCAACTTTTATCGGCTTGTTATTACCACGGTTCCGGTCTCCTGACTAACCCTATGTTACTTAAATTATGAAAACATGTAGATCATGTTTGCAGACGGCTCATTAAGGAAAGGCTTATTAACACTAGAATAATGCGTGTTTGTATAATTTACGAGTAAGTACAGTCGACTCTCGTTATTTCAAACCTGCGATAATTCGAACCTCTCTATAATTCGAAGTTACCACGAGTTCCCTAGAAGATCTCTTGCTATTTCGAAAAAAATCAATACATTTTTAAACACTTGGTAATTCAAACAAAAAAGTAATAGCTACACAACAAAACCACGCGTTAATTCGAACTCGTGGGCGTCAAACATTCGACAATTCAAAATTATGAGATTAAAGAGGCAAGTATCCTACATTTTAAAAAAGTTGCACGAGCATATTTGTTGTTACTTACATATTTGTTTGCCACTCAGTTAAGTTACTTTTCCGTTGGTTATGTGTACAGATTAAAAGTTTATCTTAGTTATGAGTCCTAGAAAGTATAGATGCTTGACGATTGCTGAAAAGAAGGACTTAATCGAAAAAGTGGAAGTAGGTGGGAAGAAAAGTCATGTTGCAAAACAATTTAAAATTCCCCTGAGTACTCTCTCCACCATAATAAAGCACAAGGCGAAGATTTGTGCTACTCATACTGCAGGAGTAATTACTTAACATCTCGTACTTTCATTTTTTCTCCCGAATATTTCCGACCATTTGACATTTCAAACTCTCGATAAATCGTAATATTTGGATAGGTCCTTCCAGTTTCGAATTAACGAGAGCCGACTGTAACATAATTTAGCATAAAACCAGGGTTACTCAGGAGACCGTAACGATGGTAATTAACAGATCGAAAAAAGTTGATTCGACCAAATAACCAAAAAAATAAAATTTTAAATCAGTATAATATTAATTTATCTCTATTTATTAGAGTTCCTTCGAAAAGTAAAGGCACGTGAGAAATACGGGCATGCGTCGCTGCTAGGTGCCTATACTTTCTGCGCGGACCTTAGACGAGGCCATACCTTCTCCTCTAATATCGGGAGTGGTCCATTCATTATAGTATTTCTTGTACGTGTTAATCGTTGCCACAGGTTTAGGTATATAGTAGGAATTCTCCAATATTGAAGCTGGAAGCAAAATTATTAGTCATCATAAATCACTCTGCACAGTATCTGTCAGATAAAAAATTGTTCTGTTCTCAAGAACCTCATAACAGTCATAACTTAAGAAATTAACAGTGATCATTTTAACTATTAGATAGACTAATGGTGGATGCGGGTGGCACAGAGTCATTGTGGCAATATTTGAGGGAGGCCTATGTTCAGCAGTGGACATCTTTCGGCTGACATGATGATGATGATGATAACGATGATGACGATGATGATAGACTAATATTTTACGAGTGAAAATCACCTCAGCAGGCCTAGCCAAGATACCATTTTGCATACGATACGATATCGATATACGATAATCGAAAAGTAATAAATGTATGAGAATGCCAGATTCGAACGAAAAATCACGTGATCAGTTCCATATATTATTACGGTCACGTGACTTATCGCTTATCGTATACGTTTGCAGAATGGCATCTTGGCTAGGCAGTAAACTATTGTGTAATCAACTCAGCAGTCAGCCGACGAAATGTGGAATTTTCTGTAAGTTACGACGATATTTAAAAACTTACGTCTACAAGAAATCACGACCCAGCCGCAAACCATAGCTTGAATTATTAAACCTATGAATGACAAGTTAACGATACTGTGAAATCTTTCGTTCTGAAACAAAAAAATGTATATCAGCATTTTCGCAAACGGGCCAATCACTTTTTTCTTGTCACTCATTGCAATCGTTTCGGTCGCCTAGGTCACCGTTAAAATTACAGATTAATAGGTAGCATTTAAATTTACAAAACTTTGATATGTTATTAATTTTATTTAATTCTTAGTACGGTTGAGGAAATTGAATGTTTAGCAGTTTATGGCTCACTTTACGTTGGACGTGCTTAGTGCATACAAAACAACCAATTTAACTTGAACCGCAAAGTGCTAAACATTCAATTTCCTCGACTGTACATGGTCTTTCCATGGTGTATCATCCACATGCATATTTGCATAAGTGCATGTTCATGCATGCAAATGCATCCATAATCATGTAGGGCTTATTTGCGAAAAAAAAACCCAAAAACATTTTCCAAAATAGGTAAATATAAGGTTTTTCCTACTCAGAAACATGAGCTCTTTCGATCATCAACGGAGAAAAGATTGACTCGTTTTTGTTTTCCACTTTATGAGTTACCATTTTTCAAACAGTTTATACAGCGTTTACAAAATGCAAAGTATGTATGTAAAACAGTAGAAAATTTCAGGAAGTTTTTTCTCCTGGGTTGAAAGAATTCTAGACGCATGGCCGGGTTCCACCCTTACTTGGTAGATATTCTATTTGTTCGTACGAAGCGTTTTGCGTCTTCTTTCCTTATGCGTCCTCCCAAGGAGTAGAATTCTCTGCCGGCGTCTATATTTCCGACATCATAATATAACCCGTCAACCTTCAAGTCAAGGGTGAATAGGCACCTTCTGGACAAACTCACTCCATCGTAGGCCACGTCTCTGCCCTTGGCTAGTCTGTGGCCATGAGTAAGCCTATTTAAGATTAAAAAAAAGAGCTCGTAATTCTGAGTAGGAAAAAAATATACCTCATTTATTTTTGTTGGATTGCTCTCTTGAAATTGCCCAGTAGAACGTGTTGGCATTTTTTTTACGCACCTTTGCAAGAATGCAAAGGAAATTTGTCTAATAAGCTTAAACTGTTTACCCATATTCTTTACTTTTAATTCACAATTCAATCACATAGCAGGCTTCTATAACCTTATCGATTTTTCTTTCTAATCGCATTCTTAACACGGCAATTGCCAATAAGGTATTAACCTCCTAAGACCACTCGTATAAAATTTTGTAGATATCCCAAAATTTTATTTGAGCTTTTATGAATGGTGAGCATATCCTAAATTCAAAAACTTAGCAAACGTCACTAGGCCTTAGAAGGTTAAAGTATGATAAATAATAAATTAGGGCTTACCCTAAAATCTTTAGAGAAATAATAATAAAAATCGTAAAAGCATCGCAGGCGAAGAAGTCTGGCGAGCTGGTAACCCCAATTTTTAGTAAATATGGTGACCAAAGGCAGCAGAAGAGAAATTATATCAATATACGTTTGCCATTCTTTGAACTTTCCGAGTTTTATCTGTTTATAAACGCAGTCATTATTTTCTACGACTAGCTTCATCTGAAAGATAATCAAAATCTCGTTACAGGTAAATTCACCAAAGTTGGCACCAGCCAGCGAGTGGCGGCTCCAAAAAAAAAAAATGTCAAATTAAAAAAAAGTGACTTGGCAACAAATTCTCTACCAAATTAGATGACAGTTTGACACTGACAGGTTAATTGATAGGCAAAATTGTTCCTATGTAAAGAATATCGAATAAATACTTGTACCGCCACCCGCCACTCGCTGGTTAGACTATACAGTAAGTGATAGAAAGTTTCTATGTGTGGACGTCAAAATGGCAATAGCAAGGCCGCATACACACAATGATAGATACTATTTATTTGAAACTAAAGTTCCGTTAGTTAAGTTTTAATTCCGTTTTTATAATTATGGCGGTGTTGCTGTCACATATTAAGTTTGTAAGTGCGAAAGTGATGCAATGAATAAACGATAAACACCGAACCAACATAAGCCTACGAAACTTATATGTTCTATTGAAAAAAAAAAGTTTCACTCTTATATGTTTCTAGTACAAGCACACCAAAATATCAGTTTTGAACGCATTAAGTCCACCTAGTTGACCTAAAATAATATCAAATTGCAACAGAACTAAAATTAATACCGTACGTCATTTTGTTTATTCAATAGGTTTGATCGGTTACAGCGTTGTTTGCACATTGACAATGCGAAATTGCACTGTAGATATTAATGCTTAGCCAACCAGAGTGCTAACGATGTAATAAAAGCCCAGTATACTTGAATTATCGAAGGCTTAGAATTGCATTTGTGCAGGCAAATTCACCAAAGTTGGCACAAAGTTGTGGATGTCAAAATGACAGTAAAAATACACGTTGAAATAGCAGTTTTGAGCATCGGTTTGGCGATCGTAGTAATGTGTCCACTATGATTTTGCTCCTGCCCATCATCAACCTTCTATCAAAGAATGGTCAGTAACACTTCAATCCCTTAGTCGACTCTCACGACACCCGCGGGAAGAGTTGGGGTGGTGACAAGTGTATTCTTACTGCCGTCACCACGCGACCAACGATTGAAGCGGACTATGAAGATTAAAATAATTGGTCTATCTCACCGTATAAAACTCCGATAAGAAATGCGCCAAGTGCACAATATCGAGCAGACCCAAAGGAATCATCATTTTGTGTATTCTATGTAATGGGAACGTGGTCAGCATCAGAACTAGAATGGCAGAGAGCCAGGGACCCAGGAACCAAACGAAACCAAGCCATAAGGCGTATTTGATGTTGCTGTGCGCTTTTATAGGCCGCTTCATCCTCTGAAATAAAGACCATATAAAATATAACCGCCCAAGAGCATGTCCGGCCATGCCCAGTGTAGCATTCCGTAGTTATTCTTTCTTTTGCGACCCTTATTAAAAAAGAAACTAGCGTGAAAAAGAAATACAAGTGCACCGGATTTTTTTTATATACTGAGTCGAAACAGCAACTAAAAGCGTGACATCATCATCATCATCATCATTAGCCTATGATAGTCCACTGCTGGACGTAGGCATCTCCTATTGACTATGCGTATAAACGCATTAGAATGTAAATGCCCATAATCGCCACGCTGGGCAAGCGGATTGGCGATCGCAGTAATGTGTCCACTATGATGACGCTGCTGCCCATCATCAATATTTTATCAAATAGTGGTCAGTGACACTTCAATCCCTTAGTCGACTCTTACGACACCCACAGCAGGAGTTGGGGTGGTGACAAATGTATTCTTACTGCCATCACCACTCGGCTGACCTACAACTAAAAGCGTGACAAAAGTGGTGTGAAACAAGAGAACGAAAACAATTTTGACCCGATTAATATCTACATACTGTACCAAATCGCAGAATTCTAGCACTAACGGTCAATGAGCTGCCGCGGACAGACAGACGGATCAAAAAATACAGAGAGAAATCTGGTGACAAAAACGGAAAATTCCAAAACTCTCTGGGATATTTTGAGAAATGTGGAGGATCTTGGTCAGCATCATGGACTTGACCAGACTACAAATTTTATCAATGTAGACGTGATCCAAATACAGGGTGGAACGGAACGACGATCTTTCCCGCTACCGACCGAGTCTACCAACAATTACGATGAACTTTCAGTATGGGACCAACATCGAAAACGTACATGGAAAATTGACTTTTCCATACTATTGAGCTCTAACTAATCAGTGACTTTGTATGAGGGGTTAATTTTTTTTATAGATATTTCGATGTTGGTCCCATACTGAAAGTTCATCGTAATGGTTGGTAGACTCGGTCGGTAGCGGGAAAGATCGTCGTTTCGTTCCACCCTGTATATAAACTTTTTCAGAATTGCTCTGATAGACTAACCGGAAGTTGAATCATTTTTCCTTCTTTCAGCATGTATTTAACAGTATTATACGGATTTTCCTTTGGTGGGTCCAACACTTGCATGTAGTCCATGGACGCTGTCGGATGGCGGTTTATGTGGTAGCGGGTCTGTGCACAATAAGAATTAAACATATAACTAGGGCTTAAAGGACTATTAGTATCCAAGCCATCATCATCAGCCTATGATAGTCCGTCGGCCTCTTCTATTATCTATGCGTATAAATGCATTAGCCATAAACATAAAAAAAAATAGATAACCAAGAATATACGTTTCGTAAGGAAAAGATAAGCAAATTTACTGTTTCTCCAATCGGGGGCATCTATAGGCTACAGTTACCGCTTACCATCGGAAGGGCCGCACGTTTGTTTGCAACAAACACAAAATGTAATGTAAGGGGAATAAATAAGCAGTAAATAAGAACTACTTTTTTGCGATCCAAAAATTACAATTTGTCACAAAAAAACAACACGACAATTGTAGCTAAATTCCAACATAAATTATACCTCATGTTAAGATTAAATGAAAATTGTTCTAAACCTTGCGATAATTGTCACGGGTTTCGGAAAATAAAAAGCAGTTTACTAACGATAATTTTATTTGGTGGCAAACAAGCACATGGGTCGTCCGATGAGCGGTAGCCGTAGCCTACGGAGGCCGGTGAGTCAGTAATAGTGATATTTTACAATTGTCACACTTGTAATTATGGGGAATTTGCCTATAGGGTGGAACGGACCTACCAACCGTTACAATGAACTTTCAGTATGGGACCAACATCGAAAACGTACATGGAAAATTGACTTTTCCATACTATTGAGCTCTAACAAATCAGTGACTCTGTATGAGGGGTTAATTTTTTTTAAAGATTTTTCGATGTTGGTACTATACTGTAAATTCATCGTAATGGTTGGTAGACTCGGTCGGTAGCGGGAAAGATCGTCGTTCCGTTCTACCCATACCTTATCGTCAATGTTTTCTTGGAAGGCAGCGACGGGAATCCTCAAAATGTCCGTGTACTCTGTTGTATGCGCGGACACCCGCACGGGACGGTGCTCCGTGCCCTCTAACTGTCCGAATATTGAGCCCTATAAAAAAACAGTTGAAACGTTATAATATAATTAAATCCCGTTAAAAATTTAGTCACTATACGCCATCGAGCCCAGCGAGTTGCGCGGCGATCTGCAGTTCATGCCGCGCCCTCGATTTTGTTTTTATGTGACGAAGGTAGACAACTGAGCTCTCAACCCACCTGATGGAAAGCAGGAACTGAGGCCCATGGACATAGCGATCAGCAAATCGCCTATGCGCTGCCTAGTAGCAATCTAAGTCCTCAGGGTAGGCAGAATGCTACTATCTATGCCAGTAATGACACCGGCTATCTTACCCCCAAACCGAAACACAGCAGTGCAAACACTGCTATTTAGCGGCAGGCTAACGGGTAAGACGGTGCTTGCTGTTCGGGTGGACCCTGCACGAGGTCCTACCACCAGCAAAATGCGATAGCACGGGCTCAGTGCTTGATAATGGAGACCTAGGCTCAATCAATTACCTTTCTAAGAACAGCCAAGGTCTTTCCTTTCAGAGTTATGGCAACTTCACCCCTATGCACTATAAACACCCAGGGGTTGAGGTCCATTTCTCTCATGACTGGCACGTGAGGAAGCAGGTAAATCTGGAAGCCTAAGCAGGACAGCTGTTTCATCATTTGTTCACCCCCTTTGAGTAACAAATCTAGACCAGTGAAGGTTCTGGAACATTCAAAGGTGTATTAGTTATCGTCATCATCATATAAGACTAAAAACGTCCACTGCTGGACATAGGCCTCGCTCAAAGAATGCCACAATGACTGGTCTTATGCCACCCGCATCCAGCGGGTGTCAGGGCTTCAGTGTAGTTTTCAAATAAGAATTTTCGGTTTCTTCTACAGCCAAGACCTTGAATATCTTTGACAACAACTAAGTCTCAAAAATAAGATATTTTTATATACTATGAGAAATATATACTTACTGTTTGTGATAAAAATAAAGGACATCTTGTCTAAACATAGTACTGATACACTTGTGAATAAAGTTCTCGTATATGTTGATGCCATTTGTTCTGTAAAAGATACAGGTAGATAACTGCTTTCGAGCACTTGATTAAGTTACTAGCTACTATTTAGACGCTCTTATTATAAGGGGCCGAAACCACAAAACTTTACAAGCATACGAGTACAATTCTACAAAATGGACAACTTTTTGTAAGAGAATTTATACAATTTTGTATAATTATACGCTTGTAAAGTTTCGTGGGATAGACCAAAGGTGTGTATTTTTAAGTTGATGAATGTAATGGACAAAAACAAATGAATCAGTACAATATTCCAAAGCGGGAATCAAACCCGTACTTTCAATTTTCGTTGCGTTGCTCACAAAATTTTCCAGATTCACGAAGGTTGTCTCATAGCAGAATCAGGGTTTCATTCTCGCGTTGGCCTTCCGTCGAAATTATTAAAACAATATTGTACAGTCAACTAATTGGAATTCTATTCTATTCGGGTAAAGTAAAGTCATAAATCAGATTGCAAGCAACTTTTAATTTTGCCTTGAGAGTGAGAGAGTTTTTAGAGCGGCCTAGGGTCCAAATACTTCCTCCAATTTATTGAATGTGGGTACCTTAACCACCAGTAACTAAAATGTGCCAGAGATCTCTTGATAAGCGTCTCATCGAGACGCTCTGCGATCAGAAACTTGGATAAAGAGTTGAAAGCGTGCTGGAAGAGAGCACTGCCACGTCGACTGAGAGTGAGTATAGCCAGGGAATAGCAGAAAACACACCTTTAATAAAGGAAATAAGTGTCACAAATCTGCTAGTTTACAAGCTCCTGAATATGTATAGTCAAAAAAACTATATTCAGGAGCTTGTCGGGTTATTACCTATCAAATTGGTGTTTTTGGTCATAGATATTTACTAAGTTTTAAAAATAGAGTGAAGTCTTATTTCAGCAATATCCTATCTACGATATTTAATGTTAATTTGTCTTCATGTATAATTGTATATCCACAGATCGGGGTACGTCCTTAGGCTGCGGCTCCATTGAGGCGGAGAGGAGCGGAGATGTGCAAAATTGGCCAATGAGACCGCATCACAGTGATTCGAATTTTGAATTTGAAGAATGTAATTTGTAAATTTTGCACATCTCCGCTCCTCTCCGCCTCAATGGAGCCGCAGCCTTAAGCGTCAATATTTTTTGACATACCAATAAATTACAGTAATGGCGTAGAGCACTACACCCACAATCAAATCATTCTCGTTGACATTGAACGTTGAAAAAGATAAGCGCAAAAATGCACACTGCGCCACACTGAAACTCTGCCCGATCATCTGAAAATATTTTATATCATCATCAGTCTATCTCAGTCCTCTGCTGGACTTAAGCCTCTTCCACGAACGCATCAGGAGGTAATGCCCAGAATCGTCAAGCTGGGCAAGTGGCTTGGTGATCGCAGTTAATGTGTCCATTATGATGACGCTGCTACCCATCATCAATCCTTAATAAATTAATGGTCAGTGAGACTTCAATCCCTTAGTCGACTCTTAACGACACCCACTGGAAGAGTTGGGGTGATGATAAGTGTATTCTTACTGATGTTACAGTACATAATGAAACTAATGCAAT
This sequence comes from Thaumatotibia leucotreta, assembly GCA_025490895.1. Classification (NCBI taxonomy): domain Eukaryota; kingdom Metazoa; phylum Arthropoda; class Insecta; order Lepidoptera; family Tortricidae; genus Thaumatotibia; species Thaumatotibia leucotreta. The sequence continues at coordinate 246,768 of JALPQI010030493.1, read as the reverse complement.
TCCACGCAGAAGAGGCAGGCCCAGATGGAGATGGCAGGACGACCTTGACGTGATTCTTGCTGGTTGTCGGAGGAACCACAGCTTTGGCACTTGGAATTAAAGGGGAGAGCAGCAGTGGGACACTCACCTAGGCTAATAACAAAATAAAAGGAGCAAGTTTTTGTCAAAGATTTCATTTTTGATAAACGATTTTAAGTCAAAATCTGGAAATCAAAGGCGAGTCTAAGGAGGGTTATGTCGTTTTGTTCCCAAGTTTCTAGGCCACCTTTCGAACCGAATCCATCATTCTAAAGAAAAAGTCCATCAATCGAGTTTTAGGTTAGATGTGGTATTACAGGAAAATATGGTCACTTTTACTACACAATTTTATTTTGAGATGTGGCCGTATAGCAGAGCTGACACGCGACTATTAGACCAGCTACAGGATATTTATTAATATGAAATCTCAGCTCAATATAAATATCAAAATATCAGATAGATAATTCTACTCGCAATCAAAAAACTTGGATCAAAAACTCGCAAAATGTGATGAACGACATACATTGGTATAAGAAACTAGTAAAAGCTTGTAAAAATGTGAAAACTCAACTTGATACTTACTAGATTCATTTCATCTCGCGAGGGATTCTCGCTGAATTTTACAAAACTTGGTAGCCAACAACCGTGTCTTTTAATTGAACGTATCAAATTCATATTGCTGTCCCACTCGTGTTTGACGCATTCCAATATCAGATAATGGCTAGTAGAAAACATTAGTAAAACCGTGAAAAGTTGCCATTTCAGTAACTGCAACGAAAATGATAAGCGTAATCAGCGGTGTAGCGTTGACTTCAACCACAGATGTCATATATACCATATACCATAGATCAAGCAAACGTATCTACTTAGCGTGTCAAATGAACTCAGTAAAATCTACTGAGTTGTCCGTCTTTAATCGCAGCTTGCAGCTTTCGGGCGTCAAATTTTGTAAGTTGAAATGAACAAAAACATTAATAATGCCTCCTTAAGTTATATTAATTGCAATAATACAAAAAAATATGAATACTCAAGGGCCTGAGACATATTTAAAATCATAGGCAAGTAACAACTTCAGTACAAAATCTGACACGCTCGGCCGCCATATAAATGAATGAACTTGTTTCTTCTATCCAAAATCTAATTCTGTGACTTCAGCCTTTTTATTATATTTTGTATCCGGATGAATATCTGAGCGTTTCAATCGCCTAATTTTGGTGGCATCATTTTTGCCGAAGTTTCTATTCGTTACAATGGGCTACTTTGTCATTGGAATGAGGCACGGTACCTACTAGACAAATAACGAAGTATAACATCGAGACGTTAAGAAACATTGGCAAAAATTAGGCGGTTGAAACGCTCAGATATCACCCATCAATACATTTTGCTGCCACAATATTACAAGGTTCTATGTTGCACTATTAATAACTTGAAATTTGAACATAGTCACATTGACACTTAGTCCAGATTAAATTACCTCCAACATAGAATCGTGTAACTTGGGGTAACGACTTGTCATTGTCTCATAATAGCTTAAATCCAAGCACTAAAGGCCAGGACTAGACTAAGTTGTCCAGAAGAAATGAGTTTGAGTTGCTTCACAAAAAAATAGAGTTACGTCACTTCATTTCCAAGTTTCTGTGGCCACCGTCTGACTCCATAGTCATGACTCAAGATTTTGATAAACGACAAACATAAGTATAGATAAAATTACATGAAAGCGATTAAAAGGCGGGAAGTGCTAACCTACTGACCATATTTAAAACTAAGGGGGTGGCTCCACTAACGTGGAGCGGAGCGGAGCTGTGGGAGCTCGACCAATCAGACCGCATCACAGTGTTTCGAATACGAATTCGAAGAATGTAATTGGTCAATTTTGCACAGAGCCGCACCCTATGGCTTCGGAAAGATATAAGTTGCTCTGCTAACTGCTTGATATACATACCAGTAGCAAAGTAACACACGCAAAAGGAGTATCAGCAAGGTAATCAAAATACCCCAAAAACAAATGCACGCGTGCATATTTGCTAAAAGCATTGATAACCAACGCTATGTCCTCTTCAATATCTTTCGGTGATACTTTGGGTAATAGTGTCCAAGGGATTATGGCGAGTAGATCTAGAACTAGGCCGCGGGTAGCGTAGTGGGTCAAGCACTTCAGAGGCGAGTAGATCAGTAGACCTCTCTCATCATAATAGGCGGCCTGGAAGAAAATTACTGTCAGCCTCCGTAGTCAATTTCAGGTGACTGACGGCACATAATTATTGTCGGCCTCCGTAGCCTAGTTGGTAGTGACTCTGCCTATGAAGCTGGAGGTTCCGGGTTCGAATCCCAGCGAGGGCATTATTTGTGTATTTATTTATCACAAATATTTGTTCCTTGGTCATGGCTGTCTATGAATTTAAGTATCTATATGTATCTATCTATTATATATATCATCGCTTAGTACCCACATCACAAGCCTTAATTGAGTTTACCGTGGGATTAGGTCGATTTGTGTAAGATGTCCCAAGAAATTTTTAATTATTTATTTTACATGTCAAAATAAGTATCATTAGGATGTAATAAACTTGTTGAGCCATTAAACTTTTTTTTATATCAATAACAGTTAGAGTTAAGGACCTAGTTTCTTAGAGAAAGTAATTTTATTTGACCTAAATAAGCTTCCCTTAAGTTTTAAAACTAACACCATATATATTCATGTATCAAAGCCAATTAATAGTTGCATTGCTGCAACCAATTTAATTCTGACCATAATAATAATGTAAGAACCGACAAGAAGTTGCAGGAACGATTAGTGTTTTTGCTGGTGGTAGGACCTCGTGCAGGGTCCGCCCGGATAGCTACCACCATCGTACCCGTTAACCTGCCGCTAAATAGCAGTGTTTGCACTGCTGTGTTTCGGTTTGGGGGTAAGATAGCCGTTGTAATTACTGGCATAGATATAGATTAATCCATCTAAGTCCTGAGGGTAGGTAGCACATAGGCGAATTTTTGATCACTATGTCCATGGGTCTCAGTTCCTGCATTCCATCAGGTGGACTGAGAGCTCAGTTGTCTACCTTCAACACATAAAAAAAAAGATTACAGTGCGTAATTCCTTTGATCACGACCTTTTTCACTATTCCTGATAACTCCGTTAAATCAAATTATCATTATCCTTTACCCATATAGGTACGTAAAAACAATCTGCTAGTTAAAATACTATCAAAGTGTACAGTCAAGTGCAAAAATAAGTATCGAAAGAATCCGTTCATAAATATGTTACGACGTTCTTATTACACAGAATTAGAGTGCACTGGGACATATTTTTGAACGTTTTTGTATACCCCTTATTTTGTCTTCGACTGTACTTACATTTAGGAAAAATACTTACAACGATTTTAAGCAATATATCAAATACAGCAAAACAGTCACAAATCAAACTTATTGTGGTCAGTAATCGTCGATGGTCAGCTAAGGCCCCACCTGTGTTTAACAATAATAAAATAAAATTCTTCCCTCTGGCCAACGACAAATATTTATATTTGACAACACATTGTACACACTCTTTTAGGTACATACCTATATGAAAATCCCAATTTCTTTTAAAAATATCGTTTTTAGTACAGATGGTGCCTTTTTTAGGCTCTAGTGCGAGAAGTGTGTCATTTTACGTCAGGTCCAAAACTTCGGAGAGCCATCTGTACCAAAAAACGTCGTACGAGACACGTGCAAAAACGAAATTCGTAACTCGTGTCGATTTAAAACACTCCCTATCGATCGTGTTTTAAAACATCGCCACTCGTTTCGAACTTCATGTTTTTCGCACTTGTATCGTAATGTACTATTTTAGTACAGGTGGTGCCTTTTTTAGGCTCTTGTGACAGAAGTGTGTCATTTTATTTCAGGTCCAAAACTTCGGAGGGCCATCTGTACTAAAAAACGTCGTACTACGTGACTACAAGGCCGAAAGGAACAAACAATTCTTAGCGGCTTGTTAAGTTAGGAGACATTTTTGAACAAGTTTGTTACCTAGTAAGGTGGTAGTGATGATGTTTACGGCGACAAAAAACGCACGAGCGGCCATCCAGTATTTAGTGAAACTGGAAAGAGAACGGAGAAGAGAAGTTACCATTAAAAAAATCTCCAAAAATTTTTTTTTATTCATCATCATCATATCAGCCGAAAGATGTCCACTGCTGACATAATGACTGGTCCTGTGCCACCTGCATCCAGCGGACTCCTGCGACCTTCACCAGGTCATCAGTCCACCTTGTGGGCCTACCCACGCTGCGCCTTCCGGTACGTGGCCGCCACTCGAGAACCTTCCCGCCCCAACGGCTATAGCCATTTTTTTCTATTATCGCCAACTATATTTTTAATCGACTTCAAAAAAGGAGGTTTTCAATGAGATTGATTTTTTTTAGTATCAGAGAATCAACTTTTTTTGTCTGTTATTGCCATGGTTACGGTTACCCGAGTCACGCTGGTTTTATGCAAAATTATGGTACTTAAACTATGCAATCATGCATTTTTCTGGTGTTAATAAGTTCTTTACTTATAATAGGCCAGCTACAAATTTGGACTACATGTATATTTGCATAATTTAAGTAGGACATGTTTGCATAAGACCAGCGTGATTATAGTTAACCGTACCCATAGCAATAACTCAAAAAAAGTTGATTTGTAAGGTACATTACTCGACGTCTCCGACACTCAAAAATTTTTTTTTTTTAATCGAATGGGTGAGTATTGGCCTGGGTTGGTCCCGTTGGTAAAGTCAAGTGCAAAAATAAGTATCGAACGAATCCGCTCATAAATATGTTACGACGTCCTTATTACCTACACAGAATTAGAGTGCACTGGGACATCTTTGAACATTTTTGTGTACACCTTATTTTGTCTTTGACAGTACCAAGTCGGGGGGGTTTATACCAAACGAGCATTCGCTCATTCTATCCCCCACTCTACGAAATCAACGAATTTCTATGAATCCCGTTTTGTGTAGCGAACGAATTTCATGAAACCTTGGAGAAATCAATTGAAGTCTGTTTATAATTTAGTTATCACATAATTATTGCCATCTTTATAAGTTCACATAAAGTAATGTATTCATAGTTCTAATAATAAACAAAGCTGTTGAATAACAGCAGAAACTCATCATCAACAACATCAAAATGGATCTTACATAGCTTCAGGGTGTCTCCAATTGGATATAGGAACTTCCTTGTGTTGGGCTAGCAACTTCGCCTTTATAGTTGATGGTTTCCCGATTTCATTCCAACTGTCCTGAAATGTTTAAATTTAATACTAGTTTAGTCAGTAGACCTACCGTGAACCTTATATGTATAATGGTAAATTTCGAGAATATGTCTCTATCACTCCAACGAAGGCGTTATCAGTGCGACAGAAACAGAAATAGGGCCTCGTGACGTGAGTCACTCATATAATATACACGCTGTTACACCACCCACTGAAAACCTTGAACGGAGTGATGTAGTAGGCTATACTGAATAACTTTTACTGTGGGCCAATCACGAAATCTACAAAAAAATGTCTGTTTCGTACATTTGTGAGTCATAATGTACTACGAAAAAGACATTTTTTTTTATCGTCGGTTACAATTTGTGACCGATCGATAACGACATTTTGTATAAAAGATTCAAAATGTTTTTGGAGACTTCAGGGCTAGTTCCATAGTAAAAGTTGTTCAGGATAACCTACCAAATCACCCCGTTCAAGGTTTTCAGTGGGCGGTGCAACACGTTGTATGTAATATTTTCTTCAGTTACCGCGAGGATTACACATGAAATAAAACTATGAAAACGGATAAACTCGCGTATATTAACTAATTTTAACTTCATTCCGACGTTTCGAACACTTTACAGGGTTCGTGGTCTGCGGAGTGCGGATGACTGACGTTGTATGTGTTAGATAAATGTTATTTAGTCATTTTCTTTTACGTGCCTGCCTGAAAAGGTGTGTGATACTTTTATCTAACGGATATATTCATCCGGAGATTGTAAAAGAGGCCGCAAATACAATATCTTTGATTAGGTGCAACTGTCATGTAAATTAAATTATCAGTCGTCTAAATTAAATTATTTAAAAATTTGAATAGGGTAAATTGCTAGTAACTGGCCACTATCCAGTAACTGGACACCTTATATAAAAATAAACTTATAGTTAGAATTCATTTTAAAACGATGTGTCATGTCAGTGTCAATCTCTCCCTCTTCCAAAATTGATTCTACCTATAAGTACCTACAAAGAGTTCTTTTTTATATAAGGTGGTCAGTTACTAGCAATTTTCCCTACACCAAAAAAAATCAATTTGTAGTACTACATTTGGGACAGTTACTTAAAAAGACGATTAGAATTTGTCCTTACCACTTTTCTGATAGCCAAACGCACTTTAAATAAGTCGTTAAAGTAAGGTTTTAATTTTTCTGTACAAGCCCGGATATGCAATCTTTCCTGAGGATAGTGGTTTATGATGCGGAAGAAATCAACTGTTCTAATGCACAGCATCTAAAAATAGTGATAGGTACTATTTAGTAAAAGTAGCATAATTAATAAACAAATGAAGGGTCCACGGAAAAAACATGTCCAGTGCTTAAAAAAATCAGGGCAAATTTACACATTATTCTGTTAAAAGTAAGGTGGTTTTTCCTTCCGTAATTTGATATGACTATTTTATTTTATTTTATTTTTACATATTTGGAGAACCAACGGCTAAAAAAACAATAATAAAATTTAAACTGGAAACAGGAAGCCAATTATAGGGACTCACAGATAGTTCCACGATAACAAACAGGTAATACTCACGAACTCACAGGTCCGCACTTCTAAACCAAACTCAAGATACAAATTAAAGTAAATTAACTAAAAGTACAATTGCAACAATGCAAAACAGGAACAACAACAAAAAATCAGTTACATAAATAACAAAAACTTAAAAGGAAAACGGTAAACGCTCACTCAAAATACCGCTCAACTAATTTACGCCGCACGTAATTCACTTTACTATTGAATATATCAATATCTAAATGTTTCGACAATTCATTAAGATTTCGACTGGCACGTGTTAGAAAACTATTTTGCCTGTATTTGGAAGATGCATTTTTTATTGATATTGGGGGATGGTACCTTTTGAGACGAATGGGTGTATTAAAGTGTAACTTACTCAGCAATTCAGAACAATCGGTTAATCCACTAGTAATGTTTAACAAATAGGTAATGTCGGTTATTTCACGGCGCTTATGTAATGGGACTAGATGATGTTTCTTACATATATTGACATAATTGGAGGTACTGTATGGATGATTTAATTTAAAACATAGAAATTTTACAAATTTTTGTTGTATACGTTCAATTCTATTAATATATGTGTTATAGCAGGGGTTCCAGACCTGGGATGCGTATTCTAGTTTACTCCTAACAAATGAGCAATATAGTACTTTGAGAGTCTTGGCTTGAGTAAAGTGGATAGAGTTCCGCATTATAAAACCCAGCGCCTTATATGCACTACTGATGACATTATTAATATATGGTTATCGAAAAGTAGCTTGGAATCATGTACAACACCCAAGTCTTTCATGAATTGAACTCTCTGAAGGGGTTGACCTTTCAATAGATATGCAGAATGAACCAATTTTCGTTGGCGTGAAAAGGTAATTGTAAAACATTTAGAGGGATTTAGATCTAATTTATTAGAATGGCAGTACTCTTCAAGACGGCTTAAATCTGATTGTAATAATTTGGCATCATCATTGGATTTTATCTTTAGGTAAACCTTCATGTCATCAGTAAAACACAGAAGTTTGGAATGCCTGAGACATTTTTCAATATCGTTGATAAAAATGTTGAAAAACAAAGGCCCCAGTAAGGAACCTTGTGGAACACCACTCGGTACAGACACCCACCCTGATATGTAGTTATTGACAACAACGGCCTGAGTTCTATTATCTATGTAGGATGAAAACCACCTCAGCAAATCACCATTAATCCCTATATTGTATAGTTTTGATAAAAGTAGTCTGTGGTCAATTCTGTCAAAACATTTACTGTAATCAGTGTAGATTACATCAACTTGGAATCCTGTGTCCATCGCTTCCGTAACATATTCATTCAAGAGAATTAAATTTGATACTGTGGATCTACGCTGCAGAAAACCATGCTGATTGGGACTAAAACACTGTTTCAGAGTACTATAGACCTGACCAAATACAACTTTTTCAAGTACTTTCGATAATATACATAGTTTAGAGATAGGTCTGTAATTATTAATATTCGTTTTAGGCCCCTTTTTGTGCACTGGATTTATAAAAGCCGATTTCCATATAGAGGGAATGGAACACTCAGAAAATGAACGTCGAAAAAGTAATACAATCGGCTTCACCAAGGTCTTCGCACACCTAATCAAAAACTGAGCTGGGAGCTGGTCAGGCCCGGCAGATTTAGAAGGGTCCAGTTTGAGTAGCAAATTGGTTACAACCTCTGGGTCAACTTCAATAGTGTTTAGGTTAGCTGTTGAATCAATACCAGAATGCGGGTGATTATTTGATGTGTTGTCAGATGGAGAAAACGTAGACGAAAAGTAGTCAGAAAAAGCGTTGCATATGTCCGGCCCTGTATTAACCAGTTTATTATTATATTTTAAACTACTAGGTAGACCTTGGGATGCTGTGCGAGACTTAACAAATGACCAGAATTGCCTCGGATTGCTAGTGATGTTATTTTCAGCCCGACGTATAAACTCAGTGAAACAGTGTTGTTCTAATTTACGAGTCCTGTCCTTGAGGACATTGTAAGAATTAAGGTCGGAAATGTTTTTATAAATTTTATATTTTTTAAAATACTTATATTTTTCCTTAAGCGCCTTTTTTAGAGGAAGCGAATACCAAGCTGGATAATTATCTTTTATTATCTTCCTATTAGGTATAAATTTGTCACGGAGCCTTTTGAATGTAGTATAAAAGAAATCAAGTGATTGGTCGAGCGATCGGGAGGAAAACTCTTTTTCCCAATTGATAGACGATATCTCGTTATTTATAGAATCATAGTCGCCTTTGTTGAATAGGTATTTAACTAACGGAGCCGACTGTAGAAGAGTTGTAATAATGTACTTTATTTTAATAATAAGAGGCTCGTGATACGGGTCAATAGGCACTAACGGACTCATGCAATGGCTAACGTCTACAAAATCATTAGATAAAACTAAATCTAGTATCTTGCCAAAGCGATTCAAGACTCCATTATACTGGTTAAGGTTTAGAGAAAAGAGCTCGTCGATAAGACTACATTCAACGTCGCTTACATAATTAGATGGAGACATTACAGAATCTTGAGCTGTCCAAACGATTCCACTCAAATTGAAGTCACCAATAATCAAATATTTATCATCGGGAGAATTTAACATAATATTATTTAAATTATTTAAAAAGTTATTTAAATGCTCAGAAAAACTGAAACCGTTATTTTGTTTACACAAGTAAAGTACACATAAATGGATTTTTACGAACTTTTTCCTGTTATCTTTAAGTGTTAGAGTAACCCACATATCCTCAGCAGACGACTGGAAGTGGGGCTGCGGGGTTACTGCGAGCTCACGGCGAGTGGCGATAATCACGCCGCCTCCGCGGGTTTGGCCTGTTAAACTTACGTCCCGATCCCGCCGCCACACGACATACCGGTCATCAAATAATTCGGAATCAAGTATGCCGTCTACCAACCACGTCTCAGTTAACACAATTATATCATAAGCAGCTAAGTTTAAGTTACGATAAAAAGTAAAGGTTTTGGAACGCAGCCCCCTAACGTTCTGGTAAAAAATAGAAGGATAGTTATCAATTTTATTATTAGCCATTTAAAATGAAGATTAAAAACCATGTAGATACCGAGTAACTGTAGCAATGCATCCAACCAAATAACAGCGATAAATTAAAATGTGCAGAATAACTTAAAATTATATTATGCGAGAGTGGCGAGAGTAACTTATAAACCATCATAGAACATGTGCCATTAGTGTGAAAGAGAAAACAAATAAGCGAATACTTTAAGCAGTGCATTGAAAAGAGACGAGCAATAGTGAGCGAGCGTGCCGTAAGTTCCTGGAAACGATTGCGAGCGATAAGGCCGAGCGCCAAACAAAAGGCCCACGCGCAGGTGTGCAGATCAGCGATCCTCAAACTTTTATAAACATTTCGAGACAAACCAAAACATGCTATAGAGTCTTGTAGTAAATTGAGAACATAACAACTTATAATAATTTGTTTAAATCACGTTCATTAGCGATGATGTGCACTTTTGAATTATCGTCTTTCCGTACGTGAATTTTGCAGTATTTGACCCATATGTAAAGATAATTTTTCTGTAATATTTTCTTCGGTTACCGCGAGGATTACTCATGAAATAAAACTATGAAAACGGATAAACTCGCGTATATTAACTAATTTTAACTTCATTCCGACGTTTGTAATGAATAACTAGCTTAATTTGCAAATTTTGTATGTACATCCACCCTTAAAATTTATTGTCTGTGGTTTAGTAATTTTTCTTTGGTGGGTAGTTTTGTACTTATCTTTCTTATTTTGATGGAGGTAGATCTATCAAATTTCCTCCATTGTCAGTCATCCGCAGACCACGAACCCTGTAAAGTGTTCGAAACGTCGGAATGAAGTTAAAATTAGTTAATATACGCGAGTTTATCCGTTTTCATAGTTTTATTTCATAATTTTTCTGCTTAAGTGAAGTCTTCGTAAGAGTAAGCAGCTTTTTGTTTTCTGGCGTCAAGTGGTCATTAATGTATATCCTCTGGGTGCTTCCCTGAAAGCCAATTTCATTCGCCGTGATGGTTTTCTTAAGTCGTGCCGACGCTACAAAGTCCTCTTTTACATATCTATTATTGAAATGGACTACAATCAATTTTTCACTAGAGTTATGTATAGGGACTCTGGATATATCGACGGCCCCTACGTAAGTTGTCGTAACTTGAAATTTGGGATTTTGTTTTTATTTCATAAAACATCATATCTTTTAGCAACGTTTCCGTTCCACGAAGAAAAAATTAAAAAAACCTATTACAAATAGGTTTTTGACACCCGAAAACTATCGTATCTTAAAAAAGCACCGTCGTATACTGTAGTAAGTGTACTTATGACAGTTAATACGGGGCGGCCACCCGCGCTCGCGCAGCGTAAGTGCCAGTTACGATCTTATACGCGGTGGAGCAGAGGTTTTTCGTGAGTGATCATTTTTTCCCAAAAACTAACAACTAGACGAGACAAAAATGGATAAACGATACATTTTATTCGATAAAAGTAAGACACTGCATCGGGAACAAACTCAAATTACCTGCAAGACCAAAATTTATTTTTGAAACGGCCGTTGGAGTTAAAAGAAAAAGTGGTCCGAGTTGGAATAAAAGACGCTTCAGAAATAAAAATGATTTAAAACCACTAAGCAAAGTTGGCAATCTGTTGGATTTCATTCAGAAATCAGGTGCAAATTAATCAGTATGGATTTAGAATTTTTTAAATAATACCGGTGAATACTGTAGTATGTTATCACTTACCACAACTTACTTCGGAGTTTAAGATCGGTGTTTTGTCTTAAGTTTAACATACTACTATTTACGTTGGATTTTTTTTTTTTTTTTGTGTTGTATGTGTACTTAAGACATTTTTCGTCGGAAATTGTTTTTAAATTTCTATTGTAAGTGATATTTAACACAGTATGCGCCGGATCAAATACAGAGTTACTACACTTTACAATTATAATGTTGGCGTATTTCAATAATTTCTGCTCATTATACAGGTTCACCGCTTCCTTTTGAACCAAACGATAAAGAAATGCAGAATTCACTGTTTTAAAACGGCATTTTTTGTGATAATGTCGAAGACAAAACAATCATATAACTTCAATATTTTGTTTTCTTTCTTTGTGGTGCAATAAAGCATATTTATCATTATTATTATTCAATCATGAGAGCCTGATATGACTGTTCTTTATGATTATAATTACGTTGAAAAACACTTAATATTGATCTCATATTTATGATGTAGTTGAACATGAAGGCATTTTTGTTAACTGATTTTTTCTGTCTTTGCACTGTGAGAGAAGTCCTTAATCTGGCGTCTATGATTATAATTTCAAAATTACGTTTCTAATGCTGAATGACAGACTGTTTTTATGTACTAAGTGTACAAAATTATAATTAAACGGTTAAACTCGGTAAATGGTGGTCTTGCGCCGGCACTGATGTCATGTCCGACTGCAGGTTTGTGTCACCAAACACTACGTAACCAATCATTATTAGCTCGGAGATTACCGGCTTCCATGTCGTTGGCTCTGTTCAGCCCCCATCCCGATTGAAATTAATCTTAATCGCTCTATATATCTTCCGTGGCAGGTAGCATCTTTACCGTACCAGCATCCTCGCTTTATCAAAGCGTTTAAGAAATATAACGCCTGTATCGTATGCGTCCGCCACAGCCGAGTTGTCTATCTCCCTGTCCTTGATACTCCATATTTGCTCCGAGTCTAGACTCATTATGTCGTTCCTTACCGAAGTCATACGGTATCTCATAAACACCCGAGCTGCCAGTTTGGAGAGCATAAGAAATACTCATATTGGTATGAGGACGCAAAATGGTCTTAATGCTAAACCTCCAGCGTAATAGGCGTCCAATTTCGTTTGTCACTCCTTTAATATGAGGCAAGAATACTGGTGCCCTCTCTACTGTGTGGTGGAAACGTCCCTGAGCTCCTTGTACGCTGACTTTGTCACCAACCATATCTATTATCTATTACTCTCCAAGCTCTCCAACGTCTCGTCTCATCTGACATGTTGCAACATTTGTAATAATTTAGATAACAGGAGGTAATAGGAGATACCTAAGCTGTGTCCAGCAGTGAACTGAAATAGGCGAATGATGTGATGTGAATAAACGATATAAACTCATTTCGCATGTATTGTGAATCAAATGACCGCGAGGAAAGGTTAGGTTTTCTATAGACTTTTTGTGACATACGATCATTCTGACCTAGCATTACTAACCCATCAAGAAAACGAAATGTGCCATCCACCTCTCTCTTAAATGTGGAATTTATTCTGGGATGCATCTCATTAAGATCGATAAGTAACACATCAACAACTCTATCAGGAATTATAGCAAAAACGTCATCCACATTTCGTAACCAGCGTCTCGGTCTATTCGGACAACTCTCGAATGCCCTCTGCTCAAATTCATCCATGAAAATGTTGACCAGTAGGTACCAGAACTACAACATTATAAGAGAACCCTTTGCTTCAATCTACGAATAATACTCCCCTCGCCAATCGAAATAGCAACTATTCAGGAAATGTTCGATGAATTTCATGTACACAGTAGATAAGTCGTTACGAGCTACAATATTTTTAGTTAGTTTCACGGGTGAATCAACTTTTTCTGTCTGTTATTGCCATGGTTACGGTTGCCTGAGTCACGCTGGTTTTATGCAAAATTATGACACTTAAATTATGCAAACATGCATGTAGTACATGTTTGTAGGTGGCCCATTAAGGAACGGACTTACCAACACCAGAAATCAGGAATTACAGCAAAACGTCATCCACATTTCGTAACCACGTCTCGGCCTATTCGTATATTTTTCGGCATATTAATCCAAAAATATTTTATTTCGATATTTTCGACCAACAATGATCATATATTAAAGAAATGTTCGATCAATTTCATGTACACAGTAGGTAGGTCGTTACGAGCTACACCATCTTTAGTTAGTTTTATGGGTGTTAACTTTTTTTTCTTTCTGTTATTGCCATGGTTACGGTTGCCTGAGTCACGCTGGTTTTATGCAAAATTATGACACGTAAATTATGCAGACATGCATGTAGTACATGTTTGTAGGTGGCCCATTAAGGAAAGGACTTACCAATACCAGAAAAATGCATGTTTCCATAGTTCAAATAGCATAATCTTGCATACAACCAGCGTGACTCAGGCGACCGTAACCATGGCAATAACATACAGAAAAAGATTGACACACCCTTATAATTTCCAGTACTTGCAAACAGTGAAGCGACATCAAACTCAACTATATAATCTCGTCTTCATTCAACACGACATTTTCCAGAAAATGTACACTAAAATACTGTGCCTGATCTATTTTTCAAAATAAAACACACAAAAAACTATTCACCTGCTTAAATTTCTCAAAATATTCCATCAGGGTTCCATAAAATTTCTATTAAATTGTTTGTTAAATGGCATAATATAGTAACTAACAAAAAGTTTTATGACGTTTCCGCAAAATAATGTAGTAAATAACAGATACTACAAAACTTACACGCATAATTCCGACGTATCTCGTAGTATGTATAACTTACGATAAAAGACCATTTATGACCACCAGCGTAAAGTGAAGTTAGTAATACATACCACAATTTTTAGATTCTTTTCTCCGACATATACTGTGGTAAGTGCCATTCCGGCAAAAATATGAAATATATCAAAAAAATAATTATATCATTATGAAGACAGTATCTTTATTAATGTTTATGCCAATTTTCAAAGCAATCCGTTGAACTATGTGACCACCATACACATTTAAAACTTTAAAGTGCTCTCCTGTAAACTTGCCATTTTCGACTTACGACAACTTACGTAGGGGCCGTCGATATGATTAATTTGGCTCTTATCCACGGCAAAGCCCACGGCAGCACAAATACCACCCAGCGTTGAGAAGAGGTTTTCATTTTTTTTAAGCGTTCCTTTTATCTCAACATTGTTAAGACGCATCTGTTGCTCGATCCGTGAATTTTCCTCCTTCAATAATGTTATTTCGCTGCTTAGCACATGAACTTGAGTCTTCATGCCCTCGAGATCCTGGATTTTAATCTCTGTTTCGGCCAAACGAACTACATATTCATCCAAATTCGCACTAGTGAAGTCACAGGAGTCCTTGACCTCCGATAGTTCCGCTCTAAGGATTCTTATGTCTTCTACCAATCCAGGAAGACACGAAAGGGATTCTTTCAATTCCTTGAGCTCGTTCATTACCGAGTCGAGATTTGCAGGTTTTGTCTGGGCTGGGAGTGCTGATTTTGTCTGAGCAGGGGGTGCAGACTTACTTTTAGCCGGGGAAGTAGGTTTTGTCTGGGCTGGGGAAGGCTCTCTTCTGCACGCATGACATTTCCATTGAGACCTACGTTCAGCGCCAAGTTTTCTATATCCTGATTCAGAAATGCTAGCACAACAATATCCAATATCCTTTTTGCAAGCCACACACTGAGCACCATCACTAATAACTTCCTTGCAAATAGCACACTGCATTTTGATATGATGATCAGATACGTTACTTATATTTGAGAACCACTGGAATTAGCGCGAAGCGAAATAGCGTAACTTGGTTCACGTGCGGTCGCTGTGAGTGCGCGAACCTGACAATGTCCTTTCCGTGGACTCTTCAAATATTTAAATATGCACATTATTTTCAGGCAAAGTAAATCTCAAACGCGGGTAATCTAGAAATAAATAATAATAGTTTCAGAAACACACTTTATTCGTATTCCTGACAGTAAACCCCTTCATTTGATAGCGATATCATGGGGCTGGATTTCAAACAGCCAGTACGCCATCTTGGGGAGGCCGCCATATTGGATTTGTAATGACGTTTCTTAGATTGTATTGACTGGTCATGTATTGTCATCAGAATCAAGAGAGTGTGCAAAATTTCATCCTTTTCGAAGACCGGGAAGCGGGTCAAATTAAGATTCCAAGATTTTCTTACATACATAATTACGTGTGAAGCTAATAAAAGTGTGTTAAAAAATTGAGCAACTTTTACAATTGGAGCAATCATGAAATTAAAAAAAAAATGTTTCATACATTTTCATTACCTACGTAATTTTGACATTCTGTTTGGTAGAGCTATTCAAGAAACAGCGGTAATAAAAAAAAGGAATAGCGGTTGGTTCTACCTTAAAATATATAATTGTTTTGAGCAAATGCAATTTAAAAGCGAATAAAATGAAATGACAAACCAGGGATCGGAACCGGTTTTTCAGAAAAAACCTCGAAATAGCTCAATTGCGTAGAATGTTTTACACTCTTTATGTAGTACTCAACATGTTATGTAATTATAAACAAGGTATTTTTAAATTACTCCATTAATAAAAAAAAATACACCGAAGAATGAAAAAGAACGGAATTCGAACCGTTCTTTTGTATGGAGAAAAAACCGGTATCCGATCCCTGTAACAAACTACTAAAATAAATGCCAATTTGTAATACCATGGCTACTAACCTCACATTGCGTAAGGCAAGTACACGTTACCAAAGATGGTTTCCCGAAGAACACTGATGAACAAGAGACCATTCTTTCGTCTGGTCCATAAATTTTCTCCGCAATCACTCCTTGCTCAGACTGATACTCTTTTAGTATTACTCCCTGAAAAGGCGATTAGAATGGAAATAGATAATTAAGCAGCAACGTTTTATTTAACTACAATAATGATTATAAATATTAGATGTCATATACCAAAGAAAAACGACCAAGATCACCTAATGTCCGAGGTGGGGATCGAACCCACGTACTCAGCTTTCGCGGCTGATGCCTGTACCCCCCGGACACTCGGTCTTAGCAACCACCGGTCAAATTTCTCGGGTATATGCAATCCCTTACAAGGCTAGGCGCCTTTGACCATTCTCTAAGGGCAAGCAATACATGCCTGCACCTCCTATTAGAATACTTTACAGTTTTCTAGAATAGCTAGAGAGAGCTGGTGCTGCAATAATGATATTAATGGTTACAATGACAAAAAAGTGCTTTATCTCTTATACAATGATGCCCGTGGGATAACATAATATAGCAAGTGCTGTCGACGATTGCAACAGATTTTAACGGTGTACCTACTTATTTCTATCGTAATGGATATTTAATTTTAAATTGGTACACAGTAAATTACTGTAAAAAAAAAGAAAAAACGCACCAAAGCTTATTTTTACCCTAAGGTGCAATAGAGTTAGATCAAAAATGATACGATCGAAATTACACATGTCAAAATACGTAATCAATGTAGACTGTCAAACTGGGAAAGATAATTCTAATTGACATCGACTGTTTATACAAGTCAGTGTGATACCATATGCACCTAAGGGTTAAAATAACAATACCTACAATTCGTTTTTTAAAATAAAAACTAGTACCGTAGAACCACTTAACTATGGTCCACAATTTCAACTCCTAAATAAGCATCAGACCCAATTTTATTTTTGGCTTTGTCCAAGTTTTTTTTTATTAATGAGTAGTTTTTATGTATAAATACCACGATTAATATAACTTATACAACAATTACACTTAATGATAGAATAGATATTCGAAATAAAACCATGAAAACGTATAAACTCGCGTATATTAAATAACTTTAACTTCATTCTTGTAAGTGTTGTGTATGTAAATTTGTCTAAATATAATAAAACATGCTAATAATAAAGTTGCTGTTAATGCTACAGTTGTCAAAGGAGGTAGAATAACTGTCATAAAAAATATTGTGCCCTTAATTAATTATTGTAAGTGTTATTGTGGATAGTTTTGCACAATAATCTCTTACTCGCCTGGCGAAGTATGCATTCACTACCCAAACCGAACCGAAGAAAATATTATGTACAACAAAATTCGGCGATATGAAGACCTTGGGAATAAGCTTGCACAAGCTCGTTGCTCTTTGCAAATCTTAAAGATGAAGACCTTATTCCCACTTGCGTGAAGATTGTTCCGAAGAAGGACATTTTCGGTAGTGAACGCATATCGATACCTTTGGGTTCAATTGTCGTAAAGGACATTTTGGCGAAAATGAGTTATATATACAGTTTTGTTCAGAATTTCAAGCGCTATCGATCTGTATAGTTAAAGTCACGTATATATATATATCTCTTAAAAAGTTGCCTTTACGACCAAGATTTTCTACTATGGACTTGCAGAAATAGCTTAGCGAATGGGGCGTAAATATCAAGTCATTAATTATAAATAATTTTCTGTGTCGTAAAGGAAATGTACAAATAAAAATAGTGTCGTAAGTGACCTAATACGTTATGTGTTGTCCTTTACGCCCTTACTTTTTACGATTACTTTATGTAGTTCTATGGCCAACTTGGGCTTAAAGAACAAGTTTTTTCTTCGTCGTCCTTTACGACCGACACCAAAAATATAATTCTTATATTTCTTATACAATTAATATTGAATGATCCGAGTGGTAAAGGACCGAAATCATTTTTGTTGTTGTTTATTACCATAAATTTGTTTATACACAAATAAATGTATGGGAAATATATTAATAGTCATTATTTATGTAAATAAAATACACTAAAGGTAATCAGTAAACTGTAATCAGCCACTGTCCAAGTACCTAGTTTATACATATAATATATGTGACGGTAATTCTGAATCTTCAGTAGAAATAAGTTGGAATAAAATAATATCTGAAGACATTATAGTCGTATCTGGGAGTTCAATTCTAGAAATAGGTACAATGTACAATGTACTACCTGTATCACATCCCATAAGCATGAACTACTTGGACAGTTGCTTGTTAAACTTTCCTATTACCATTACCTAGTTTTTGTTGTTTACATATTATACTACGAAACCGTGCCACGATTCCGTGTGATGACGGTAGTAAGGATACATTTGTCACCACCCCAACTATTCCGTGGTAAGTGTTGGCTAAGGGTTTTAAGTGTCACTGACCATTTATTTATCGAAGATTGATGATGGGGAGAAGCATCATGATAGTGGACACAGTACTGCGATTGCCAACCCACTTGCCCAGCGTGGCGACTATGGGCATTTGCCTCCTATTGCGTTCATACGCATAGGCTAAGGAAAGGCAGTTGTTCAGCAGTGGAATTATATAGGCTGATGATGACACTTAACTACGAAAGTGTTCCCCTGCTAGAAGTAATAGCTTATACGTTTAAATTACTATTGAGACAGCGCAGCACTGAAACAATAAGCTTAAAATTGTTGCAAACATGTTAGATAGTTTTGAAGCAAACAGTGTTTCCATACTTATAAGTTGTCTAGTTCCTTGTTATGACTAAATATTTAGAGAAAATATACTACAACTCTAATCCGGCTTTCATTCGCCATATTTCCTACGTTTTAATAAATGTTTTAAATGCTTTTGGAGCAAAATCAGCGGAAAACAGTCGCTATTTGTACCATTTTGCCTTCATTTACGCCCCAAATTTGTAAGAAAATTATCTAAGACCGTCATTTACGACCCTATCAACTCTACTTGCTCAAAAAAATCGTGGGTGTAAAGGACGTACAGTCGACAAAAAAGTCTCCTTTACAGCTCACAAGTGCAAGCATCTTACCACGGATGCGCGATACACACATAGAAACTCGCATGCAACGAACGCTCATGCTGCCGCGTATGTGTGTGTTATCTATAATTTCAAACTAAGTTGTCTAGCTACGCGAGGGATGAGTTCACAATTTTTGCCCGTTAAATAGACGCTGCGATGGCGCGGTTGGTCTAACGCTGGCTGTTAACCCAATGATCTGGGTTCAAATCCGATGCTAGACGTTATGGCGCACTTGATTATTTTTGTCATGTTTTAGAAATTGAATAATAACAACTATAACAAGTCGGTAGAATCATTTGACTAATAAGAAACAAGAAACCCGTTTCTTAAACAGCTGGAAGCGGGTAGATTGTTCATGTTTCGAATATTAGTAGAATTGCATGATTTGTATGCTGCTCATGGTTTAAATATGGATTACACTTTACAGCGTAGATTTCGATAATTATGATAGGTTTAACGTATAAGTAAGTAGCATGTTAACGTGTTCAGACAAGCAACTTCAATGTTATCAAAAGATGATGTTAGGCATACTTACCAACTCGACGTCTTTGTAGACGAGGCACTTTACTGGGCATACCTACAATGCTTCCCCAATATTTCAATAGTTCTATCCTAAGATGTGATTGTTACCTACTATTTTTTTTAATGATATACACATAAATATACTTTCCACATTTGCAGAAAAGACGCCTTCTACGGTGAAGTTTATCGTATTTAAAAAAATTACTTGCAGGATACTTACTTTCAATTTTTTTTATAAAATACAACTAATAATAATAATATTGTTTTATATTTACACCCAAGTTAAATAAGGAACTGTAGGACAAGTATACCTACTTAGAATATTTTTTTTTTGTTATAAGCCGCACGTGTGTAATAATAAACAAGAAATATGTTGGTCTTGTTAATGCCTCGTAGGCCTGTTTCATCATTGAGCTTTTTATTTGAAATATCAAGGTTCATCAATTAATTTAGATAGTCTGCGAGGGGTTAATATCAGGATATTATGAGGATGTTATGTATTAGTTCAATTCTGGGGACGTTTGGCATAGTTTTTTTTAAATTAAATCTACAGAATAAAAACACGAATTGATTAAGCAATTTGTTTATTAGGTATTATACTTTGAAATATTATAATATAACAAAATAACAATTATATCGAGCAACATTTTTCTATACCTAAATTGTTGTTTTAAAAATTGTATTTGCAATCGCTCCTATAGTATACCTACTGTAAAATGTGATGTTGATCATCTACAACATCAGCACACACCTATATATTTGCCAAGCATTGACAAGAAAAAATACATGAAATAAAACAATGGAAAAGGATTTTATCGCATCAGTCATCTGTAGATCAACCTTGTAAAGTGTTCGAAACGTCATGATGTAATGAATCATTAATAAATATACGCGATATAATCCGTTTCCATATAGTTTATAAATTAATGCTAACATTTAAAACTCTCACACATTATTAGTAGCATTATATTCATTTGCTTATATGTTACCTGCAAGGTAATTGAAACATTGTTTACTCGGTAATTAAAACAAAAACTGATACACATGTATGAAACATTAATTAGAATGCCTTAATTATAAAATACTTAATTCCCATCACATAAATAAGTTACATGTTTTTCTTATCTATCTACCTACAGCCTATAAAAAAAGAATTACATAAACTGGTATTTATATGTAAATTTCTAACCGTAAATTTCTAATTCTAGAGCAATAAAATTACAGCTTTTAATATTTTAAAATGCTGTAATTGCATATTTAGTAAAATAAACATTAAAACTTTGCCACCAAGAGAAATTACCGGATATGAGATGTTCGACATTCGTCTCTCAGCAAATGATAGAAAAAGTAGGAAAGTAATAAATAAAATAAAAATATATATTTTTGAGCTTATCAATGGTCAAATGAATAAGCATGCTTTGTCAGTTAGTTAGTAACTAACTTCATCAGCAATAACATCATTAAACACATTGGATTGCCCATTAATTAGTTGACTATCAAATGATTTAAAGTTATGTCAGGAACGTTTCAAACATATCAAAATCTTTTTTCTCATACAATTTTACATAATAATAATGTTTTATTTATTTATTAAAACAAAAGTGGCATGACATTACAGCACAACACCAATGCGTCATGAAACTAAAATTACACTATTGAAAAAAAGATACAGATGCACATCACATAATACAAATCAAAAACATTAATTAGATCTAGATTTACGATGTTCAATTTTATATACCTATATTTGCCTGTATGTTAGGCAAAATATTATGATAGAATGATTAGGCATTTTAAATATCTGTTAAGTAAAAAAATGTAAGTAAAAACCTATTAAAAATTCAAAGGTTGACTAATTCAATAAATTGTTTTAATATTTATATTTTCTGATCGTGTAATCCGGCGAGATAATATAATAAGGCAGTGCTAGATTATTTCAATTTTATTGTAAATCATACGAACGTTATGTAAATAACAAACATGCATTAGCTATGTCACCAGTTTTATATTTTATAGTGAAATCAACTGTTTTGAATGTTATGAAGACAATCTTTGTATTGTTTTTTTTTTTAATTCAAACTATCTATATTTTCGGTTACAAAATTAGCCCACGTTCACTTGATCTAACAAATCAAAGTAAAAATAAAGTAATCAATTGAACAAATTGGATACTAGTCACAACATAACACGACCTGGGTCGCATTTTATAAAGTTACATTTTACTATTATTGCGACTTCCAACTTGCACCAGCTCCCCGGGCCCCATCGATGACATCCAGCCCCAATACCCTAGAGTCAAACTACCACTAGCCGTACACGGTAAAAAGTTTTTTTCACAATAACGCTCACCTTTTTTCTCCACAAAATTTTACGGCCGTCTTTATCCGACTTAAACGATTTTTCGTCAGTAGGTAAATATCACTACGTTATTACACCAATCAGTCTAGATATTTCATTGCAAATCGCAGTCTGTTATCTATGTGGTCCCTTGTCAGCGCAATTTTTTTCGCGGGTCTTCGACATCTTTATCCAGCCGCGCTTAAGTGGTTCCGCACGGTCTGCAAGATCACATCATGCCTGGCTGCTGTCACACGGGTGCTGAGAAACGGGTCGTTTGAATGTGACGCAACAACGTCCTGATGAAGCATAGACGCGTCAGTATACGCTCCAGGATTCGGGCCGAAATGCTCTGATTTCACATTTCCCGTCTCAGCAAACCGGCGAACCCACAGCCCATAGTTGCACTGTTGGTCTCTGCAAAGTAAATTTAGTATAAGATTAACATGTTTCGTAATTAACTGAACGTCAAACGTGTCAATATACTCGTACTAGATAAATAATAGGTAAATGATTATATTTTTAATTGAAATTACTTATTCACACAAAAACCATACGTTTCTTTTAATAAGTAGCTATCTAAGAGTATTACTTACTGATATCATTCATCTTCGTGCGATTTCACTTAACGAAACGTTCTGTTTATGAATAATAATATATAATAATAATTTCGGCCCACTTCAATCCGAAATACGCGTATTCTCCATGTTAATACAAAACAATCAAAATCAATAGGTAACAAGAAAGTAAAATGAACAATGCTTGCAACGAAGGTCGGTTAGCAATGAAATGAAATTTAATGCCATACCCATTACCCACAATATTGTTATAACGATATGTATATATTGCGGGTAGATTAATAAAATATTCACCTCATTCAAGTAAAGGTAATTGGCGTCAAAGAATTTGAATGGTAGCCTACGATATTAAATATAATTAACTTTGAACCTTAATACTAATGACACAAAGTTGTAACTAACGTGAAACTAGACAATAACCTTTTATAAAATAAGGCGACATATTTTTTTGACTTTAGGCGAAATTGAATCTTGAATCAATGTATTATGGTCTTACAGTGCGAACATATTTCTAAAATCTGTATTATTTTGTAAAGTAAATTTTATGATAATTATGATAAGGTAGAAAATACAAGTTCTTAAATTTGAACTATCACGCACACTAGCACAGGACTTCTTCGCAGTGTGTGTCGTGCGTCTGAGATAACTTGTTAGTGTGCGGGGCCTGTAAAGGGCGCTCTTTTGTCGACTGTACATAGCATTTTGACGTGTCCTTTACAACATCTAACTTCTAAGCCGTTTAGCTTATCACTACGATTGCTACACCAGGGCAAAGATACCAACAATCTACATTGTTTTCATATACACGTCACAAATATAGGTCAAAAAACAAAAAAAGTTATTAACAGTTTTCTAAAAAAAAATTTGTTTTTTGCTTCTCCTGAAAACCTGCATTTTGTCCTTTACGACAATTGAACCCAAAGGTATCGATATTTCGCCAGGCGAGTAAGAGATTATTGTGCAGAACTATCCTCAATAATCGTTACAGGAATTAAGTTAAAGTTAGTTTAATACGCGAGTTTATCCGTTTTCATAGTTTTAACTATATCATGTGTAATCCTCGCGGTAACCGAAGAAAATATTATGAAAGATATTCGCTTAAGTTTTGGTTAAATTTGGACCATTATTGGGGGCGTTTGGACCATAGCTAGGCGGTTTTACGGTAATCGTATTTCAGAATAGCGGAATTATGACAATAATTCATTAATATTTACATTTACAAGCCAGCACACGTCTTTCACCGTCACTCCGGTTAATAATATTGTTGAATGCTTCGGTAAAATTGTAAACTTGGCAACGTGTGCTAGTTCCTTGATGAGAGCAGGATTGGCTCCGGTGAAAGCTTTGCACATTGTGATAATTCTAGTCGCAATCTCACCATGTGCTTTCCAGTATATATCATGAGGCTCATATTTAAACAAAACTGCATCAGTCATTTCCAGGTTTCTGTTGTGCTTCCAGTAACATAAGACGTACTTTACCAGACGGTTCCATAATTCAGGATGACCAGTTTGTACTTTAAATCTATGCTTGAATTGAGTTGCAAAGAACAAATAATTCGCAGTGTTTAAATTCTTCAAGTAAATGACTGTGACCAAATATCCAGTGCAGTGCGAGACTAATATCAAACTTATGTAATCCAGCACCACTCTCAAAGCTAATTCTTCTATTGTATTTGGCCATGCTTTAACGTATAAATCACGAAATGCCCATGAAATACAACTGCTAAACATTTTAAATGCTGATGGCTCGCAAGTGGCAGCATCTCCACAAAGTGCCCGACCGTAGAAATATTGTATACTTATCGTTGGTGTAAATTTTGTGATTGCGATTATTATATATCCCGCTATATAAACATAGGAAAGGTAGAAAAATAAAGGTGGAACTATAATGAAATTCGGATGACTCATAACATATTTTACAGCGTCGTCCGTTAAAAACACAGTATACACTTTAATCAGCCTGTTAAATTGACTAATTGAGTAATATTCTGGATATCCCATGACATATAAAATATCCTCTAACCAAATTGTTGCCAGAACATTGAGAATGAATGTCAAACTTTTGCAGCGTCTGAACATAACTGATGCAAAACTGGATAGTACTTGACCTTGTTCTTCTATAGCTGTTATTATAGACAAGCAGACATCGGCAACGTACACAACATCCGTCCAGTACTGGAAATGACGAAAATAGTCCGGTTTGTCAGATAAAGGCAAGAGTGGCGGATACATAATTAAAACGAGGATTACGGTCAATCTAACGATCAGTTGCCAAATTTGAATGAAGGATGAATCTGGTAAGAGTATCCACGGAAATTTTCGGTTAGCAAACATAGACTGCTTCTGTAGTTGCTCATCAGGACATAAAACTAGTTGTCCGATATATTTAGAGCAATGGTAAACCGCCTCTTCGGGCGGTAACAAATAATCAGCTTTCTTCTTCGCTGTTTTCCATTGTTGAATCACTTCATGTAGCTCCCACCAGCGTCTTTTAACCCACGCGATACCCTCGTCTTCAACTCTATCCAATCCCCTCACATGCTGCTTACAAGTATGAAGAGTTTTAGCATGATTTAGTTTACTTTTAATACGATCCATGATGTATCTACGATCTTCCGGGAATTTATGTAAGGCTTTTAAAATATCATTTCGTGTAAAAAAATGCACTTCGCAATAAGTCAAACAGCGGACAATAACATTTCTTGTCGATATAGGAGCTACAAAGAAATTGATATCTCCGAATATGGTACCGCTTGTCATAGAAATCAATGGGGTGGTCCCGTCTTCTATGGATATTAATTGGACTATTCCAGATTTCAGATAAAATAAGTGAGAGTGGGAGTGTATGCTCGAAAAAAGAACCTCGTTTGGTAATTTAAAATCAAGATGGGTCAAATCGCATAGCCAGTGAATGAAGGGTGTCGACGCACGTCTGAGTGTAGGACTGTGAAAGAAAATCGGCCAAGTCAAATCCTTTTTGATTTCAAGTCGTAAATGTCTTGGAAATTCCAAAATAAGTTCTGGAGTGCTCGTGATTCCGCCACGTTTTCTCCACACTAGACTGTAAAATTCGATGACACCGATATATGCCTCAGGAATATGGCTTCTTCTTTTCGTATCAGCTACAATTCTTTGGACTCGAGGGAAAAATTCAAAGCTCCTTCGTAGTTTTAACAACGTCTCGCTGAATGACTTCGGATACGCGATCAATGTGTACACCGTAAACGTGGTAAACATGAAAAAGACCACAATAAAATACGTAGTGATATTGCTTGGTTTAGTATCGATAGATAGGTCTCGCAAAGAGTAGGATACCACTAAAAACACGGCGCGCATGTATCTAGCTTCCTCTATATTCGTCACGTTCATCTGTAATTTAAAGCAATTTCATTAACACAGGTAGCCACAAAGAGTATAATTATGACAAATAATTGAATTTCTTGACACCGTGCATAATGTAAATTGTAAGTGTATTTTTTTGGATTTAGTAATACTATACAATACAATGTATCGGTGCAATATCTTTGAAAAAATCCCAATATAATACAATCAATTAAACCTTTGATGAGACAGCCGAATAGCAGGCAGAGTTTATATAGATTACAGGAAAAATCGGGATAGTTTTTGAATGGCAATTTTCTATGGCGTGCAGCTTCCTTGTTTTATTTTGAACCGACTTCTATAACAGGAGGTTCTCAATTAGAATGAATGTTTTTTTTTAGAATTATTAATAGCTGATACTTTTCAATTGGTTCCAAAACTATACATTTTGTCAGCCTCCGTAGCCTAGTCACAAATATTTGTTCCTTGGTCATGGCTGTCTATCCCCCTTATTCATAAACGTCTGCTAACTTAACAAGCCGCTAATAATTGTTTGTCCCTTTTGCTCTTATGGGCACATTGTTAAGACCGAAAGGGACAAACAATTATTAGCGGCTTGTTAAGTTAGCAGACGTTTATGAATAAGGGGGTATGTATTTAAGTATCTATATGTATCTATCTATTATGTATATCATCGCCTGGTACCCACATCACAAGCCTAAATTGTGCTTACCATGGGACTAGATCGATTTGTGTAACATGTCCCAAGATATTTATTTATTATTATTTTTATTTATTATTTAAGTCTTAAATTTGTATTATGCACGACAAATAGTGGAATAACTCAATATCACGCCAACCGACTTCGATAATAGGGATGATGACTGTAGTTGTAATAAATTATTTAACACTAGCTGTGCCCGCGACTTCGCACGCGTGCTGTTCGGTGATCTGTGTTGTACATTTTCAAATGTATGTCTGGTAAATGGGTTTCTTAGAATTGGTCCTTTTGGTGATAAGATATCAGATTAACAGCCAAGTTACAAACGTATTGTGTTCGGTGTAGCAAAGAAATTAATATCATACACAATGAAATAAATGGTTTAGGTACCTATCGTTTGAGGTTAACTTCCAAATACTACGCAAACTTTGATATCTCTAAAGGTAGTAAAATAATGTGGTTTCCCTCAGCAAACAAAATGATAGTCGTATTTCAAAACGCCAAAATTATACGTATTTTAAAAAGCATAAGCATAGCGTAAGTAAGGAGTTGAGGGTTAAAAATTAAGATGAGACTTGATAGCGTCATAAAAGTCATCATCATAGCATGGATTACCCTAAGTTAACCGGAGGACTTCAGTTGCTGAATGCGTGGCAGTAAGCGTCAGTGCAGTGTATGCAAAAACCTATCGCCAGGGTTTGAGTCGAGGAACCCAAAAGAGTAATATTCGGAAAAAGTTGGAAAATAATCTAAGATGGCAGTGTGCTGGGGCGAAAAGTTTAAATCCCGAGTAGTTCAGCAAGCCCGAAAGGCGAACTTTAGGAGGAAGAAGGCCGATCCAGCAGGGGGTTGAAGGCCCGGAAACCCACTCCAGGGGCCCAAGTAATTCGGCCTTGCAGCAGGGCCGACCCAATAACAGAAACAATAAAAATACATGTCAAATAAGATAGAGTAAGGAGGTCGTAGGCCGAACTATGAGAAAACAGAACAGTGGTCCGAGCCCGACGCGTTCTAGCATTCAATATAATTTTTACACCTTATGTCTTAGCACTAAGTTCCAAGCAGTACCGATGACCGATCGTATTTTTCATGAAATACTGGCTTTATGGCCGAGACCGAGACATAGTGCCAAGCATTTAATTAATTTAGTTAACCTTCGCTGTCAGTCTATGGACCTGAGGGTCGTAGGCTCGAGAACACAGTTCATGCGAACCCGAGGGCCGAAGGCCCGAGGGGTTAATCTTCGCTGTCAGTCTATGAACCTGAGGGTCGTAGGCTCGACGACACAGTTCACGCGATCCCGAGGGCCGAAGGCCCGAGGGGTTAACCTTCGCTGTCAGTCTATGGACCTGAGGGTCGTAGGCTCGAGAACACAGTTCACGCGATCCCGAGGGCCGAAGGCCCGAGGGGTTAACCTTCGCTGTCAGTCTATGAACCTGAGGGTCGTAGGTTCGAGAACACAGTTCACGCGATCCCGAGGGCCGAAGGCCCGAGGGGTTGACCTTCGCTGTCAGTCTATGCACCTGAGGGTCGTAGGCTTGAGAACTCAGTTCACGCGAGCCCGAGGGCCGAAGGCCCAAGGGGTTAACCTTCGCTGTCAGTCTATGAACCTGAGGGTCGTAGGCTCGAAAACACAGTTCACGCGGGTTATCTCACGCTATCAGTTTAACAAACCGAGGGCCGTAGTCTCGAGGCTTCAGTCCACACTATCCTGAGGGCCGAAGGCCCGAGGGGTTAACCCACGCTGTCAGTCTAACAAACCGAGAGCCGAAGAGACTTTTTTGATGACTGTCAAAATATACGAAAAAGGTTTTGCGTTGATATTTGTGAAGTTGCACATGTTATATAATTTTTACTTTTCAGTTGACACATGCTGGGATTATTTTGACAGGTAATATGTACACATATTTTTGATTGGTAAATTTGTTCAGATGCATAATAATATGTATCTATCTATGCTCATTTATTTTTGAAGCCTTGGATTTGCTCATATATTTATGAACTCGACTGTACATAATCTTAAGCGTATGAGACATCAAAAGAAACGTCTTCAAAAATTAAAGAAACTTTTTTCTTTAAGCGGATCGTTTTGGAGCTATTAAAGCCGTTGAAAGTGTGCCCTTGTTCAATTATTTTAAAGTACGGGGTATAAAGTTCTGAGAAAAATGGTGTTGATAAATTGTTGAGGGTTGAAGAATGCAGTCCTCACTTATTTATATAGCGCCTGCTCAAATAGTCATGGCAAATGCGTCACGTCTGCTGATACTTTTGAATAATTGTAGGCTATTACATTTAAGGTGTTTCTTGTAAATTGATTGGTCATGTCTCTTAAAATAATTTACGCAGTTTTTGTAATTTGTTCCATTTACACATACATATGGACATGCCGGAGTCCGCTGGATGCGGGTGGCACAGAACCGGTCATTAATTGTGGCAATTTTTGGGAGGGGCCTATGTTCAGCAGTGGATGTCTTTCGGCTGATATGATGATGATGATGATGATGACGAGACATGCATAGTAATGAACTCTTTCAACGAGTTCTGGTTTGATCAAAATATCTCTTATACTTTTTGAGATAGGTTGATTTAACAGTAATTTTAATTTTTTACTGCAAGTCCGACTCACACTTGACCATTTTTTATATCCTATGTCCCGACCCGAGGTCTCCTGAATACGACGGTGAAGTTTTCATTAAAATACATCCAGCCGTTCTCTCGTGATGCTCCGTACAATAAACAGACAAACCGACAAACAGACAAACAGACAAAAATTCTAAAAATTACATAAATGTGATCTATTATCGATTTTAAGACCTCCTCCATCATTTTTTTGTAAATATCTTCCATGTACAGACTTTCGACCCTCTTCAGCTTTATTATATGTATAGATTATGCACGAGTTGCACGACATAATACGAAGACATTATTACTGAGATGTAGATTGCAGTCATTTTTGTACAGAACTTCTATATAATAAATTGAAAAGAATTTAAAAGAGTAGTCATTTGGCAGTACTCAAACGTGACGTCACTTTTGAGTATTGCATATAAAATTCCATAGAGTCTGGCAAACGAAATATGAGAATGAGTTTTTTACGGAACTTTTTATTATGGTATCACAAACTGAATTGTCAAACGTGATATTCTGTCATTCATTCGACTTGTCATCCATTGTTCGCTTTCCACAATTACAACGTTTTAAGGGTGTTTATGGCGAAAAACACTATGAATAAGTAATGTTCATAAGCTGCTGCATACTATAATAAGTAAATATAAAGAAAAACAAGAGGAGAGAAACATCGCTTATAAGGAGAAACAAGAGTGTTTTCACACGATATCGGTGTTTCTAGGTTCGCACGAAATGTCATTTTGATACTTGCCTTTATTCAATAAATTTTCTCGTACTCATTATCTAATATAATATACTATCGACTATAATAAATCTGCGTTTGTACTTATGTTAGGTTAAATTAAAATGGTAATTTATTTTATTTTTTTACTAGAAGGACTGGGAGATGTTGAAGGAGTTAACGCTGTCAAAAATACGGTAGAAAAGTTATGCGAGTTGGGGAAGAAAGAAGTTCGCGAGTATAACTGCCTCAGATTGGAAAAAAATGACTGATCATGTCATTCACGTGGAGGACAAGTGCAGAGAAAGAGACAATGTCACAAAAAATACATTGGATGAGTTTATTATCAGTGTTGGCAGTGATAATGACTAGCGTTGATAATTTCCGGATTAAATCCCGTTTCTTTCCAAACAGCTCGTTTTTTTCCTGATTTTTTCGAAAAAAACAATGAAATTTTCCATTTTAATTTTCAACTCTAAAGCAATGTAAATTAGGTCTAATTTTCACTTATACCAGGAGAACGCGATGTCACAGAGGAAAAGTCAATTGAAACAGATGGCAAGGAATGACAGTGACAGTGACATTGATTGTTTCTGAAAATATCCGAAAAAAAAACGGAAAAAAACGAAGTTTTCATACATTCCCGAAAAAAACATTTTGTTTTTTTCCGACATTTTCAACGCTAATAATGACACAGTAAATACATAGCTCAAATGAATCATTGTATAATTTTTAGAGTCTTCAAGACTTCAATTTTTC
The DNA here is from genome assembly GCA_025490895.1 of Thaumatotibia leucotreta. Lineage (NCBI taxonomy): Eukaryota > Metazoa > Arthropoda > Insecta > Lepidoptera > Tortricidae > Thaumatotibia > Thaumatotibia leucotreta. The sequence goes on along the minus strand of JALPQI010030493.1, from coordinate 215,809 downwards.
TGAATAAAAAGTATAAATATTTAGTTTCTTATTTATTAAAAATACACACACCAGCAGAATTTGCTTAACCTTTGAAAAACTCCCCTTGTTAAGCGTTCCGTTAATTCGTCCGGTGTGTATATTATCTTATTTATCTACATATTTTTTCATAGCTGGTAGTGTTGATCATGATTACACCCATTCTGCGATGATACAATTTACTAATCACATATAATAGTGTTACATCCAAGTGTGAAAATCAGTCTGTTTTTCGGTTCTTTATATCATTAATAGTCTTTATACATATGTATGTAAAAAGTTAAGGCTAACTTGTTCATGTGTCGAATCTATGTATAACAGAATGGCTTAAAATTTGGGGATCGATTTATAACATGGGTCATCATTTAGAGTAGGTACTAATGCATTGTGTCACGCAGACCAAGATTCACGGAACAGCTACGTTATGTACCTACATATGATTATATATATTAATTTGGATACTACTAAATACAGGTAATTTAACAAAATAATTTGAAATTTTAAATATATTACAAGTATCAAGACTGATTTTAGGGGTACAACCCAGTGATACCATAGTTTATATTTTTGATTTTGCCGCCATTTCTCATTCTCATCTTTCATTTGCCAGACTCTAGTGGTGATCGTTTTGACAGTTCGAAAAAAGCTTGCTGATTTGACTTGCCAGTCATCATGCCTATTCTTTGTTTAACCGGCTTCGAAACAAACCGAGATGGTCCCGTTTGCAATGAGTCGGGGTCTGATGATGGGATCTTAGAAAATCAATTTTTTGAATTTGGTGTTATTGCGTAGACAAGGATACGAACCCGACTTATTAATCTTTTTCTCCAGTCCATCAAGTCTCCAATTCCAGGTCCGTACGGTAGTCGGTAAGTTACTAGTAGGTATAAGCATGTTATGACATTGGTGAACACGAGAAGTAATATAGTGTAACCAATAACTATGTCCCAGAGCTTGTGTGTAGTAGACAATGAAAAATATTCAACAATTCTGTAAATTCTGTAACAGAAGGCAAGATGATTATGTATTTATATGAACCTTAGGGTGCGGCTACAATGACGCGGAGCGGAGCGGAGCTGTGGGAGCTCGGCCAATGAGACCGCATCACAGTGTTTTGAATTCGAATTTGAAGAATGTAATTGGTCAATTTTGCACAGCACCGCTCCGCTCCGCGTCAGTGGAGCCGCACCCTTTCCCCTTAGGGGGCGGCTCTACTGATCCGGAGCGGAGCGGAGCTATGGGAGCTCGACCAATGAGACCGCATCACAGTGTTTTGAATTCGAATTTGAAGAATGTAGTGTAACACACCCTTATATACTAAACCCCCCTATAAATAAACGCTCTAACACCTAACCTACATCACCTGAATACTAAAATTAAAAATTTGAAAATTCTAATAAGAAAATCTAGAATTCTAATTACCTACTTCTAATACTGCTTTATGAATTAATAATTAATAATGAAATAATCCGGAATAAATAAGTTAATATCTTGAATTGGATCAGTAATTTGGCCAAATGATCGTTAGTGTGTATTTAGAAACCCTTCGTTGTGTCCGATGTCAGTAACCGAAATCCTTTTCGCATATAGGTAAGAGTTGAGTATCTTAATACGTATATTTAATCTAAGTGTAAGAAATAATTCAAAAAAAAAAGAAATAATATGTCAGAATATAGGTAAGGTAAAAGTCAGATGTAATTTATGTCAAAGTTAGTTTGTCAGAAGTAAGAATGTTGTAAAGTATGTAAAAATAGTCCAGTAACATGTCACAATAAAGAAGTTAAATTAAATTTATAATGAAAATATTTTTATTTGGGGGTTAGAGATACTGCCCCGCCCCGCAGCATCCGTATCCATCTTCCAGTTGCAAGGTCAGGATTCCGCCCCCGTGCTGAAGGCACTAAAGTTCTGTAGGAACTTAATAATGACATGACCTTTTAGTCCTTCCTGTCATTATTTTGTGACATTTCTTGTCTTGTATGAGAGGATTTGCAAAGGGACTGTTATATTTTAATAAAACCACACAAATTAATTAATTGACGGTTTATTATAAAGAGATACATGCTTATTATTTTAGCATAGTTTTTGATCTGTCAAAACAAATGACAATCGGCGTCGGCCGCATTTCCGGAGAACGTTCCATTCCTCACACTCTCCCCGGCTTGTTTTAAAAGTTAAGCTTACAAATAATTTTTAAAATTAGTTACTTACTTAAACACACTAACATAACTCTTCTAAATCTTCAGAACAATTTAACATTTGATTAACGTGACGTTTCCACTTGAACCCTTCTACATCAATGACATAGGTAGTTCCAGGAATTGACTCTTCTATGATCAAACCTTGAACCCATGGCCTGCTGTCCTTTCTATAGTCTTTTACCATTACTTTTTGACCTATTTCGAACTTAACATCCCTATGGCCTTGTTCTCTTTTATCCCCTCTCTCCTGCACCACTTCCGACAGAGGTGGGGGGCGCAGTAGACTGAACCTATTTCTCAATTCCCTACTTAACATGAGGCGAGCAGGTGAAACCCCGGTAGTACGTTGTGGCGTACTTCTGTAGTCAAACATGAAAAGATTAACAGCTGATCTTAAATTTAGCCCACTCTCCTTAATTTTTGTTATAGCAGACTTGAAGGTTTCCACAAACCTTTCCGCTGCACCATTGGTGGCGGGATGATATGGCGGTGAAAATGTATGTTTAATAAAGTTCACACTACAAAATTCCTTGAATTCTTGACTGGTAAAGGTACGGCCATTGTCTGTGACTAAATGTACCGGATATCCATATCTAGTAAATATACTTTCAAAAACCTCTATAGTGCGAGTACTAGTAATATTTATCATTTCATGTATTTCAGGCCATTTCGAGTAGCTATCTACTACTACAAGAAACATTTTATTATAAAATGGACCAAGAAAATCAGCATGAATCCTATGCCATACTGATGGAGGAACAGGCCATGGCTTTTGGGTTTTTGAGGGTGTTTTACTATTTTGCAAACAAATCATACATTTTTTTGTAACATTTTCTATGTCTGAGTCCAGGTTAGGCCACCAAAAATAAGAGCGTGCAATTTCTTTCATTCTAACAATTCCAAAATGACTTTTATGTAACTCAAGCAAAACTAGTTCCCGAGTGGTGTAAGGTATTAGTAGGCGATATCCCCAAAATATACAACCCCTGTCCATAGTTAATTCATTCCTTCTATTATAAAATGGCAGTACTTCTTTATCTAATTGTTCTTTTTCTGGCCATCCATCTGTCATATACCTGATCAATTTTGAAAAAAGCAAATCCCGTTTTGATTGAATTTGTATTGTCTTCCAGTTTAAAGATTTCATATTGGAATTGTTAGTATAACAACTTAATATACTGCAAGTTGAATTTACAAATACAGGGCAAACCACTTCTTCGTTATTTACATTATTTGATTCAGTTACAGTTCTTGAAAGATAATCAGCCGGATTAACATTTGTCTTAATGTGACGTATTTTATAATTAAATGCTGAAAGGAAAATTGCATAGTGCTGCAATCGTTTGGCTGCCATTTTTGGAATACTTTTTGTTGGTCCAAAAATCCGCGTCAAGGCTGCATTGTCTGTTTCCAACTCAAAGAACCGGCCATATACATAGTTGTAAAATTTTGTAATTCCAAAAATCACAGCCATGGCTTCCTTGTCGATGGTACTGTATTTTTGTTCCACATCATTCAATTTCTTACTAGCAAATGCAATTGGTTTAACAACACCTTTTTTGTCTCTATTTGACAAGACAACTGCAAGACCGGTATCCGAAGCATCACAAGTTAAAATCAGAGGCAGTTGAGGATCATAGTGTCTGAGATTACTGGCTGAACTCAATTTATGTTTTATTTTTTTGAAAGCATCATCACATTCTGCTGTCCAAACAAATTTTTTTTTTTTAGTGCATTCGTATAAAGGTGTTAATGTTGTTGCCATATTTTCTAGAAATCTGGAATAATAATTAACTTTACCCAAGAATGATTTCAGCATAGTCAGATTTGTTGGCGCTTTTGCATTTAATAGTGGTTCAATATTGGACTGAATGACACTGACACCATCCTTGTTTACACGGTACCCGAAAACATCTAGGCTAGTAGTAAAAAATTTACACTTTTGTGGTTTTAACTTGAATTCAGTCTTTTGTAATCGCTTCAGGACTTTACATACCGTTTCAAAGGTTTGTTGTAATGTGGCACCCTTAATATAAATATTGTCTATGAACACAATAGTATTGGGTATATCTGCTAATTTTTTAGTCATTAAACGTTGAAAGGCCCCAGGTCCTGAACTTACTCCATATGGTAAGTAATTATACACATATGTACCTGACTCAGTCACAATAGTCGTACAATCTTTACTATCCTCACTAAGGGGAGCCTGTAGATAGGCTTCCTTCAAATCCAGTTCACAGTAATACTCAGCATTCTTAAGGGAGTGCAAAATGTCATCAACATGAGGTAATGGAAAGTGATCAATTTCCATGTAAGGATTCACTGTTAGTTTATAATCACCACACAGCCGAACTGAGCCATCTGGTTTCATTATAGGCACAACTGGAGTACCCCATTCACTTTGTTCCACAGCAGAGATCCTGCCATTTTCTAACAATCTAGTAATTTCATTATTTACCTTTTCACGAAGTGCATAGGGTACCCGTCGGACCGGTAGACACTTGGGTCGAGTATCAGGCTTCAATTTTAAATTGATCACTTCACCTTTGAAATTTCCCCATCCTGGCTGGAATATTTCTGCAAACTGGTTTTTTACTAATTCTTCTGCATCTGAAACATTTTGAATCATAAAAATCTCTCTATCTACTTTGTTTTCACATTGCGGAGGCCACATTCCTAATGCATAAAGCCAGTCCCTACCGATTACTCTAGGGTGGTCATTTCTCACAATGTACACTTGTAACGACTTAGTGATATTGTTACATGTTACAGGTACATTGCTAACAATTCCCAATGGTTTTGAAACAGATTGGTCAAAATTTTTAAACAAAACTTTACATTCTTGCATTTCATAATTACATAGATATTGATTTTTATCTGAGATTGTCATCACTGTCACATCAGACCCGGTGTCCATTTGAAATGGGAGATTATACTTATTTACATTCATATTTAAGAAATGGGGTGGTACCCTACTTACAGTATTTACAGAATAAGTTTGAAATCCTTCATATAGATTTTTTATTGAATTCTCTACCTCCTCACAGTCCTCCTTGTCAACGGATGTGTTTGTTTCTAATGTGTTAACCTGTTGTACTTTTCTGGGGCACATCCTGAATGTATGACCTTGGGATCCACATTCTGAACAGAACTTTTTTCTTAAGGTACACTCTGCTTGAATGTGATTTCTTTTGCCGCAACAAAAACACTCCACACCTGACAGTTTACTGTTGTTGTTGTTGTTGTTAAACTTCTTTGGTTTGTAAGTTTGTTTTGATTTTCTTTCATTATAGAATATCTCAGTTACTTCCCTAGAATCCTTTGTATGCAGAAGGGCCGCCTCAACAGTTCTAGCCAGCTCGATGCACTTCTCCAATGTAATTTCAGTGGGGCTCTTCAGAAGTTCAAATTTTATTAACTTTGATGACACACCTTCCATAAACTTTTCTTTTATCTGGTCATCTGTGTCTTTAAATCTGCATTTACCAGCCAGTTTTCTTAACTCAAGTGCATAATCCTGAATATTTTCATTGGGTAACTGATTCCGTTTTCTGAATTCTGCTCTTTCCAGTGCTGTGGATAGAGTTTTAGCATATTTGTCATGAAGCTTAACAATCAATTCTTCATAGGTGCAAGTCTTTGGTTGTTTTGGTGAACACATATAAGTAAGTGTTTCAAACACTTTGGCTGATAATTTGGTAATTAATAAAGGCACTTTCTTTTCTTCCGTAATATCATTAACTAAGATAAAACATTCGAATTGTTGTTCGAAGACCTCCCACTTTTCACCGTCAAATGGTTTTAATTCTCCTAACGCTGCCATTCTTATGGTGGTAGTTTTTTGTTGTTTAACTTGTTTACCTTTGAAATAGTCACTTAGCCGTTTACGTAATTGGTCCACGGTATCTGATTCCGAAAATTGCAATTTTTTTTCTTTAAATATTTGAATAAGCTCCGCTTTATTACATTTGTAGATACAACTCAGATTTTTTCCGCTTTTCACTTGGTCTATATTTTGTTGTCTCTTCTTCGTATCTTCATCATCTTCATCATCCGCGTCTTTATATTCTATGTCCGACATCAATTTAGTGGTAACCTCAACACCCGACGGCCATTTTGTCCATCAGTTTGCTAGTTGCCGCCGATGCCGGTTTAGTCCATATATCCAGGTTATGACGAACACTTATTATCACTATTTGTTATTTTGCAAACTAGGTACGTATCACTCGTCGCCAATTGTTATATTTTAATAAAACCACACAAATTAATTAATTGAGGGTTTATTATAAAGAGATACATGCTTATTATTTTAGCATAGTTTTTGATCTGTCAAAACAAATGACAATCGGCGTCGGCCGCATTTCCGGAGAACGTTCCATTCCTCACAGGGACATTTAACATAACAAAATACTGGTAGGAGCAGAAGTATTAGATCCACTCTAGTTATCCAGAATTCTGTAATTTTTGCAATACATTTCTTGTATTGGTTTCAATGAAATAATATTATCCAAACTGTAGGTGTAGTCATTTTGTATCATACTTTCAGACCAAAATAAACTACGATCTTACTGCGATCTAGCCTGGGTAAATTACTCATTGAAAATTACATACCGTTACTAGTATGATTTGTGATAGTAGGTATGACCTTGTATTCTTAAGGTCGTGTTGGAAAATTACAGAACCATAGAAAACAGAATGAAGTCTTAGTACTCACTGCTAAGAGACGGGCAAACAAATATTTTCTTTTAATTTTCAAAAACAAAGTGCTTCTAACGTTACGACATATTGTGAGTTATATATTTTAGTTTTCTCACAATATTTAATACTACCAGTAGAATAGCAAGGAGCAAAATATAAATAGTCAAATAGTATGTCAGGTTTGTCTATTTGTGTCATAAATAAATATATGTAATAAAATCCTAACTTGTCCCTAAACCCACCCTACATCCTAGCTAATTGTACATTAAAATGTAACCCATAAACCCGTATTTAGTTTACGTAAACAAATTAAGAAGCCATATATGTACCGGAACCTAGCTAACTATTGAAAATATTTAATGGCTTAATACATCTCAAAAATTAGAAAATCACTTGAATCCTACAAAACCTACGCCTATAATATTCCTAGCCCTAACAGCTACACTATCCAACTATTCTACCGAAATATTTGCAAGCTAGCACCCCGTGGTGCACATTTAATTTACACGCGTAATTTCCCGATGTGCAATGGGAAATTCTAGGCTAAAGCTATCTACTTCGGATGGGAAAACTCCATTAGACTAACACCCTATTTTCCCGTGTGCTGTTTGTTCCTTCTCGATAGGGATTGGGACAGAAAAGGAACAAACTGACGAATAAATGTGAATATATAAATATATAGATAAAAAGGACTAATCAACTGGCTAATTTAGAAAATCAGAGTTGACTTTCCAAATCGTCCGGCACTTAGGGGTAAAACACCAGTCTCAATAAAAATGCTGGTAACTGTCTGGACCCACCAGATATTTACAACACTAAACTAAAGAACGCTAATTAGAAAGCAAGAACCGACGTTGTCACTGTTCTGGTACCTGTTCTTTCTCTCTAATTGCCCAGCAAACTGTGCTGGATTGAACTAGTTCTCCCTATTCCATAATTATTCAAAACACTAATCACTAAATAACTATAATATGTGACACTTCCAATCTAGATCATTAAAGTGCTAAATATCACTAAAATAATCCAAACCAAAACTTCACATATTGAAAACAATTAATGAATGGCACTAAAGTAGCAAACAAGAATTTACAACTTTTAATAGCCTATTGATTTGTAGCCTAAACTTCACCAATATTCTAAAATATTAGCACTTGCCTGGGCACAAATCAATAACTAACTGAAATAGCTACAGTCTATTAAAATTAAAACAATTCTATGCACAAAACCAAACTTTACACTACTTTAGAATATCAAACACTAGCACTATTCTGAACCACAAAACAACAAGTAATGAAATAATTAAAATCACAAAATTTAACACAAAATTATTTAAAATAACAAAACGAAACCCCACAACTAGTTTCCCTATACCACGTCCAAAACCAGACCTCACTAGAATCACAAGATACTAGCAAAATCCATATTTCAGGACATAATACAGGTAACCTAGAATGACCTAAACCTGCACTATGAGAACTTCGTCCAACGTTCCGCAAGCTACCAAAAGATCCGAGACCGATCCCGAATTTGCTCGTGCACACGCTTTTAAACTACCCCTTCCCCACTAACCTATTCACACCTTCTTGCATACCATTGGTATTTTGAAAACCCATACTGAATTTCATAACTCCGTTTAAACTTTACAAAGATTAAATCTTGTTTCTTAATTAACATAAAGTCCAATTTGACCTAATCAATGGGTGTGAACACGTCTAGTTATAAACGCCTATTGGGCTTGACTCCATAGTTTTTATTTTAAACATTTTAGTTTTTCTATATGAACGTAAGTGTAGAAGCCGCCCTTTTTTAATACTTTATAATATGGTTCAATTTTGCAACGAATATTTTTGCGTGCGGCATTCTTTTTACGTATCATGTGACACTCGAGAAACCAAACTGATTTTCAGGCAAAAACTTATAAGGTACAAGCTCTATGACATTGAAATAAAGTTCAAATTATTCTATTAATTAAGTGTCTTAAGAAATTGGTTTACTATAAATCACTAAGCTCTCCAAGAACTCATCTAGAATTTCAAACGATAAGGCGTACTTGTGTTATGAGAAAGAATTTAGTTATTACAATTGCCGTGTGACTCAACAGTGGAATTTAACCGACTTTAAAAAAGATTACTATTATGTTTCATATACTGCTAACATGGAAAGGGGGCCCTTTGACATGTTACAGTAGGTAATTGGTCAATTTTGCACAGCATTGCTCCGCTCCGCGTCAGTGGACCCTTATTCCTAAACATCTCCTAACTGTATGTCCCTTTCAGTCTTACAGGCATATTGCTAAGACCGAAAGAGACTAACATTAACTTATTTATTATTATGACGCAGAATAGGTATAAATAACTATAAAGATAATATAATTATATCGCACGAAGTAACTAAGAAGACAGTAAACGGCCATAAGCGATAAGTAATGCACATCGGTTCTTGGGAAAGAGACTCGGCTTCATAGAACGTGGTCCCTCTTTAACTTTTGACATTTATGCAATATTATTTGTTTCTTTCCCAATAACCGATGTGCATTACTTATGGCCGTTTATTGTACGTGAGTTTAACCGTTTATTTTATGTTATATAGTACATTTCCTAACTAGTGCGGGAAAACTTTATTTCGGCGAGGGTGAAAGTTGGAGCCCGAGTGAAACGAGGGCGACAATCGGGTGATTGTCACCCTTGAGTTAAAAAAAAGTTTTTGCACGTGTAAGGAACGATTTTTTTCATAACAAGTGTGTCAAATAGAGAAATAACCGCGCGCGAAGCGTGCGCAAACTTCGTTTTTGCGCACTAGTTAGGAAAAATCTATTTAAAGTCAAGTGTTTAGTCACTTTGCCAGATATGTTTCGGAGAGCCATTATCAAGCACTGAAACCGAGTTCAGCCTCGCGACTCGCGAACGCGCTCCGTACTGACGACCGTCGCGCCACCCGCTGGGTCCGTTGAGATAGAACCGGTTGCTGGCAATCTTTACCATCACATTATTGCGATAAACTGGTTGTACAGTATAACATTTATCAGCCTATGATATACGTAGTCCACTGCTGGACGTAGGCCTCTCCCATTAACTATGTGTATAGACGCTTTAGGTGGTAAATGCCCATAATCGCCACGCTGGGCAAGCGGATTGGCGATCGCAGTAATGCGTCCACTATGATGACGCTGCTGCCCATCATCAATCTTTTATCAAATAATGGTCAGTGACACTTCAATCCCTTAGTCGAATCTTACGACACCCGCAGGAGGAGTTGGGGTGGTGACAAATGTATTCTTACTGCCGTCGCCATCACACAGCCAATGCAGTAAGTAAAATAAAGATATACACATTTTTACAAACTCGATTGTGTGAGGATACTCACGTAAGGGCGGTAATCATATTCAGGATATTGGGCCAGATTTTAATGGGTGGGCATAGGTTTGAGGTAATCAGTCTAAGGATCGGTAGCAGAGAGATTACATCAAACATGATCAGCAGTTTGGACTTTGGTGGGTGCTCCCGGCGCTTCGCAATGTCAGCCAGTCTAAAAAAAGAATGAAAATATACAGTACATGTAATTTCACGTCCTACGCGAACCCGAGGGGTATACTCATATCCTCAGTCTTATCAACTGCAGTTCCAGCGGCACGTCCTATGCGAGTCACTCACTCTGTCAGTCTATCAGCCGAAGGGCCACAGGCCCAACGGCACGTTCGACGTGAGTCACTCACGCTGTCAGTCCATCACCCGGAGGGCCGCAGGCCCAACGGCATGGCCGACGCGAGTCACTCACGCTGTGAGTCTATCAGCTGGAGGGCCGCAGGACCGACGGCTCGCCCTACGCGATCCACTCACACTGTCGCTCTATCAGCTGAAGGGCCGTAGGTATAGGTATAGGTAATTTCACCAGAGTTGAGGTGAATGATTACACACACATCCAAATGAAGTACTAATTGCAAAAAAATATGACTTGCGTTGAAATATTGAAGCAAATCCCTTGAACAAACTTTTTGACCAATCTTACAGTTGCAATAGGTTTTGCTGTGAGTACGAAAAAAAACACAAATTTAAAATTCCCCGTGTGTTTAAATGACATGTTGATATTGTTGATATGTGCGTGACCTCAACTCTCGTGGAACTATCTATACCTACATTATTCCTAAAATTAAACTATTTTAGCGGATTATATCGCGTTTATGGGCCTTTTTTTTAAAGTTGTCCCCCCACTTTCTGGGATTTGGAACTTTTAATATGATTTCCACTCAGAATCGCGAACTCTTTCGATCCTGACAGGAGAAAATTTTGAACTCAAGGTTTTTTTGACGGTAAGACGGTAATGGAATGGAATGTTCGAAAAACATAGGTATTTAAATTTGGGATACTACTTTTCTCCCATTAGGTTCGAAAGCGCCCAGGACGCCCAGGTTCGATTCTAAGTAGAAATGATAAATAAAAACGCATATGTCACAAAAAGTGGGGGGGGGGGACAACTTTTAAAAAAAATTGACATTTCGATCGGTTCAAACATAAAAAAACATACAGGTGAATTGAGAGCCTCTCCCTTTTATAAAGTCGGCTGAAAAACTATAAAAATAAATTTGTCGGATTGAGGACCTCCTCTTTTTTTGAAGTCGGTCAAAAGCTTGTAGGAAAACATACCTGTGAACAATATGAAGGAGTGTATCTAGAGCGTAAATGCCATCGCAAAAGTACGCATAAAATATCTTGATGATATTCAAATAAATATTCCTCTCCATCACATTACTGCAGTTGGTAACTGGATAAAGAGACTCTATGGAACTCTGTAACCATAAAAAACAATTATAAACAAAAGGTTTTAGTTGTAAAGTATTAAGCTTAAGGGCCTAGCCACATTGGATGCGTGTGCAGTACGTGCGCGTGTGAATGGCGTGCGCGTTGTAGTGTATGTAAGTGTCATATTAGATAGCACACCGCTTGCTGATGACGCGCACTTGTTCGCCATGTAAGCGATATGCATGAGATACCGTTTTCCTATATTGTTACAAAGTTTTTAAATGATATATAATTAAATTACTGATTGCTGCTTTACAATTAAGGTGTCATAGATTGTGGGCTTTCCTAATTATGTGAAATAATTAATATATTCTGTTCGGTTAGGTAATTAACTAAATGTAAACAATCTTTTGATTGCAAAATGCATTTGAAAACCGACTCGTAGGCACTTAATAACGCTCCCGACCCGTGGTCCAACCGCTATGGCCACGGGGAAATAAAATTATCCATAGTCCAACCGATTGGACTACGAGGAAGTTAGTTTAACCGTGGTCCAATTGATGGCACCACGGTACACTACATTTATCGGTAGTCCTATACTAGAACATATATTTACGTATACTAGTTGGACAATTGCACCTCAGTTGTAGGTACTATGGGTCATAATTACATGACAGTAAAAAAAGGTAATCTGACAGTTGAACTACGGATAATTTTACTTACCCGTGGCACAACCAGTTGGACCACGGGTCGGGAGCACTTAATATGACATATAAACAGAATATAATATGAATATTGTTAATCCTACAAAAAATGGTAACAAAATACGAAAATGAAGCAGTCACTTGTCAATATGTCTGAATTGTGTAAAAAGTTATTGAGAACTGCTCATACAACGTACAATCAACCAATTGGAACCATGTCAAAGGAAGTTATCAATCAGATTGTAAGACACTTCAAACTACTTTTCATTTTGACATGATTCTAGAGCGGCAGAACCAATTGGTTGACTTCTAAATATTTCTAATCTGCCAACGCTTACCATCGTCACTCTAACAATCACAGCAAGCAGGATGATGAAACGGAACACCGGGTGAAAGGGAAGAAAGACGATGTTCAACCACTCGATGGTCTCGGATTCTTCTTCTTCTTCATCGTCCGTGTTGTCTTCTTCCTGGTCGTGAACGTCGTGGTACGACATTCTGGGTAGTTGCTGTGAAATATGATAAAATAGTTTTTTTTTGTGAGGAAGGTAGACAGCTGAGCTCTCAGCCCACCTGATGGAAAGCAGGAACAGTAACTGAAGCCCATGGACATAGTGACCAAAAAATCGCCTATGCGCTGCCTACCCTGAGGACTTAGATGGATTGCCTCTATGCCAGTATACTCCATTTCAAATACCATGCATGGCCCGATGCCACATAAAACTTTGCAGTGTTAACGTAAGTTAACGGGTACGACGATGGTAGCTACGTATATCCGGGCGGACCCTGCACGATGTCCTACCACCAGCAATACGTATAGTTAATAGGAGAGGCCTACCGGTCAGCACTGGACTGAGATAGGCAGATGATGTAATGTGCAAACCCCGGATGACGGGAGCAAAAATGCACTTGTCACTAGTGCTTAGTTAAATATCGACTATTCTATCGACATCCATACCAACATTTTATGAATTAGAAATGTATTGATCAATAGTAATTTATACAACCGTACGTAATCAGAGGCATTGCGATCTAAAATTGATAAACAATAATATGTCAATAATACCTAGTACCATAGAACAGTTACAAAACTAAAATTAAAGTCTAAAAACCAGCTTGAATATCGTTCAAAAGTTCAAAGTGCACTTATTAAGATAACTTTTACATCCTCAAGGCGAAATTATTCACAAGAAATATCAGAATGTGTAGACTAAAAAAGTTGGTGGTTTCAATTTCAAAAATCTTATATAATTTGATATCTGGAAAAGAAGTGGAACTACTAGGGAAACATAATAAGTATAATCTGTAAAATTCAAATTAAATAATTGTTCATATGGATGTCGATAGAATAGTCGATATTTCATCAAGCACTAGTGAAAAGTTCATTATTGCACCCGACGTCCGGGGTTTGGTAATGTGCGACCACGCCGGGTAAGTGACGCTTCAATATCTTAATCGACGCTTGAGAAAAGGCCTAGGACTAGGCTACAGTGGTTGTTTGTTGGAAGGCCAGAGGAAAGTATTGGGGGAATGCTACCATAATATTAACCTGCAGTTCCAGCTAAGGGAAATGGAGTGAATGAGCACATTGGATGCTCGACAGCGACAGCCCGCTCGAGTTCGGTCGAGCGTCCCTCCATTACATAATATAACATCAGCTACTACAGTGGTGGTAGGTACAATAAAATAAGAAGGTAAACTACTCACTTTTCGTGGCAGAGGCATGTTATCTGCTCAAAGATACTTAAGTCGAGAGATAAAAATCTGCAAAAAAGAATGAGTTAAATAATGTGGTTTTTTCCTAAAAACTTCTGAGGTACTAAAAATTTGGCACAACATTTATTGAATGACTTTCTGATAATGCTTCTTCATTTACTATTTTAAATTTATACTTACATGTTTTAATATAGCTACTACAACTTCCAAATAATATGCATTCGTTCTTTGCTAAAATAACTGTTGCATAAATTTGACTTTTGCTGTCCTGCTGATATATGTCAAAGCTTTTTTTATAGTAAGAGTTTTGTTGCTAGTTTTCAGCTAAATATGTCTAGTAAGTTGAGTTGAATTCTTGAAGGTTAAATTTGATCTTCCTGGCTCAGTTGGCGTTAACCCTGAAAATTGCCTGCAAAGCTGGTGGTCCCAGGTTGGAATCCTAATGAAGGTATTTCTCTAAGTAGCTACTTATCCACCCTAATTGTATCAGATTAATAATTTAATAAATACATTTTTAACGTAAAAAATTAAAAACTAAAAGTAAATCTACATGTATGAAGCCAAACAAACCGGCCAAGAGCATGTCGGGCCACGGTTACATATTCGGTCAAAAACTACTGGGCCGGTTATATTACAAATAGTTTCCGTTTGAAGAATCTCCGAAAATATTTAGTCAAAAGAAACAAAATTTTGGATCCCCTTATCCTTTTCAAACGTTTTTATTGTTTTTGGCAGCCTCCGTACCCTAGTTGGCAGTAACCCTGCCTACGAAGCTGAAAGTTCTGGGTTCGGATCCCGGCGAGGGCATTATTTGTGTATTTATTTATCACAAATATTTGTTCCTTGGTCGTGGCTGTCTATGTATTTAAGTACCTATACTCGTATGTATCTATGTACTATATAACCCTTCGCGTGGCGGTGTCCTGCTCCGGGACAGAAATAAAATGAAGTCGGCTGGCAGACCATTTTTTGCAACGTTTCCGTTGGCTGGCAGGGGTTTGGCGAGATACTTCGCTTCAGTTATAGCATTTTAGAAAAACTGCAATTACACTCCTTTTTTGTATGTAATTGATTCACATATTGCATAGCATTTTAATCACGACAAAATATGCTACCAGATCCTTACCAAACATTAGGCTTAAAGTCTAGAAATAGAATATTATAGAACGTTAAAGTTAGAGATAAAAGATTTTCTTCACTTTTCAGTACATTATGTTCCATAATTCATAAATTATGCAATATTTTGTTAATAAAATGTGTTGGTGTACAACTATATACACTATTTATGAAAAATAACTGAAATAAACACATCACATCAAACATTTTTTTACAAGTAGAAGGTTCACAAATATTGACCCTAGCGAGAGCCGCCGCACCGATCAGTATAAAATAGCTCATTTTACAAGCTTGTTTCAGAGAAAAGTGTGGATCAAGTGACCCGTGTTTTATATTTATTTGCGAGATTGGTTTATAATCTCTTACTTTTGCAAACAATCATTTTCAAGAAATGTATACTTTTTAAGCTATAAGCAATAAAATGTAACCCCAAAAAAACGACATGAAATAGATACAAGCAACCAACGACCTATAACTGTCACAAATAATCATCGTTTTAGATTAAGGATTTGTTTCCTAAAACTAGACTACATTTACAAAAGAATGTAAGAAAAGCAAAACCTGGTATAATACAAAAATATTTGAAAAATCAGGAAAGAAAACAAGGAATTTCTACCCAGAAGACACCTAAGAGCGACTATCATAGTATGGATACGACTATTTTAGTGCAAATTGTCTGGCAAATTCCCGCAGCGGTATTGGTTGTTTTATAATGTAATTTGTACGTAACGTAAGGCAGTAGTACCAAAAGTTGATTTTATATTGTTTTCACTCGTACTTTACCACCAACTTAGGGCCGATTTTTCAGTCGCCAGGTAAATATATCCGTCAGAATAAAATATCTCCTACCTTTATACTCAAATCAAAAGTCTTATCCATATTATAAAGCTACGGAACAAAATGGCGACCGCGGTTGATATCGGCCAAGCTGGCAAGTGTCCCGTTCCTGACCATTTAGTGCCGAGTGTGATTTATTTGAATATTTCGTCGAATAGTGTTTTATTTGCATCAATTTGCAACTAGAATTAACCTAATTGTGAACTAATTAATCTACTTTTCCCATAGTTTAAATAAATCTGTTGATATTTGGCGTCAAAATATGATTTGTTTGGCGCGCATGTCAACAAGCGAATCCAAAGCACCTGATGAATATCGTTTTTTATTAATGAAAACCTAGTCAGAACACAAACAATGCCTAAGAATTATATGTATTAGTTACCCAGTCATCTTATTTTCACAAATTTCTCTTCGAAATACCACTTTAAATAGTAAAAAACGAATGAAACACTCCCACGTTTTGTACATCCAAACACCATCGTGCAACCAAACTTACAGAGTGAAGTGTCTAAGAAAGTAAAGCTTTGTTGACGTTTCTGACCACCTGCTAGTCATCTCTGTTTATCAATTTCGATTGCTACGTGTTAGAACAGTGCAAATACAGGCTTAGGTATTTATTTTCACTTCAAAACTGAGTACCTCTAATTTGGTACCGCAGCCGGCCACTGCCATTTTACGGAGTTTTTTTTCCTGGAGTGAGCGGGACACCGCCAGCTAAGACCAAAAGTGCCGACCGGTGTCTGCCACGCGAAGGGTTAATATATACATATATCGTCGCTACCTACATCACAAGCCTCAATTGAGCTTACCGTGGGATCGTCGATTTGTGTAAGGTGTCCCAAGACATTTATTTATTTATTCTAAGACTACAAAAATGAAGTATAAATGGAGGAGTCTCCCACCCAGATAATCATTTGTTTAAACAATTAAAACTGTCTGTTTATAATCGGCCGCCGAGTTTCAAATGATTCAAGTCAGTATTATAGACCAAAACAGAAAAAAGTTAATTAAGTTCCTTTGCGAACGAAGTTGCCTTTTGTCCCTGAGTCAATTAAGCTTTGAGAAAAAAAGGAACCCTCTCCCACCCACTTGAAGTATTAATTTGTGTATAATTTCTCGTTTTCTCACCAATCTTAGTGAGTTGGTTGAAATTATTTTTTTTCCTAATGAACTGAAAACTTCCACTTAGACTAAAATTCTTACAACGCAGTTCGTGGTCGTATTTTCCTTTAAAGAACTGGATAATAAGGGAGGTAACTTCCTAAAGGATACAAAAATTGTTATGTACATTTTTATGCCTATTTGGCATTTCTCCGAGCGTTTCAACCGCCGTGACTTCGGTGCCAACATTATTACGCGTTTTCCGTAGGCAGCTCATAATTTTTATGGATATATTGGTAGACGTAGTTGACAACTACCAACACATCCAAAAAAATTATGAGACCCACAGAAAACACGTGACAATGTTGCCACCGAAGTCACGGCGGTTGAAACGCTCGGGGAACTGCCCTTATTGGATGCCTTTTCAAATATTATTTTACCTATATAAATGATGTTGAAAAAAATGATCTCCACTTCACCAGTTAGGGAGGTACCCGAAAAAAAAATTGTTTTCTAGTTTTTATTGTATCACTTTGTTGGCATGATTATTGTATATCTGTACCAAATTGCAGATTTCTAGTATTAACGGCCACTGAGCTATGCTGCGGACGGACGGACGGACGGACAGACGGATAGACGGACAGACGGACATGGTGAAACTATAAGGGTTCCGTTTTTGCCATGTTGGCTACGGAACCCTAAAAAGGCCAGTCGTTAAATCCAACTTGAATGTTGAACGTTAAGACTTTAAACAAAACTATTTGAATTTGTCACTTTTTTTCACTGCCATAAGTTGTTACATAAAATTTAATTTCGTAACACAAAAATTATGATGTTAAATTATGTCCTTTAACTATGTACAATTTTTTTGCAATCGACACTAAAATACACAGAAAGGGTCGCTCGCATTCCGTTTCATAACAAGACTCAAAGTCAATTAAAAAGCAATTGAAAAAGCTGTTCTCTTTGAGAAATAGCTGGACATGGCCTCGTGAAAACTTATTTGCCTCAAATATTGATGTCTAATCTACCTTCACATCATCATCATCAGCCTAAAGTCAGTCCATTGCTGAACAAAGGCATTATCTATTACTTAAACATTATGGATGCATTAAGAGGTAAATGCCCATAATCGCCACGCTGGGAAAGCGGGTTGGCGATCGCAGTAGTGTGTCTAACTACTTCACTTTGAAAATGCTGCTGCCCCTTATCAATCGTCAATTTTAAATAAAATAAATGGTCAGTGACACTTCAAATCCCTCAGTCGACTCTTAGGATACCTACGGGAAGACTTGGGGTGCTGACAAATGTATTATTACCGCCGTCACCACACGGCCAATCTACCTTACAATCTATCTAATACTTTTAGTATTTTCTCGTGCAAAATTAACAAACACGCCCTTAACTCACTAGAAGCCTCAATTTACGAACTTTTAAATGTCACTTTGCACGCAAACTATATGTCACAAAGCTAAAGCTAAGTCACCGCATGCACATTCCAACATATCCGTGCAGCTAACAAGATTACTCTCTGGCAAACACTGTACAATGTTTAATTAGTACACAAAGCCTAGACTACTACCCTCAGATGTTGCAAGATTACAAAATTACGGATCCGGTTGTGCAATGTTTTGGATTCACATTGAAACTGAGTGACTGACTGACTGAGATCAGTGGCCTATTTCACCATAATTAAAAGTGTGACGATTGTAAAATATCACTGTTACTGACGTCACAGGACTCCGTAGGCTACGGCTACCGCTTACTATTTGTCACCATTATTACTAAACGTTATTATATCGTTAATAAACTACTTTTTATTTTCCGTAACCCGTGACAATATTGTAGGAAGGTTTAGTACAATTTTCATTAAAATCTTGACATGAGGTTCGACTTATGTCGGAATTTCGCTGCAATTGTCGTGTTTTTTTGTGACAATTGTAATTTTATTTTTATATTATTTATATTTAATACTGATTTAATTGACACTCTGCACTACATTTTATGTTAGTGGCAAACAAATGCACGGCCTTTCGGCGACTAAGGGATTGAAGTGTCACTGACCACTATTTAATAAGAGATTGATGATGGGCAGCAGCGTCATCATAGTGGACACATTACTGTGATCGCCAATCCGCTTGCCCATCGTGGCGATTATGGGCATTTACCTCCTAATTCGTTTATACGCTACGACCAGCAGTGGACTGTCATAGGCTGATGATGATGATGAATTTTACATAGTGTTAGGAATATTAACACACTTCAAATGTCGAAAAACGAAACCGTTCGTAGTTTAGTCTTCGTCATGTCCGTGTAACATTACATCTGTAAAAAAATCCAAAATCATATGTCTGGAATA
Organism: Thaumatotibia leucotreta; assembly: GCA_025490895.1. Classification (NCBI taxonomy): domain Eukaryota; kingdom Metazoa; phylum Arthropoda; class Insecta; order Lepidoptera; family Tortricidae; genus Thaumatotibia; species Thaumatotibia leucotreta. The sequence goes on along the minus strand of JALPQI010030493.1, from coordinate 196,323 downwards.
ACGAAAATATCGCATATACTGAGCACTACTTGTTACAAAAACTTTAAATCTGTTTTAGTTCCAAGATTGCTCGGTTCGTAATTGCAATGCTTTATCCAGTAATAAGTAATCTGTGCTCCAAACAGAAGCACGGGACGAAACAGAATGGTAAAGCTGCAAACACACAGAAACCTGATGAGACGCAAATACTTTTACCGGAACCGTAAAAAACAAGCATGATGTCCATCGTTATACATATTGTGAGCATCATTATTAAGTAAAAAGTCTTCTTCGCCTGTCGCTACTATAAGGACGCTTACACAGATAATTTATATAAAAATACAAGCAAACGTGACGACTATGGGTCACATCTCAGATCAGGTTCAACCGTTTCAACCGATCTCGCTGGAGCGCAAACTTGTAGAAGTATTCCAGTGTAAGTAGTACCAACTATCGTAGCCCGGTCTGGTTAGTCCTGGATTTTCCCGAGGTAGCCAACCCACCGGCTGTCCGATCACATGAACACTTCATGTAGCGTAAAGCCCATTTAGTACCGTTTGGTGGATAAAGTTTCGTAACCAGCTTCGTAATGGGAATAAAATCCCAATAGGTAGCTGGCTTTGAATTGGGACTTTACCATTACCGTTTTGTGACCAGGCTTGTATCAAATACGGCTACGAGATGGGAAAGTTATTCCCAATTCATAGCTGGCTACCAGGCGGGAAACCATAATTATTTCCCATTTGGCAGACAGCTACCAAATCTGGCTAGCAAACGGTACTAAAGGATAAAGCCTATCGCAGGTAAAAAAAAAAAGAAAGATGACTCTGGGCATTACCCCAACTGCCTCTAATACTGTATAACTTATCTTCCAAAGGTCTTCCTCCGCACAGCCCTACAATCTTTTTTACGTACCTCTAGGCATTTCTGTTGCGGCGTCTCGTTATTATTTTAGGAGCTGCACATCGGGAATAGGCATGATGACTGGCAAGTCAAATCAGCATCTTTTTTCGAATTGTAAAAACGATCTATGGAATTTTATATGAAATACTCAAAAGTGATGTCACGTTCACGTTTGAGTACTGCCAAATGACCTACTCTTTCACGTTCTTCTCAATTTATTAAATAGAAGTTCTGTACAAAAATTACTGCAATCTACTTCTTAGTAATAATTTCTTCGTGTATTTAATTATGTCGTGCATAATGTTAAATAATTTATTTTAACTACCGTCATCATCCCTATTATAATTATCATAGGAGAAGGAAGTTTATATAATATAAACAAACGTTGCATGTGCTTCTCTCCTTGAAAACCGTAGTGTCGATACAAAAATAATTGAAGGGTCCACGGAAAAAAACATGTCCAGAGCTTAAAAAAATCATGGCAAATTCACGCCTTATTCTGTTAAAAGCAGTGATCGGAAAAATGTGCGTCATTGTTCGCAATAATATGGACATGACTCCAAAGTTGGTTGAATAATTAATCATTTGATTATTTACAGAAAATTACCTATTTGACACCGGTAACTATGACAACCTTTGTAAACAGTCACCTTGAAGCTTCAAAATCAAATTAGAAAAATGTATTCGTTTAATTATTCATTTAATCAACTTTGGAGTCATGACCATATTATTGCGAACAATGACGCACATTTTTCCGATCTCTGGATAAAAGTAAGGTGGTTTTTCCTTCTGTAATTTGAATTGACTCATGTTCTTGCCGTGGACCCTTCCATTTGTCCTGTTTATAAGGAGGGTATTCTTTGTGTTCATTATTAGCAACTTCTTCGCATCTAGTTACTTCAGTGTGTGCTATACCTTACCATGATTTTGCAGAATGCTTAGAAAACATCATGAAGCGAACACTAATGTAACCATTTAATTAAGATAATGGGCCTTCACGGCTTTTGAGGCTGGGCAAAGGGAAAGGTTTCTTTTCAACATTGATATGCATCATGCCAAATCAGATGTATTCATTAGCGCATTGATGCTTAATTACTTAGCTAGTGTGATTTGCGAATCTAATACTCGACACCTATCTTTAAGGTGAAGTCAAAAACGTACTACCTACAGGAAAATACAGGGTAAAACATGAGTCGTGATCAGTAATACGTTTTAATTGTTAGTTGTTTATATACGTAGAGTTAGAAAAACGTATTACTGTTCACGACTCATGTTTTACTCTGTAAATGAAACGTGAACCTTTCAAAGCGTATAAACAAGTTTTACTCTAAGTCCACTGCATAAACAAACGAAACCGTTTTGATTTCATTCTTTATTATAAGTACAGTTGACATCATATATTATAACAGCTTGGCAAAAAAGAGTAGAAATGAAAATGTTGCAACATCGTAGTGTCGTCCCTTTCAAAACAATACGCGTTAGAAAACGGGACTGCTGCTAATATGCTGTTAGAAGTTTTCCCTTTCCTCGTGGTCACCTTGTATAAGTAGGTATCTAATCTAGTAGTTATGTTAAAATAGAGAATTAGAAATACAAATAGCTATGATCATTTAAAGGAAACAATCGACAGATGCACTCAACCAATTGGAACACTCTGGAACCATATCAAAGTAATGTTCTCAACCAGATTATAAAACATTTCAAACTAGTTTTTATTTTGACATGGTTCTAGGGTAACCTAGAAGCCTAGGCTATAAGTTGTGATTGTTGTCTCATTGGTTACTACGATAAGTTGTCGCTGTCGTTGTCTCTTTGGTTACTACGTCTTCTTCAAATAAAGATGATCTTATAGTATATTTTACATTTTTCACATAAAACACGAGCATTATTTCCTGGATTGTTTTCAACAACAATTCAAATACATTACAATGTTACCAATGTAAACTAGGACGTACCAGTACAATCATCGATATCGTAAACCAACTCACTTCACAAGACTATTTGTTTAACTATGAAAAATTCTCCATTACATCCTGACCTTTAAATTGGTATAAACTGGGTGTAACTAGAGGTCATACTTACACTAGTCTTGTATTTCTGTCGAAACGATTGTTAAGAATCCTCCAAAGCAGTTCGAATGCTTTACGATTGGTTGTACTTTTGATTTTAAAGTTATTCCGAAAGATAAAATGTTTTACGAGATCCGTGTCGTAAAGTGACATTGAGATGTTGTGTAAAATTCAAACCCCGGATGATGGGAGCAAAAATGCGTTTGTCACTAGTGCTTAGTTAAATATCGACTATTTTATATTTTATACCGACTATTTTATCCATACCAACATTTTATAAATTAGAAATGTATTGATCAACAGTAATTTATGCAACCGTACGTAATCAGAGGCATTGCGATCTAAAATTGATAAACTATATGTGTACTAGGTATTGTTGACCAATACCTAGTATATATGTCAACAATACCTAGTACCATATGACAGTTACAAAACCAAAATTAAAGCCTAAAAAGCAGCTTCAATGTCGTTCAGAAATTCAAAGTGCACTTGTTAAGATTACTTTTACATCCTCAAGGCGAAATTATTCACAAAAAATATCATAATGTGGTGACTAAAAAAATTGGTGAATTCATATTAAAAATCACATATATTTTTGATATCTGGAAAAGAAGTGGAACTACTAGGGAAACATAATTAGCATAATCTATAAATTTCAAATTAAAAAATCGTTCATAAGGATGTCGATAGATTAGTCGATATTTAACTAAGCACTAGTGGCAAACGCATTTTTGCTCCCGTCATCCGGGGTTTGGCTTCTTACCTTAGCTTGTGCAGTAGGTATGTAATTAAAAACTTTTGATACTGGATTTCGTAGAACAATTTTTTAGTGTTTAATTTTGGCAACGCCAAATAAGTTTGTGTAGGCGTAATATTGCATTAAGTAAGTAGGAAATGTTTTACTTTTAGTGAAAATGAGAGCACATTAGAATAATAAGAATGAGGAAGAGAAATAAAAACATGTCATTTTGTATTTTTACTGTATTTTAAATAGATAGTAGGGGGACCACTCGTATCTATAGTAATACCACTTCATAAATCATAACTTTTAACTTCGTTTGTTTAAAAAAATATAAGATGCTCAAGTGAAGTTTTCGTCAACTCACAAAATGTGTCAATAGTCTTGTGACCAGAATATTACAAACTAAAGAATTATAATATTTTTTATTTATTTTGATTATTGTCAAAACATGCGTTAATAGTAATGGCCCAGCAATTCCAACACTAGAGATTGCATTCTCGCGTGACAAACAGCAGTTTCTCCGAGATGAAATTAAACAACCTGTAGTCGTACCATGAGTTGGAAAGTAAAGGATCGTTACGTTTTATTCGATACTTTATGCGTTCTATCACGCTCGCACTCACATATCGGAGCGAGCGCGATGGCCTGGCCTGCTACCGCGAAAATCCAAATACGGAAATTTCGAGGATTTTTCTCTGTCACTCAAATGAAGGCGTCATTAGAGTGAGAGAGACAAATCCTCGAAATTTACGAATTTCGTTTTTCGCGGTAGGGCCGCTGCTTTACGTATCGAGTAAAACCTAACGTTACCGATACTTGAAAAGTCATGATACGGCTACTGTTGTTGTCTCGACGGAACCCGTCAACAACTGAGGGCTTTTTTTCATGTTTTCTTTTTTATTGCTTTATTACGTGATTTTACTTATAACGGACCATCCCACTTTTTTTTACGTAACCTCTATTGTGTCCCACTGCTGGGCAAACGCCTTACATTTCGAAACTTCCTGATTTAGGGCTATTTCTGGCCAGTTTTTGGAAAATGCATCCAGGTCATCCCGCCATCCCAATTTTATCTAAGTAAATTGTTTATGTACAAATTGTTTAAAGTAATGTAAATATCTTTTAAAGAAAAAATTAAATCAAACTAGGATTACGTGTAAACTTCCCCTACTTTAAACAAGAGGAAAAGAAACAAAGAAATTGCACTTTTGTATATAACGACTTTGGATGATTATTCGTGTAATTATGCTAATTATTTACTACGATTTATTCATAAATTATTTCTAAATCAATCCAACGGGCGAACAGTTATTAAAGTTTTTCCGTATTTTTATTTCTCCGGTTAAGATGTTATTTTGATAAAACACGTTTATTTCGAGGACCGTCGATCTATTTTTAAACGGTTTTTATTAACTTCACCGCGTATCAACTGTCGTCGATGCTTCAAATCTTGTGATCGATTTTTCGACCATTTGTACTGCACCGAAATCAATAAAATTTGGAAATCTTATCAAGTCCCCATGACAATGCAATATTATAATATTTGTATCCTTGTATCCTCAAAGCTTGATGCTGCAGACGTACTGCTTACCTTAACCGAGAGTGTTAGACACGTGAAAATGAAAGTATAGCATGTTTGGCATAATCAAATACTAACAGCCTGATCTTGACTTCCAACTCCTCACTCCTGATGCTGCAGTACTGCCCACAATAACAGCTTTCCGGTTTATCTTTTATCGCTATCTTGATTTTAAAGAAGTTTTTTAGATATTAAGTAGAAACATGCGAATTTATTACTAACATCCAACTCCTCAAATCTGATACTCCAGTGGTACTGCCTGCCACAACCGCTAGGTTTAGCGATATGTAGATTTTGAAGTACTGCTTTAGATATTTGGTAGAAGCATACGGATTTCATTATCATCATCATCATCATCATCATCATATCAGCCGAAAGACATTCTCTGGTGAATATAGGCCTCCCCCAAAGATTGCCACAAGGACTGTGCCACCTGCAACCAGCGACCTTCACCAGGTCATGAGTCCACCTTGTGGGGGGCCTACCCACGCTGCGCCTTCCGGTACGTGACCACAACTCGAGAACCTTACCGCACCAACAGCCATCGGTTCCACGCGCAACGAGCCCCGTCCATTGCCACTTCAGTTTAGCGATTCGAAGAGCTATATCGGTTACTTTGATTCTGCTGCGGATGGTCTCATTTCTAATCCGATATCGCAGAGAGACTCCTAGCATAGCCCTCTCTATTGCCCTTTGGGTGACATTGAGCCTTCTTATGAGGCCCATTGTAAGCAACCACGGTTTAGTACCGTATGTCATCACTGGCAACATACACTGATGAAAGACCTTCGTCTTCAAATCAACTGATAGACTGACAGCGTTAGTGGATCGCGTAGGGCGAGCCGTCGGGCCTGCGGCCATCCAACTGATAGAGTGGTAGCGTGACTGGATCGCGTAGAGCAAGCCGTCGGGCCTGTGGCCCTCCAGCTGATAAAGTGACAGCGTGAGTGGATCGCGTAGGGCAAGCCGTCGGGCCTTCGGCCCTCCAGCTGATAGAGTGACAGCGTCAGTGGATCGCGTAGGGCAAGCCGTCGGGCCTTCGGCCCTCCAGCTGATAGAGTGACAGCGTCAGTGGATCGCGTAGGCTAGCCGTCGGGCCTGCGGCCTCCCGGCTGATAGACTCACAGCGTGATTGGTTCGCGTACGGCAGGCCATCGGGCCTGCGGCCCTCCATCTGATAGAGTGACAGCGTAAGTGGTTCGCGTAGGGCGAGCCGTCGGGCCTACGGCCCTCCAGCTGATAGTGTGACAGCGTGTGTGGTTCGCGTAAGGCGGGCCGTCGGGCCTGCGGCCCTCCAGCTGATAGAGTGACAGCGTGAGTGGTTCGCGTAGGGCAAGCCGTCGGGCCTGCGGCCCTCCAGCTGAAAGAGTGATAGTGTCAGTGGTTTGCGTAGGGCGCGCCGTCGGGCCTACGCCTACGCCACCAGCGACCTTCACCAGGTCATGAGTCCACCTCGTGGGGGGCCTACCCACGCTGCGCCTTCCGGTACGTGACCACAACTCGAGAACCTTACCGCACCAACAGCCATCGGTTCCACGCGCAACGAGCCCCATACATTGCCACTTCAGTTTAGCGATTCGAAGAGCTATATCGGTTACTTTGATTCTGCTGCAGATGGTCTCATTTCTAATCCGATATCGCAGAGAGACTCCTAGAGACTGATAGACTGACAGCGTTAGTGGATCGCGTAGAGCGAGCCGTCGGGCCTGCGGCCATCCAACTGATACAGTGATAGCGTGACTGGATCGCGTAGAGCAAGCCGTCGGGCCTGCGGCCCTCCAGTTGATAGAGTGACAGCGTGAGTGGATCGCGTAGGGCAAGCCGTCGGGCCTTCGGCCCTCCAGCTGATAGAGTGACAGCGTGAGTGGATCGCGTAGGCTAGCCGTCGGGCCTGCGGCCTTCCGGCTGATAGACTCACAGCGTGATTAGTTCGCGTATGGCAGGCCGTCGGGCCTGCGGCCTTCCGGCTGATAGAGTGACAGCGTAAGTGGTTCGCGTAGGGCGAGCCGTCGGGCCTACGGCCCTCCAGCTGATAGAGTGATAGCGTGTGTGGTTCGCGTAAGGCGGGCCGTCGGGCCTGCGGCCCTCCAGCTGATAGAGTGACAGCGTGAGTGGTTCGCGTAGGGCAAGCCGTCGGGCCTGCGGCCCTCCAGCTGATAGAGTGATAGTGTGAGTGGTTCGCGTAGGGCGCGCCGTCGGGCCTACGGCCCTCCAGCTGATAGAGTGACAGCATGAGTGGTTCGCGTAAGGCGGGCCGTCGGGCCTGCGGCCCTCCAGCTGATATAGTGACAGCGTGAATGGTTTGCGTAGGGCGGGCCGTCGGGCCTACGGCCCTCCAGCTGATAGAGTGACAGCTTGAGTGGGTCCCGTACGGCTGGACGTTGGACCTACGGCCCTCCAGCTGATAAAGTGACAGCGTGAGTGGTTCGCGTAGGGCGAGCCGTCGGGCCTACGGCCCTCCAGCTGATAGTGTGACAGCGTGTGTGGTTCGCGTAAGGCGGGACGTCGGGCCTACGGCCCTCCAGCTGATAGAGTGACAGCGTGAGTGGTTCGCGTAGGGCGAGCCGTCGGGCCTACGGCCCTCCAGCTGATAGAGTGATAGCTTGAGTGGGTCGCGTGCGACGGGACGTCGGGCCTACGGCCCTCCAGCTGATAAAGTGACAGCGTGAGTGGTTCGCGTAGGGCGAGCCGTCGGGCCTACGGCCCTCCAGCTGATAGTGTGACAGCGTGTGTGGTTCGCGTAAGGCGGGACGTCGGGCCTACGGCCCTCCAGCTGATAGAGTGACAGCGTGAGTGGTTCGCGTAGGGCGAGACATTTTTTTAGTGTCGGATTTCTAAAAATGTCTATTCAGCAGGGATTCCCCTCTCGTTACACATAAAATAATGTCCATTACGTTTACATATAATTATTATGTGTCATGATTAAAGCGCGAGAGTTAAACCTGCTAGTTATAATTGTAGTGCATATTGCAAACAACATCTTTGATCTAGAATAAGTAGGTATAGTATCGGAAATTGACTTTACAATTGCACTAAAAACTTGAAAATAAAATAAGTAAAAAAAGTTTTAAGTTAAACGGTTTTTATTTCACCAAAAACTAGAAAATAAAAATTAGTTGTAACTAACCGTAGATGCTACTTTCTGTAGATTAGTCACGTGAAACTATTATCACTGTAGTCTTCCCAAGTTGGATGCTGAAAGCCACGTTTAGCCTCTAAGTCAGTGGATTAAGCGTTACCTAATCGGAAACTTTTACCAAACTAAAATAAAAACGTGGGGCGTTATTATAAAGAAACATACAAGTTCAAAATAATTATGTAATCGTAGCTTTAATTTTGCAATTAATCATCCATCTGTTCCAACACTTCTACAGAGGTAAATAACTTTTATCAAAGCCAGAACAAAACTTATTACTCTATTGCTGTCTTGGTTTCTATGTTTGTTCTTAAATAACTATAGTGATTTAATCACAATTGCGTACGCCCCACGTTTTTATTTTAGTTTGGTAAAAGTTTCCGATTAGGTAACGCTTAATCCACTGACATAGAGACTAAACGTGGCTTTCAGCATCCAACTTGGGAAGACTACAGTGATAATAGTTTCATGTGACTAATCTACAGAAAGTAGCATCTACGGTTAGTTACAACTAATTTTTATTTTCTAGTTTTTGGTGAAATAAAAACCGTTTAACTTAAAACTTTTTTTACTTATTTTATATCCCTATAATGTGTACAATAAAAGGAATGATGAAAACAAATTCCTGCTATTGTATTGCAATAAATTTCATTTCTAAATTGAACCGATTTCCTATTACAGACGTAAACCTGTGCATACAATAAGTCATAAAAGTACGGGTATTTGGAGAACCATTTTATTTTCCCGGTATTTACGGAGTATTGGTTGAGTAATAAATAACAACTAAGTAGATACTTACCGGCCTTCTAATAACCTGTTTGTATTTATTTTATTGTGAGTTCATTTATCTGAAATGTTAAGACAACAAAAGTCCCTACATATTTTTCTCTCAGATTTTATAGTTACAGTCTTCGTTGGGCTCTAGCCCTCTTAAAAGCGTCTTAAACATCTATGTTGTTCTACTTTTTACTTTTAGTTATTATAGCAGTAGCAAAAATACAGCATCTGCGTAAATGTAAGCAGTCTATCTATCATGGTTCATATGATACAGCCTGGTGACAGACGGACAGACAGGGCAGCCTTAGTAGTAAGGTTCCTTTTTACCCTTTGGGTACGGAACCCTAAACAGGAACTGGATAAAAACTAGGTTGGTTCTAGGGTTAAAAACCAGGTTGGTTCTAGGGTTAAAAACCAGGTTGGTTCTAGGGTTAAAAACCAGGTTGGTTCTACGGTTAAAAACCAGGTTGGTTCTAGGGTTAAAAACCAGGTTGGTTCTAGGGTTAAAAACCAGGTTGGTTCTAGGGTTAAAAACCAGGTTGGTTCTAGGGTTAAAAACCAGGTTGGTTCTAGGGTTAAAAACCAGGTTGGTTCTAGGGTTAAAAACCAGGTTGGTTCTAGGGTTAAAAACCAGGTTGACTCTAGGGTTAAAAACCAGGTTGGTTCTAGGGTTAAAAACCAGGTTGGTTCTACGGTTAAAAACCAGGTTGGTTCTAGGGTTAAAAATTAGTTTAGTTCTAGGGTTAAAAACTAGGTTGGTTCTAGGGTTGAAAACCAGGTTGGTTTTAGGGTTAAACACTAGGTTGGTTCTAGGGTTAAAAACTAGGTTGGTTCTAGGGTTAAAAACCAAGTAAAGAAACAGTTGAGCGCCTTTAAATTTAGAAAATAACCCGGCATATTGCCTATTAATTTATTGCACTATTTCGCAGAACACCACGCGCGAGGTGCCGTGAGGGCACCTCGCGCTGGCCCTCACGGCGTAGAGGAGCGTCCCCTAGGTGGCGGATGGGGGAACGGTCGGTAGTACAGCCTAGCTAGCTACCGGCTAAGTCCGATGGACTCGCTGACCAAAGTAGGGTGTGGTCCTCCAGCATTTCGGGGGTTGTGCGGCGGGTTAACGCCCCGCCCACGTAAAAACTCTATTGTTACGAACACGATACGAAGAAATACGCGATCTCCTTATACCGACGACCAAAGGCACTGCAAAATGGAACTCCGATTAGCCTCGTGGAATGTACGCAGTTTATTTAGACCGGGAGCTCTGCACCAGGTGGCGAGGGAACTGCAGCGCTATAAAATGGATGTGGCAGCACTACAAGAAGTCCGGTGGCCAGGAAATGGGGAATGCCAGCTTGATGATGGCGCCATGCTATTTTATAGCGGTGCAGATTGTGGACGTCATACAAACGGAACAGGGTTCATTGTGAACAAAAGACTAGTTGGTAACGTCATACGTTTTGAAGCAGTCTCGGAGAGAATTAGCACCCTACGCTTAAGGGGTCGCTTCTCAAATATAACTATTGTCAATGTGTATGCACCCACGGAAACTAGCGAGGATGACGCAAAAGACGATTTTTACGATAGTTTGGAAACTCTGTACGACCAACTTCCCAGTTTTGATGTGAAGGTACTCCTAGGGGACCTGAATGCTAAAGTGGGACGAGAAGATACCTTTCTACCAACTATCGGCAGGCACAGTAAACACACGATCACCAATGATAACGGCCTGAGAATGATAAGCTTTGCAGCATCTAAGTCAATGGTAATTGCAAGCACCATGTTTCCACATAAGGATATACACAAGGGTACATGGAAATCACCGGATGGGCGTACGGTTAACCAAATTGACCATGTGATCGTTGACAGTAGGCACAAGAGTACCATAGAAGACGTTAGATGTTTTAGAGGCGCTGATTGCGATAGTGATCATTACCTTCTAGGTGTCCAAATTAAATTTAAGATAAGAAAAATAAATAAAACCAGCTGCACAACTAGAGACTCCCAGGTAAATGTGGACGCACTGAGAGACCACACCATACAGAATGAGTTCAGATTGGAACTTAGTAATAGGTTTGATGGCCTGGGTGAAGAGAACGACGTTGACACCATGTGGAACGAAACGAGAGACATCGTGAAAAGTGTAAGTCTGAAAGTTCTAGGAAAACGCAAACCCCGAAAGCGAAAAACATGGTGGACTGAGGAGTGTGACGTGGTTGTGAAGGACAGACGCAGACTTAAAATACTGTCGGAACAGGATAGTCTCAGGGATGATGAATACCAGGAAGCTAGAAGAGAATGCCGTAGGGTATTAAGGCAAGCCAAGCGGAAACACCTCGAGAGCATTGTGAGAGATATGGAGACCCTTATGCGAACTGATCATACTCGCAGATTCTATCAGGAAGTTAGAATTGTTCGTAAAGGATACCAACCAACTACCCAGCTACTCGAAGATAATGACGGCAATTTGATCTCAGACCCCATCGAGATTAAAAACACTTGGAAAAACTACTTCGAAGGCCTATTGAACTGCTCCGTGAGCACGAACCACGTTAACACAGATCGTGAGCTAGCGAATGATGAAGACGTACCCTTGAGCTTTGAGGAAGTTAGGAAGGCCATCATGTGCCTGAAGAATAACAAAGCTCCAGGGATCGATGGGCTGGCGGGCGAACTTTGGAAGTATGGCGGTGGAGTGTTACAGTCTCGTCTGTATGAGTTGCTGCTCCGGGTATGGCGTGAAGAACGACAGCCAGCTGAGTGGAACGTGGGAGTCATTTGCCCTGTACACAAAAAGGGATGTAAGAAGAAGTGCTCAAACTATAGGGGAATAGCACTACTCCCAACAGCGTACAAGGTGCTCTCATATGTCCTACTGGCACGTTTGGAAAAGTATGCTGAGGAGATACTCGGGGATTACCAGTGTGGGTTCCGGCGCAATAGGAGTACTGCTGACCAAATTTTCCTCCTGAAGCAACTTATGGAGAAGAAGTGGGAGTATGGCCAGGAAATACATTCTCTCTTTGTAGACTTTGCCAAAGCTTACGACAGTGTCGACAGAGAGTCGCTCTTCTCCATACTGAGAAACTTTATGATCCCAGATAAACTTATACGAATGATTATCGTTGCTACTGGTGTAAGTAGGATGCGGGTCAAAGTAGGAGGAGAGTTGACGGACGAGTTTGAGGTCATTGTTGGTCTTCAGCAGGGGGATGCGCTGTCTCCCATGCTGTTCAACTTGGCACTCGAGCACGTCATACGAAGAATAGAAGGGCTAGACGGCGGAGTCATGCTGAACGGTCTGCATAAAATAGTTGGGTACGCGGATGATCTCGCCTTACTTGGAGAGAACAGGAGTTCTGTTGTAGAGAGGGCTAGAGCCCTTGCGGAAGAAGGCTTGCCAGTCGGACTCAGAATCAGCAAGGAAAAGACTGTGTATCTGTACATGCGGAGGCACAGGAACGTCCTGGAGCCTAGAGAGGACCTAAATGTGGATGGTGTATCCTATCAAGGGGTAGAGAAGTTTAAATACCTGGGCTGCGTGGTAAATGACACAAACTGCAGGGAAGAGGAGATTGAACTTCGCATCCAGGGCGCCCTTAGATGCACAGCAGCTCTTCATAAGGTGTTAGTGTCCAAGATCATGCACCGGAGGACCAAGATTCGCATTTACAAGACTGTTATTAGACCAATCTTAATGTATGGATGCGAAACGTGGACGCTCACCTTAAAAGAAGAGAACAAGCTCCTTGTTGCAGAGAGAAAAATCTTCCGCAAAATTCTTGGGCCTACCCAGAGAGCTGACGGTAGCTGGAGAATTAGAAAAAACCAAGAGCTGGAGGACATCATTTCTGAGCCCAACATCATTGGCGAGATTAAATCTGCAAGGCTTCGCTGGCTCGGACATGTGTCTAGGATGCCAGTTGATAGGGCAGTGAAACAGGCCTTCCTAGGGAGACCCAGTGGACGCAGACCGGTTGGTAGACCAAGATACCGCTGGAAAGACGAAGTGGAGAAGGACCTACGCGCCCTGAATGCAGTGAACTGGGAGGAGATCGCACAGAACCGGGTGCATTGGCGCCAACTCGTATCGGAGGCCAAGATCCACTTCGGGTCGCTGAGCCAGCGGAGTAAGTAAGTAAGTAAGTATTTCGCAGAACAGTTCCAAATACACTGACAACACCCTTAATGGAATCTTAACAGTAAGGGCCTGTTTCACATTCTTTGGTTAACGCTATCTGCCGGTTAAAAATAGTGTGGTCCCTTTCTTCTTCCAAGTGAAAGAAAGAGATAGTGATATTTTTTAATTGACAGATATCGTTAACCAAAGATGGTGCAACAGGCCGTAAGTATTGTTTGTCCCTTTCATATAGACAAGTTGATAATACCGAAAGGGACAAACAATACTTAGCGGCTTTCTAAGTTAGGAGACGTTTATGAATATAGGGGTAAATATTTATAGGTATGTATTTTTCTCTTCATCTTGTATACGTACGTTCCACTGAAACAATATCCTGTTACCGAGCCAATATCCGTATTGAGTTGGTGTTTCGTTTTCTTATTAAAACCACGTAATAAATAACTTTCTTTATTACCGTGCAACAAAAATAGTGGTATTCCGTGTGTGTAGTGGTAAAAGTATCAAAGTAGGAAAATACAATCATTGAGATTTTTACGTATGCGCCTGGTTAGTTAGATATTGACATAAAGGTGCATGCATACCTAAAGAGCATTCGCTGTTCTATCCCCCTACTCTACGAAATTCGATCGTTACACGAAACGTGATTCGTTGATTTTCATTCGCTGTTCTTACATTCGCTTACTTTACAGTGGGGGATAGAACAGCGAATGCTCTTTTGGTTTGCATGCACCTTTATATGTAACGAATCAGCCACCAAAGCACATCTTGTGTTTGACAGCAACGCGCAGCTACCCATCTCTGATCGATTGTATCACGATTGTATTGATTAAAATGAGACGCGTAGCTGCGAGTTGCTGTCAAACACGAGATATGCTAGCCCCCCAGTAGTACAATCTACAGTGTGTGGCCTACAACCGGGGTGAAAATTTAAACGGTGCATTAATAAGCTTATCAACAATCATTTCCACATATTGTAATTAAAAAAAAAAATTTTTGTTCACGTATTTTTCATTATTATGGGTTCATTTTACTTGAATTAAATAAAAACTTATCATTTCTGAATCATTGAAAAATGCAGATTTTTTAAAACCGTAACAAATAAGTGTAAAAATAAAAACAAAATTATTGTTATGACTTCGTACCTGGTATACTATCAAGATGTCTTGCGACTGACAAGCTACGACATCGTGAGGCCAAGATCCAGTACTTAAGGTCCATAGCTTTGAATGACAATATCTCCGAACTTAGCCACTTTGAAACACCGAGACCTTTACAGGATTATTGCCGATAGTCTAAGGAGTCACTCATTTCATTTTTCTCCCGTGTTAAAGGCCACACACTGTATTTTCTAATCAAATTACAACATTTTATTGTACACCCTGCACGATAATTGGGTGTTTTTAATTCAAGAATAAAAATAAACTGAGGAGTAACTTATAATTTTTTCTGATGTTATTTAAATTCGTCCATCGTCCTCATAGGCAACGGTAAAAATAGCACAAGAATAACTACGTAATTTTTTTTTCTGTCTGTTGCAAAAAAATACGAATGATACTTATACCTCAGCAAAAATACTTGCCTATCATATCACTGACAAAATACTTTACGCTCCAAAATCTGACTATAGAAAATTTCCACCAATCAGAAGCCATTATACGATGGAGGAGCGTATAAGGCCCTGAATGGGTGCACTCCTGAGGAAATAGCTCCATCTCTCATGCCTGATTGCTTCTGAGTTATGGAATTGCGAAGGATAGGTAGGACCTTGGTAATACGCAACTCACGCAAAGCGATAAAAAATGGAAAGGATTTCCATATTACAGTACTTTCTAGTCTTTGTAAAAGTTTTCATCGTGTTATTGTTTAATGAAATAGTAATTGAGGTGCTTTTGTGTTGAATCAATTTTCATAACAAATAGCTTTACTAAATTTTCAAACCCATTTATAATATTTTTAGTTTCATTGTAAACTATAGTGTTACTATGTCTGTATGTATGTCTGTACGCAGCATAGCTCAGTGATCGTTAGTTTTAGATTTTTTTTTCGTGTACCTCCAATACATTAAGTGGGGATGTTTTTTTTTATTTTACCGAAATCCTGTATTGTATAATCCTGTATTATTAAATAGGTCTTAAAAAAAGATATCATAAGTAATTATTTAAAGCCATAGTGCATCATCATCATATCAGCCGAACGAAATCCGCTTAACGAACAAAATGGTACTTAACTTTTATTTTCGCTTTCAGAGCAATTTCATTTATTATCACTCACTCGAAAGGGTTAAAAGAAAATAAACTGGCTTCTAAAAAAAATATTCCCTTATAATGGCGCGCTGAATCGAATTACATGCACATAAAGATAGGAACATATTTTTGTAAAGTAAAATGTTTGTGACAGCTAATTTCTCATCTCAACGAGATTCAACTTACCGAGGTTCCACTTCCTCTGTATAAGAGGCCTGAAGAAAATATTTATGCAAGGTAAGCTAAAGCTTACCTCTAGTTTTTAGAATAAAGCGGATAAGAGGCTTTTGTTAGGCCAATTTCCTTCAGAGATTTCACGTAATTTATGTCATGGAATGAATTTGTATGAGAAATTGGATGGCGGTGAAAGGATTAACATTTTTTGTGGTTTAATCCTTTAGTCTTTGTTTTACTTTTGATATAACGCCGCCGGGAAATCTTGTTCGTTATTAGATTGAAATACTTTTTCTTAAGTAAAATAATATTTTGTTTGATTTTAATTACTAAAGTAGAAAAGCTTGATTTTATTAAAAACTGTTTTCTTAATACTACCTTAACTATAAGTACAGTCAGTTAAGTCTATTGTAATCAGTGGATCTGGCATACAGCAGAGTGGTATGTCACGGTAACTCGCGCCTTGCCGCGGATATCGATCTCTTTTTGTTCAATACAATTAAAAATAATATCATAATCCGAAGGAGCTAAATCTGGCAAATAAGCAGTTTCCGGAAGCATTTCAAACCATAATTCCGTCAATTTTTGTTCCACGAGGCGACATGAGTGCACCGGTGCATTGTCGTGGTGAAACATGACCTTTTTTCGCCAACCCAGGACGTTTTTCAGCTATCGCTGTTCGACGGGACGCATAATATGCCACAGTGATCGTTTTTCCCTTTTCAAGGTAATTAAAAATAAACAGGTAACCGAAAAACAGGTAATCAAAACCTGAGCAGAACCAAAGTAACCGATATAGCTCTCCGAATCGCTACACTGAAGTGGCAGTGGGCGGGACACATTGTACGTAGAACCGAACGTCGGGACCGTTTTGAACCGTTGCGGCGGAAAGGTTCTTGACTGGTTGCCACATACCGGAAGGCACAGCGTGGGTATGCAACCACAAGGTGGACTGATGACCTGGTGAAGATTGCGGGAGTGCACTGGATGCGGATGGCGCAGGATCGGTAATTGTGAGTCTTTGGGGGAGGCTATGTTCAACAGTGGGCGCTTTTCAGCTGATAATTATGATGATGATGAGGTAACAATATTGAATAAGTCTGAACAATGAAATCGCTTTATTAAGTATCGTTTGTCTCTTTCAGTCTTATAGATAAAATGGAAAGGGACAAATATACAGGACCTATGAACTTGCTTTTATGAATAAGATGGTAAGAGTTCTTACGAAGATCGCTTTGCATCTATCAATAATAACCTATTTTTTTAATGTATGAAGGGCACTTTATTATTTTCCGTTTATATGTACAACATAAACTATTAATTTAACAGGTAATAAGAACTATTAACTTAAATAGAAGCAGTTAAACGGAGCGATATTCAGATAGCGGCAGTCCAATATGAAGTAATAAAAGTGACCTATAAGGACTACAAAATCCCTAGCCAGCGGTAAAAACAGAGAGCGTTTGCGAAATAACACTACCCATTTTTAGGCTGCCGTAGCCTTAGCCGTGTGGTGACGGCAGAAAGAATACATTTGTCACAATCCCAACTCCTCCTGCGGGTGTCGTAAGAGTCGACTAAGAAATTGAAGTGTCACTGACTACCATATATTATGATAAAAGATTGATGATGGGCAGCAGCGTCACCATAGTGGACACATTACTGCGATCGCCAATCCGCTTGCCCAGCGTGGCGATTATGGGCATGTACCTCCTAATGCGTTTAAAATACCAGTATACCAGTAGTGGACTGACATAGGCTGATGATGTAGCCTAAGGGTAAACGGGACCCTATTACTAAGGATCCACTGTCTGTCTATCTGTCTCACCGTCCGTTACCAGGCTGTATCTTGTGAACCATGACATTTTCACAGCTGCTGTAAGTATGTCTGTTGTCACAATAAATACTAAAAAGCAGAAAGGAAAGGTTGCTAAGTTTTTTCGAATTGTTTTTCGAAAAATCAATGAAAGTTAATATTCAATTCTGAAACAATGTGAATTGGTCTAACTTTCATTTACAAAGGGAAACGCGATGTTATCGACGAAAAATCAATTGAAATATAGGGTGGGCCGTGATAAATTCACTTTTGTCTCAACCTTTGTTAAAGGTATATATTTTTAGATTACTTCCACTAATATATTTATTCAATACAATTATAAAACGAAATACAAGAAATACAAACCTTAACATAAACATACAACTCAACTTTGTTAAAATGCTTTTATCATTTTATCACCCTATTTATCACCCTAAATACCTTATGAAAGAGTGATAAGTAGTAATAGTGGCAATAATTATTTCTTTAATAACCCGAAAATAACGAATCTTTCATAAATTCCCGAAAAATCATTTGTTTTTTTTCTATTTTAAAGGCTTAATAAATATGAACAAACTTTAATTTTAACTTGAACTCTCTCAACAACATCCCTAAAAGGTAGACAATGTCAGATGGGGATTTCCCGCAAATAGTAATGAAACCTGACCACAATGCTAGGCGGACTTTGTCCCAAGTTTAATTGAACTGGCCATCAAACTTGACCCGGCTCTTTTCTACCCAACTGACCGCACACTTAATGGCCGATGATTTCATTGTCTTTTACGTAGGGTTGTTGAAAACACCTGGCCTCTATTTTACTAAGGTGACAGGTGCGATAATTGTAACGTGTTGACGTCACATGCCTCCGTAGGTTACGGCTACCACTTACTATCGGACGGACTATGTCAACATAAAATTATTACTAATAAATAACGTTATTACATCAACAATAAACTACTTTTTCATCACACTTTCTGTCTAAGCGCGCCATTGCTTGCGTGCGTAGCGGGAGTATTAGAAAAGTGATTTTCCCTAGGGAGTAATAGAAATGTCAGTACTTCATTTAATAATATTATGTCTTAAAACTTATTTTTTTATCAGCAAGTGTGATGAAAAACATTGTATGCATGACGGTCGGTAAGCGGAACTCCGCCTGACGGCGTCGGGCTTCTAACACTCTCGTTAGTAATTCCGTACTTACCTCCCTTGATGCACAACGTACTATTAATTTTTCAAAACCCGTGACAAATTATCGCAAGGTTTAGTACAACTTTCATTAAATCTTCACATGAGGTTCGGGTTATGTATGTCGCAATTTTACTACCTAACTAGGTACACAATTGTCGTGACAATTGCAATTTAGTTTCGCTAAAAAGTAGTTATTTACTGCTGATTTATTAAAGTTTCTGCATTACATTTTATGTCGGTGGCAAACAAACGCACAGCCCTTCTGATTGTAAGCGGTAACTGTAGCCTATAGACGCCCACGATTGGAGAAACAGTAAATCTACAATTGTAGTACTTGTCAACGTGGTGAAAATGGGGCCTCACGTACATATTACGCTTTGGTGAAAACATTACTAGCAACTTGTGTATACTGCCGTGCAATTCCTAAACCACAGTAACTGACAAAAGTCGATTTTGAGATAATAGCAAAAAACAGTTTTAAAGTAATATATTTTCCAAGATTTGATAGTTATTGAGATTTTTTTTTGTCCAAAATGAAGCATTAAAATCATACAATATGATAAATTAAATAAATACGTACTTCTGCATTTTCTAAAATTAAATATGTGTTTTTTTCGAAATTCTGTAATTGTACTGCGCTTTTAAAAACAGGGAAAAATATAACAATTACTAATTAAGACACAGTAAAATGACCACTTACTGCACAAATTTTGCGTGCTTTTTAGAGATAGGCGGCATTTTACAGGTTAAACTGCAGTAAAAGGGACTAGTGTACTGTAATTTAACTAGTATTTTGATTGAATTTTCGTGCTACGAACTTCGTTCACAGCAGTAAAATATAGTTTTTTTTAATAATGTAATTAAAATACAACAAAAATTTGTAACAGAATTACATGATTTTATTATTAAGAAATT
Source organism: Thaumatotibia leucotreta (assembly GCA_025490895.1). Taxonomy (NCBI): domain Eukaryota; kingdom Metazoa; phylum Arthropoda; class Insecta; order Lepidoptera; family Tortricidae; genus Thaumatotibia; species Thaumatotibia leucotreta. The sequence goes on along the minus strand of JALPQI010030493.1, from coordinate 176,664 downwards.
CAAACACGCTTATCAAGTTTCATGCCAATGTGAGACACAGAAGGATGTAAAAAACGATTTAAAAGTTACTTGGAAAACGCAGTTTATTTAGGGATTTGTCGTCAATAATACAAAAATTAGACAAAAATTAAGGTTTATTACCACATTTTCTTAAGAAATGAAATAACAATCAACTTAAGGTACCAGTATCGGTTGTAATCATAGCAAATTGCACATTATATTTAGCCTTACATTGATTTCAATGAGTAAGCTCACGACTGATTATGGCGTAGCACTTCTACGATTAATTTTAATAAATATAATTTCTTACGTATTCGTGTCAGTTATAAATCAAAAAGTCTTTAGAATACTGTATTTATTTATAATACAAAACCCTATAAAATAATAAATTGTCATCAATTATGACCTATTACTACAATAGTACTCCGCTCCTGGAGTATATTTATGTATGACACGTTATCCAAAATGTTATAGGTTTTGTTATGTTTTTTTGGAGAAAAGTAGGAAACAAATTTGGTTCATTAAAGCACCCTGTTAATAAGATAAATAAATGAAACCTCTTTAGTCATAATTCTAGAGCCGCCGGCCGGTTTGTGGAGGCCTTTAATAAAGCCATGACAGACAGTGTTAAACAAACATCTGGACAGGATATTACTGATGGATGATGGGATGAATATTTAGAAATGTCTAAATACTCGATTATTGACCGGTATTGGCGGTACTCGTATAATTCATATTATGTATAATCTACTTCATACGTTACGGCGAGGTACCGCAATAAAGAACAAATGTAACAATATTATGACATAACGATGATATTTGTTGGCAAGGCATTGCTTAATAAAATGATACCGCCACCGAAGAACCATAACTCGCATAGCAAAATTAAATGTGTGCAAACTAAAGAGAAGGTTATTTTTTGTCTTTTAAGAACCTAATAATTAGATAATAATCAGTGATCGGTTTTTTGGATTCCCTCGGCGGGTCTCCTATAGTAACTTGAAAAATAAACTTTAATTATATTGCCATATTTCTGTTTCATAAAATATGCTCTGGTGTGTACAATACAATAGTGTTAAATATTTTTTTATAGTCACACCCGTATTTTTTTATACGCGAAATCCCGCTAGGGGGAATCTAAAAAATCGATCACTGGTAATAATACCTTTATGTGTTTAACTATATAAGTTTTTACTCGTTTATCAACAGACGACACATTGGTTGTTTTAAATTGTAAATAGGTCTTGAATTATTTTACTGCCTTAAACAGGATGTTCTAACGATATCACTATAAGCTATCTTCAAGGAAGGTCCGAGATGGAACTACTCGTAACTCGAATTTGCTACTTAAAATAAACGTCTTAATGCAGTTAAAATAGTCAAATAACATAAAAATACTGCCTAAACTGCAGCCCCTTGAGGTGCTACTGTCCTTTAGCTAGTATTATTGCTATTGAAAGTAATACAACATACAGCATAATGTGTATATTAATGAACTTGTTACTGTAGTTTAAATGGCAATACGATACTTATTTGAACAGTAGTGTACCACTTTAAATATCGTTATTTTATTCCTACTGCGTCTTAACTAGTAATTATGCTTATTAATATATGAAACTGGAAACGCAGTACAACACTTTTAGCATAAAAATTGTACACTGTGTTTTAATTAGTTTCTTTATAAACGAGATACTATGAGTTTACATGCTAAAAATCATGAAAATCTACACCTGTACTGCGTTTTAGTCAGTATCAGCCCAAAAACCGTAGCCGTAGACCATTTTACTGTGCTTTATATTGCATTGTGCAGGAAAAACTAGTCACTTACTGCTTTTGGAGTTTCGAGTTTCCATGTTCCAGTTTTCCAAATTAAAAGCCGATCGATTGGGATTATGCGTTTTGATTTGCTGATTATAGATCACCAATAAACCAAAAATCGGAAAATTGGCAGTTACTGTGGTTTAGGAATTGCACGGCAGTATAGTGCCGCTTTATTTGACGGCGTACGGCGTCACTGCTGTTGATTTTAGTGTTGCCGAAAAATATTATTTTTACAGTTTTTTTACTAAAACATATACACTCTAAAATTCTCCAAATTGTACGGTCCAGAAGAATATTAATAGAGTTTTTTAGCTTTAATTAGATTTTCGTCTAAATATTTTATTCTATTTATATTGAATCCAAAATCCATTTATCTTTAAAGGTTTCTTCAAAGAATCCAACTCAGCTGCATTTTAGATGCAATTTTGTTACATTTATCAAACGTCCGAAAAAAGGCCCCAGCGGGCCTACATCAATATAACTACACGATATCAATCTGCCGCCGATTAATCGGTAATACTGTACCAAACGTTGCGTTGATCGTATTCACACTCATGGAGCGAGAGCTGGACGGTGTTATATAAAATTATAAACCAGAGAAACGTGACCAGATACTTCTCGTTGGGCGAATGCCATCTCTACTTTATGTTCTGCCCAAAGCGTATTGAGGACAGAATGTGTATTTCTCGAGGATACATTTGAAATCGATTAAGAAATACATCCTGCAGACAAGGACGGGAGACCAGCTGAACAGACTATAATATGAACTCTTGATTTTTTTTTCCTAAGTTAAAATGATAACGTTCACTTAGATTCGTTCACATGGTCATGTAGTAGCCGTACAGGGTGAACGATATGAAGTGTTACCAATTTCAAAGGACTATTTTTTAGTCGCATTAATTTATCACTATAAGTAAGAAAAAAACAAGAGGAAAAACATTACATTTTGTGATTAAATTACTTCTAATTAATATACTTCCCTTTGCCTTGATTATGGTCTTCAAATGGTAATAAAATATTTGTTCGCAACACGTTTGTCACCACTGGGTAAGTGGGTAGTGGTATTTGCCAGTGAAATAAGATCGCTTTCTTCATTGCATTTATACTAGCTTGTTTAATTGCTCTCACCTTTCTCTTCAAAATAGACCAGATAAAAAGTCCGAAACTCAATGCACTGGAGAAATGACACATGCATGAAATTTGGGTTTCAGCCAGTTTTGGTTCTTACGATCTTTATAAGCCGAAAATCAGTTTCGTTCTTATGTTTGCGGTCTACAACCCAAATGTTTGCCTGTCTTAGACTTCAATGCGGTGTCTAAAACATATTTCTGATAATAAGCCTATTCCTTTAAGACCACCACCAGACTTAATATAATCTACTTGGTAACACTTCGTATCGTTCACCCTGTACTATGAGCTGCCGAGAGATGAGTACGAGCGGGATGGATACAAAGTAAGTCCGCATTAATAACGCAGCGGCAGTTCATGGTAAGCACATAGGAATTGGTATTAAATGGTTTGCGGTAGCGTGTACGCGACTGCTTTACTTTCGCGTCCATCGCTCCCAATAAGCCAGTGCGAGCGCCATAGAATGCATTACTTATCGAGTAAAACCTAACGTATCCTTTACTTTCCAACTCATGGTACGGCTACAGAAAATTACGTCTAGAAGGCGCGCTGTTCGACAACGTCCTAGACTTGGCTAACTATTGGAAATTGGGTTCCTGGGAAGATGTCCAAGAATATTATATTTATGGGCAATATTAGGCTCTAAATGGTGTAGACGAAAACGGTTAGCAATCGGGATCGATCAGAGATCGGACAAATGTGCGTTATTGTTTGCAATAATATGGATACGACTCCAAAGGTTGAATGATAAATAAAACAAATATTAAAAAAAAATTAAAACCTAACGTTACCGATACTTGCAAAGTCATGATACGGCTACAGAAGATTACGTCTAGAAGGCGCGCTGGTCGACACCGTCCTAGACTTGGCTAACTATTGGAATCATTCGACCAGGGATTCGTCAGTAATTGCGACCAGCCTCAATGGGCATGATTAACGAAGCAATCACTGACGCGAGCTTCTTGGATCTTTTTGAATATGGGCTGATTGAGTTTAAATTAAAGCGGTTAGATTTGACTAAGGACATTGGGTAATATTAGGCTCTAAATGATGTAGGCGAAAACGGTTCGCTGGTGACGATCAGAGATCGGAAAAATATGCGTCATTAGCGAATAATGGTGATAAAAGACAAAACATGAATTTATGAATTATTTTGATCAACTTTTACTTTGAGACCAAATAAAAAACTTAAGAAAAAAAACGACACTTCCATTGTTCCATAAGTACAAATGGGCTAAGGTAGGTTGACCAACATTTTTTTTGAAAGCGTCGCTTTTTTCTTGACTTTTCATATTTGGTCCCACAGTAACATCATCATCATCATTACTTAAGAGCTACGCTCTTGTTGGTGGGGTAATCGCCATTCCTCTCTATTATGTGCAAGCCTTTAGATATCTGAGTACGATGCGACAACTACTTTTTCCTTTCATTGGCTGAGGTAGCCTTCCTCTACTTCTTTTGCGCTCGATTTTCCCCTCTAGGATATTCAGAAAGAAGTTGTCGTGTCGTATCAGGTGGCTCATCATCGTGCCTCTCCTATTCTTTACTGTTTCCAGTAGGCATTTTCTCCTACCATTCCGAGTACTTCCTCATTTGTTTTTCTTTCTGTCCAGCTAATTCTTTCCATCCTCCACCAACACCACCCATAGTAGTTTTATAGAAACAGTTGTTCAAAATTATTAATAGATTCATGTTTTTCTATCTCGATAATTTTCCTAATATCATGTAAATTCGTGTCTTTATCTGTCAATTGGCATTTAAATAGAAAAGAGAAGCACACAAAACATAAATTAACTTAAGTCTCGTTTTTTTATGAATAAGGGTAAAGGTTAATTTCAAAGTTCACATAACTCCATGGGACAAATGCTGAAACAGGAGTTTAAATTAGGAACAGCACCTGCAGGTTTTCCAGGCGTAAGTAACAGATATACCGTGCAAAGGCTTTGTTAGTTCCGAAACCAGAGACTAAAAATAATGAAGACTGGGTTTTTTCAATTATAACTAACGTGAGACTTAAAATTTAAATATTATTGAACCGGGTTATTAACGTATTTAAATCGATGATTGCTCGACATGCTTCGACCCATGAATGGTCTTCGTCCGAGTCGTCGGGAGCACCCTCGGTCAAAGCCCGACGCGTACGATCATATTTTTCATCACACATGTCTAAGCGCGCCATTGTTTGCATGTGTAGCGGGAGTAATAGAAAAGTGAAATTCCCTAGGGAGTACTAGAAATATCAATACGTCATAGAATAATATTTTTATCCGCAAGTGTGATGAAAAACATTGTATGCATCCCGGTCGGTAAGCGGAATACTAACTTGAGTCATTAAAAGCCGTCCGCCTACGGTGTCGGGCTCCTAACACTCTCGTTAGTAATTCCGTACTTACCTCCCATGATGCACAATGTACTAATGTCAATATGTAACCAACCAGGCGTATCCGTAAAAATCTCAATGATTGTATTTTCCTACTTCGATACTGAATAAGTCGAGGATTACCACTATTTTTGTTGCACGGTAATAAAGAAAGTATGTGGTACCGTTCCTGCCTACGAGCTCGCTATCACTAAAATACACGTTTTCTCAGAGACAAGTAATGTTCAGCATGGCGCAAGGGCGAGCTATTTGCCTACTAATCTGACATGATTTAGATATATTATGAAATTGGTATAAAAATTGCTCTTGCCGATCCGAACCTTCCATGATTCATATTTAGTATAGTCATTTTCAACAAATAGTTAGTCGGTTGGGTTATAAGACTTATAAAAACTTAAAATAAATTCATACTGATGGATTTTTAGGCATATGCATGAAATGCTCATTAGCAAATATGTTATAGAATATAAACTTTTGTACCAGGGCTGTAAATAAGTAAAACAGGCCCGCTATTTACCGCGAACACCGAAGTTCGCAAATTTCGGGGATTTTTCTTCGTCACTCTGATGTGAAATAATATCTACCCTTGTCTACCCATATTTTGCAATAGCTGATCAAATCAAATTATTTATTTGTTCATTAAAGGTACAAAATGATGGTAGTTTATTATACTAAAGAACAGCTATAATGTGCCTTTTGGCGTACGAATATAATATATTATAACTGGAAAGGGACGACGTTCCTTCCCGCTACCGACCGAGTCTACCAACCATTACGATAAACTTTCAGTATGGGACTAACATCGAAATATAAAAAAAATAACCCCTCATACAAAGTGAGTGATTACTTAGAGTTCAATAGTATGGAAAAGTCAATTTTCCATGTACGTTTTCGATGTTGGTCCCATACTGAAAGTTCATCGTAATGGTTGGTAGAATCGATCGGTAGCGGGAAGGAACGTCGTCCCTTTCCACCCTGTACATTTCTGCCTACTAATATCTCAGGGTTTGTATGGATCATCTGATTTTTTTTTCTCGACCCTATAAAAAAATACCTGTAAATGTCAGGTTGATACATTATTGTTAAACAAACTGACAGTACAGCCGGAGTATCTTTCTTACTATTTACATATCACTTAACTTAGGTATTAATCTAAATAAATACATAAATGGACTTTTGATTGAGGAGTTTGTATAAAATAATAGTCTCCATCCCTAAACCAAACAAACCGAACAAAGCAAATAAATACGCCACGGAACGAGCTCGCATGGCGCTCAAACTGTGTTTCACTTTACATTTAAACTTAATGCACTAAGCTTGCACTTATTTCATTGAAACAATGAAAAACTACCCTAGAGCTCGATATGTTAGGTACTTAACTATTTGTCGACAAGTCATTGCATTTTCAATAACCACATTTTAAACTAATTTTGGGCCGTGTGGTGACGGCAGTAAGAATACATTATTTGTCATCACCCCAACTCCTCCTGCGGGTGTCGTGAAAGTCGACTAAGGGATTAAAGTGTCAATGACCATTATTTTATAAAAGATTGATGATCGGCAGCAGCTTCATCATAATGGACAGTTGGACACATTACTGCGATCGCCAATCCGCTTGAATAGCGTGGTGATTATGGGCATTTACCTCCTAAAGCTTCTATACGCATCGTTAATAGGAGAGGCCTAAGTCCAGCAGTGGACTATCATAGGCTGATGATGATGAAACCAATTTTAGACATTAAGCTAATCAGAATCGTCCGTTAACAATAATACTGAGCTATACAGGCTGTTTTTTTTTAATTTTCGTTACATTCAGGGAAAGCTTATTTTGGTGAAATAATTAAAACTGATTTCACTAAGAAACTACTGTCTGACTCTGACTGTTATTGAGTTATTAAAATAATAAGTTTAATGACTGAACACGTGTATTAAAACCTTTATTACATTGTAATTTCATTTACTTTGTTTAGAAAACAAAAAAAAATCGAATTTGACAAAGCTCAAAGGGGCAACTTTTACTAATGTCATAAGTAACCTGTTCAATTAAACGGAACTAAAAAAGCATGCTGTATATTGTCTACGTAACTCTCGATTACAACCATTTCGATGCCACGTCAAATACAAAACCACTCAGATGCCACGTCACTTTGATTTTGAACATTACACACGTGCACTGCTCGTGGACCGTGACTTATAATATCGACCTAGCGGTGCTGATATATCAATAATTTAATTACAAATTAAAAATGAAAAAAAAACTGACTTCAACTTTTCACTCTTCTTGGTTTGTTTTGAAGTCGGTTAAAAAAAGAACCATAGAAATCGGTTGGCGTGATATTGAGTTAATTTGTTGTGTCCATACTTAACACTTTGAGCGCGGGGAACTCGCGAGGGGAGCTCTCTGTGGGAGGTCCATTTTCGCTACAAAGCGGAAAAATCACGGGATCGGCTACGAGCGTAGCGCGTAGCACTCGTCCGCAATGAAAGTGTTAATATATATTTATGACTTATATAGTTTTCTCATGCCATTGTCAGAACTCGACCCAATGAAAATGGGACCAATCGGTAAGCATCTGCAGCTTTCCAATCATTAAAATCAGTTCACCCAATCGGAAGTTCTGAGATACAAACATAAAAACAGTCTAATTAAGAACTTCCTTTTTGCAGTCGGTTGAAAACGCCTTACTGTAATATGGCGTTGCGAAAATTATCTTCCAAAGTCTCAGGTGTTACTTTTGCTAGAAGATTTGTTGGCGCTAGGAATATTGCAACTGAAACGAGGAATGTAAATTTACCTTTGAGGTATTATGCGAACAAAATGACGATGGAATTGTCAATAATCGATTTAAATTGCGTTGCCGCTCCTGTGCATTCCTGAAAAGTTTATTCTGTCATCTCTCAGAATTGAAAAGAAATGCAGCGTTGCATAGCGTTCTCGATTGTAAAAACTTTGTACATTAGTAAAGGCATTTTCACCACACTGCTCGTAAACACGCTGTTTGTCCTTCAATTTCAGAGCGCAAAACTGTGTTTTAATCTCTAGAGGTTAAAGTAAATTTTTTTAATCTTCTGGATAGACTAAAGCAGTAACTTATACGGCCTGAGAGTGCAATAAGCTTTTTGACGTTTGAACTAGACAGTACGTTCGAAAACTCAATAGTTTCAAACAGATTCATACACATGAACCTTTCATAATATTATATTCAATATGCTAAAATCCAAATTAAATACCATTTTACCACATTTTGTTGTAAAAGGCTTTTAATTAAAAGTTCTAAAAATACGACAAATAAAAACAATAGGAAAATGAAAGTGTTTTCACTATGCAAATTTCAGAACGCATCCGAATATTTTTTTCTTTTAAAATTACAAACCTGCAGATCCGGATCGTGCGAGACTTTTGGCGGTCGGAACCCGGGAAGCTGGTTACTGGCTGCATGCCCATCCTTCGGCTAGTACTGGTACTTTCCTGGATCCGGCCTCTCTTAGGCTCGCAACCGGCCTGAGACTCGGGGCCGCGGTATGTACGCCTCACTTATGCTGTTGTGGCACAGACGTGGACCGACTGGGACACCACGGACTAAGTTGTCAAAAAAGCGCAGGCCGTATTTCCAGACATGCGACGCTTAACGACATAATCCGCAGGTCTCTTGCCACGATCAACGTACCTGCTCTTCTTGAGCCTACTGGTATTATTAGAGATGATGGTAAGAGACCTGATGGTGTGTCTTTGGTTCCTTGGAGCTTGGGACGGATGTTGGTATGGGATGCTACTTGCGTAGACACCCGGGCACCGTCCCATCTTCAACGAACTACGTTTAAGGCAGCCGCTGCGGCTGAAAATGCCGAATTTTTAAAACGTAATAAATATAAGGGCCTCGGCAAAGAGTACAATTTTGTACCGTTTGGCGTAGAAACTTGAGGTTCTTGGGGCCCCAGCGCACGCAAATTGTTTGCTGAGGTCGCGAAACGTCTGGTTGATGTAACTAAAGACCGAAGAGCTGGCGACTTCCTCGCACAACGCATCAGTATTGCGATACAGCGAGGAAATGCCGCCAGCATCCTCGGTACAATGCCACAAGGGCCAATCTTAGATATAGGTTAGGTTAAGTAGATTAGTTAGATTTAATCTATGTACATAATTTGTAGTTTTGAAAATAAATATATTTAAAAAAAAAAAAAGCCACGCCAAGATAAATATTTGAGGTTTTTGTTGCATTATTTGTTGATTAGTTTATTTTCTGGAAATTTAGGACTTGCAAATAAATACCTTCTAATTTGTTATGTTTGAGTTTTATTTCGCATGTTTCCTCGCTTTAGTGTGGTGAAAAATGTTGTGTTTCACTCGGCAGCAAAGCTTGTTCAACTCTCGTGCCTAAAAACCCTCGCATCGCTCAAGATTCCATTTTATGAACCACTCGCTGCGCTCGTGGTTCAAATTTTGGAATCTTTCGCTTGCTCGGGTTTCAATATTTGCACGAGAGTTAAACAATCACTTTGCTCCCTAGTAAAACAAATAACTATTAATGAAAACAACATTTTACCTCATAATTTTTTGTGTTACGAAGTCAAATTTTGTGTTACTAAGAAACATGTTGGCTGTGTGGTGACGGCAGTAAGAATACATTTGTCACCACCCCAACTCCTCCTGCGAGTGTCGTGAAAGTCGACTAAGGGATTGAAGTGTCACTGACCATTATTTAATAAAAAATTGATGATGGGCAGCAGCGTCATAATAGTAGACACATTACTGCGATCGCCTTGCTCAGCGTGGCGATTATGGGCATTTACCTCCTAATGCGTCTATACGCATAGTTAATAGAAGAGGCCTACGTCCAGCAGTGGACTATCATAGGCTGATGATGATGATGCTGATGAAGAAACATGATATCGACGCTGGAAAGGAGAAATTGGATAAGCGACATTTTTGAAGATATTGAGTTATACACACCGTTAGAATCGGCAAATTTTTCCGCGTCGAATGAGCTAGGTTTCGTATCCATCTGACAACTTTTGTGTCGCTTATCCCATCGGTGATTTAGAGAACTTTCGATCATTTTTTACTACTAAACGACTTGGTTTTTGACAACTTTTAAGAAAATGGAGATTAGATAAAATATAATTCAACATAATGAATCTTGGATTATTTTACCTATTTGTCATGACAGGTTAAATTTTACTTGGATATTTTTGCTGCGTAACAACTAATCATCACTTGTGGGTTAGCTATTTCTACCTGACTGTATGATATGTTCTCATGTCGTTTGGACAATTTTACCTTTATCTTAATTTAAAATTAAAGACGGTTAGACAATATTACTTAACTATGATATCTGAACTATTGGCGTTTATCCATTTTTACCCCTACATTTATTTATGAACCATATGTCGCTTAGGTATCCCTTTTTACCTGAATTTACATTAGAATACTACTGTCACTTATCCTAACTTGCATGAATGAAATGTCAGTAAAAAGTTAGCAACAATTTGCATACATAAATGTCTGCTATTTTATTCTTTGTCACGTTATGTAGAAACATTTGGCAGAGGGGTTGTCCTGTCAATTTTTACTCTGCGTCAAATAAAATGTTTTTGAACTTTAATAAATAAAAATAAAAAAAGAAATAGGTACTAACTAAAACTATTTTTTAAGTGTTATCATAACGTAATACGATGGATAAACATACCAACAGGTACGGTTGTTAAAAGTAGATAGTTTTCAAGTGTCTCGTTTGTAGGTAGGTACTAACTATTGTTGGCTCAATAATGAGTTATCCTTGTTGATTTTGCATGTTTTAAACCTTAAATGCATGACCTTGACAAAGATTTATTCTAATTTGAATTCTGACATGTTGTCAATAGAGTCGAAAATACATGATGCATGATGCAACCCTTAAATGCATAGTGATGTATCAGTATGCATTTAAGGGTTAAAATAAAGAGAAATGATCTCAAATAGAAAAACAAAATATATTTGTTTTTAATACTTAACAATAACTATTACTTACTCACATACTTACCTACTTTTTGGAATAAAGTTAAAAAATACCTAAAACAGTGTCTTCTTTTTTCACGTGTAAGTAAATTCGTTTACTAGTCACGGAATGTTACTCTTGTAATTGAAATGACTGACTATGAAGTCTAAAATAATTTCTCATTTTAAGTATGTGGATATTTCTTACTGATATATTTATGCTATTTTTTTCAATTTATATATTTTTACCCGAATATAAAATAAGACACATCGGCAGTTAGATAATTTTAACATGATGAATTTGTTATTTAAGTCTCGGGTGGACTTTTTTACCTTCCTTATTTCTTTTACAACGTGTTGGTTAGATAATTTTACCTGAATCAATTTTTCCGACCATTTTGCTTAAGCGACAGTAAATCCTTAAATAACACTTGAACACGTTAAATAATTAAAACATCACATAGAAAACATATTTATGTCCATAAATAATGCTTCAATTATTTGATTTGGCCTCCTAATTCATTTTAATGATTTTTTTTCGAAAATCTCGGCGATTTTTTGCCTCTCCTGTAAAGTACGCACTGTGTCGCTTATCCAATTTCTCCTTTCCAGCGTCGATATCTAAAATCAACTTTTGGCAAAGTCGACTTTCAGCATTGAAAAAGGGAGATAAATTCAAATTTTCTATGACAATACTAACCTATATCTTTGCCTGCAGCAGTCACGAGATTGTCCTGACTTTCTTTTGAGTAGATAGATTATACCGTACGTATATGTATACAGGGTGAGCAATCCAAATGGGTAAGTACTGAGGTTTTGGAAACCGTAACAGAATGGCGAAATCATGTCTTAGGAAACATGAGATCGATTTTAGTAAAAATAAGGTATTTTGGAACCATGCCATTATTAAATCTAAAATCGAAGCTGTGGTTCCTCAGAACAGATTTCGATATCTCGCATAGTTTGTAGTTTGTATGCATTTTATTAGTTTTAGATACCATGTTTCTTAGTAACATTTACTATTTAAGAGCAACACAACCGATATCCAAATGAAAATAACGAAATTTTATTAAACAAAAATGTTTTTTTTATTTATTCTTAATGAAAAAAAAAAAAAAGTGTAGGTTCGGTTCCTGGGCCGACTACACGTATTTTTGTAAGTGTATGAATGCAGTTTTTCTTTTTGCTAAAATCGATCTCATGGTTCCTAAGATAAGATTTCGCTATCTGTTATGATATCTAAAACCTCCATACTGACCCATTTGGATTGATTATCCTATATATTACTTGTTATCAAAATTTAAGTTAAACTCTTGATAAGTAGTAGTAGTAAATCACTTTATTTTACACAGAATATGTTACAACACAGCTATAAAGAAATATAGATACAAAGGCAAACTTATCCCTATAAGGGATCTCTTCCAGCTAACCTTTGAGAAATTGAGTGGAGATTCGAAAGTTTAGATAGACAAACTCACATGATGCACAATAAATAATCAAAATACATTGTCTCTAAATGAATAGAATACACATATAACTTTTATTATACAATACATAGACTACATATAGTATACATAAATATTACTGATAGTTGTCGATGATGACTACTATTCCACCATAAGCACTAAATATAAACTAGAAACTATGCCCACGTCATAATTAAGCCACACTTTAATCCCGCCGTGACAGCTTAATGCAGCTCCGTGACACAGCGGCGTCACGTAACCGTCACGTGACTAATGTGACGACGGCACAATGGGAACTGTGACGCTAGGGCTGCCAGGGATCGAAACCGGTTTTTAGCGAAACCTTGAAATAGTACAATATTTTAAAAAGTTTTATACCTGCTTATCACATCATCAGCCTATGATAGTCCACAGCCGGACGTACGCATCTCCTGTTAACTATCTGTATTAAGAGGTAAATGCCCATAATCGCCGGTCGCCGCACTAGGCATGCGGATTGGCGATCACAGTAATGTATTCATCATGATGACGCTGTTGCCTATCATCAATCATTTATGGTCACTGAACTTCAATCCCTTAGTCGACTCTTACGACACCCGCAGGAGGATTTATGGTGGTGACAGATGTATTCTTAATGCCTTCACCAAACGGCCATCCTACTCAATATTTTATGTAATTAACAACATCGTACAGTATTGTAATTGTTGTTGACTACTATTCAACCACATTCAATAAGCACTAAATATAAATTACAAACTATGCCCACGTCATAATTAAGCCACACTTTAATCCCGCCGTGACAGCTTAATGCAGCTCCGTGACACAGCGGCGTCACGTAACCGTCACGTGACTAATGTGACAACGGCACAATGGGAACTGTGACGCTAGGGTTGTCACTGTAGCCGTACCATGAGTAGAGATTCCATGCAAGAGTGTCATGAAAGTGATCAATTACTTGCATGTTTGTTAATTAGTGTCCACGTGAACGTCGGGTACGTGACGCCCTTCTTCGCGTACATCTAAGAAAGTTACGAGTAAAATTTAAGTATAATATCTTAATTTTATAACTGGGTGTTTCTATTTTTAAGAGAATTCTCGCACATTCCATATATTTCTAAGCTAGCTGTCATAGCCGTCACGTTCCCGACAAAGTTGACTTTTTCGTGTATTCGTGAACCTGTTATGTCTAGGTATCAAAATAATACTAGCGTGACACTTACAATTGGATCATAAGTAAATTTACAGACGGTGAAATGGTCACCTTCGTTACAGTTACATGGAAACCCAGTAACTGGAGTTACCCGGAAAGTAATGCGTTAGGTTTTACTCTATACGTAATGCATTTTGTCGCGCTCACTGACATGTTGGAGCGAGCGTGATGGCCTTATTTTCGTATCGAGTAAAACCTAACGCAACCGATACTTGTCGGGACCCCCCCCCCCCCCCCCCCCCCCTAAACAGGTCGCGTAGTATGGGTATGTTCCCTAACCATTAATGTATTGAAAATTGATGATGTTCAGCAGCATCATTATAGTGGATACATACTCGTACTGCGATCTCCTATGTGCCTGTTCATCGAGGCGATTATGAGTATTGCCTTTCGTTCATACGCATAGGTAATGGGAAGAGGCCTGTGTCCAGCGGTAGACTGAGACAGAGATGTTTAATGCAAGTAATGAAACTAAAGTTTTTCGTCAATATTCAGAGATGATAAGCCTAGTCTTTCAAACTCAAGCCTAGAAATGAACGTTTAACACGACACTAAATGCTCCTGAAAATAAAGGCTGTAAATATTTCAAAGATCTTCAAGTTTTAATGCAATGGAGGAAGTTACGAAATTAATTGATTGACGTTTCGACACGGGTTACACCGGTTGTCAACTTGTCAGCTATAGAGATACGGGTTAACTCGTGTTAACATGTCAAAAGACGTCTATAGTCACGTATGTATCCCTCAGATAATATATTGTCTTAATAGTTGCAATAAAACGTATTTTCCACAAAACTATAATGATTTGTAAACAATGTTACATTGTCCTGAATAAAAAAAAATTACAATGTACACAAAATAAATTAAAATTAATATTACACTAAAATTAGTACTTAAATCCAAACTTAATCCCTTAGACGACTCTTACGACACCCGCAAGAGGAGTTGGGGTGGTGACAAAATCTATTCTTACTGCCGTCACCACACGACCAATACGGCCACACGGCTGAAGTAAAATAAAACGGTTTAAAAATATCTGTACACATACACCGAAATGACAACCCTAGCCACGGTTTCTCTCTAATCCAGTGCGTAGCTTAAGTTCTGACATAACTCCTCATTTGCAAAATTAATGCTAATACGCACATTTTTCTCAATTTCTAAGATATCATATGCCGCTTGCCACAGAGGTATCGTATAAGGGCAATAAATATTAAATAAATAATGTATTTTCGTATTTAATGTCTCTCATGCGGTTTATGGGTGGTATATTTTCTAGTATTTCTTTGATATACTGTCGTATTTATAAAATGTTTATGTTTAAATAGATATTTACTTATTTTTTTAGGCAACTCCTTTAATACGGGTTTACCTCTTGAATAATGAAAATACTGAAGTTAGTCGACCGTAGCGTAGTAGGGAATGTATGTATAATTACGTAAGTATGTATGTCGTAGGTACCTATACTACAATTTTATATAATGTCTTTAAGATTAGTCTGTTAAACTGTTATTTGTCTTTTTATCATCATAAAAAAACATCTTGTCAAGAAATCATCAATAACAAGATATAACAGAAAAACACAAAATCTACTTACAACAAAAAAATTGTCGAAGTAAAATTACAAGGCTAGGCGCCTTTGACCATTCTCTAAGAGCAAGCATTACATACATGCCTGCACCTCCTATTAGAATACTTCACAGATTTCTAGAATAGCTAGAGAGAGCTGGTGCTGCCATCTATGTATTGCTTGCCCTTAGAGAATGGTCAAAGACGCCTAGCCTTGTAAGAGATTGCATATACCCGAGAAATTTGACCGATGGTTGCTAAGACCGAGTGACCGAGGGGTACAGGCATCAGCTGCGAAAGCTGAGTACATGGGTTGGATCCCCACCTCGGACATTGGGTGATCTTGGTCGTTTTTCTTTGGTATATGACAGCTAATATTTATAATTTATATAGTATTAAGTAGTGTGACTACTGGAGAAAAATTAAAAGTAAAAATCAAAATATTTAGTTACTCGTAGTAAATAATTTGATTTGTGTTTTCGCAATACGTTGAATAATCATAAATATATTTATAATATCCAACAACTCAAGAGCCAACTAATAAAGTTCTATCTCCCGACGTAACAGCAAATTAGACGATATCACACTCACTTTGACACGGTACTTCGGCGAGATTGAGTGCAATCTACCACAAAGCTTGTGAGACCTGAAGTTATAACCTTGTTAGGGTAAGCGCGTGTTAGACTGTAGTACGATATGGGTGTATTTAATGAGTACGTAATTAGATTCAATTGAGTTTGGTGTTTGTGATTTTAGGTCGTACTTAGTTCAAAGGAATTATTTTGAGTACCTACTTTAGATGCTATTAGAAGCTAAGACATGTTAATTGGGTATTAATAGAATAAGGGGCGACTACCGTGAACTACGAAATTCGTAAATTTCGAGGATTTGTCTTCGTCACTCCAACGAAGGCGTCATTAGAGTAAGAGAGACAAATCTTCGAAATTTGCTGATTCTGGATAGATACTTATCATCATCATCATCATCATCATCATCATCAGCCTATGATAGTCCACTGCTGGACGCATTAGGAGGTAGGTGCCCATAATCGCCACGCTTGTTTTGGAGAGCCTACGTCTCCATTATTTTCAGTCGCCTTATATTAGTGGCAAACAAACACAAGGCCCGTCCAATGGTAAGCGGTAACCGTAATAGCCTATGAACGCTGGCAATCGGAAAAATAGTATTTTTTACAATGAGAGTTTTCTCGATAACATATGCCACTAGTTGGTGCCCCCGAAACAAAAACTAACTGGAAGGTATTATTATTTTTTTATGTAATTTTATTAACGCACATAAACATTTAAACACGAAACTATAGGCGCTTTGAGAATTTAGACAAGTTTCTGGACCTGACGCCTCAGTGCTGCCGCCCTGGTGAACGTCACTTCAGAAAACCCTCATTATCGCATCATCTGTCACCATGCTGAAATAGGGATCAGGGGGCTACCATGGTCTCTTTAATGCGATTCAGTTTAGGTTCGGCCTGTCAATTGTTGACAGTTATTCTATGGAAATGACACATCGCGATTCAGTATAAAGTTTACAGTTTAACTCCTAAAATGAATTGCATTTACGATAACTAGTATATCGTAGTAGCCCCCCAAATGGTTTCGAGACGAAACCAAAAAACCTTGTAGCGGAAAATCCCGTATTAATTTCTACAGAGAATATGCTTTGATCCTTTAAGACGACAAGTTATTCTATGGCCGGCCATTTCCCTAGCATTAATATGCAATTTGCATGTTAATCGGCCATTTGGCGCAAATCGTAATTTTCGACAAGATGAAGTTTAGTGAGGTCGTAATTAAATTTCGCGAGGAGCTTAATTGTTTCAAATTAACAAGTCCGGGGAATAATTCGACTTTAGTCTATAGTTTTGTTGCCTCGTGATACTAATTGCTGGACGGACGGTTCAGATAGGAAAATTAAACAGCAATGTGAAAACTGTCTTTTCTATAAGGTATGAAAAATTCTGTAACGAATTTGAGATTTTTTTATCAGTTTCGTTACATTTCGTTTCATACATTTAGTATGGGAGTAACTAAACTGAGTAATCTCAATTTACATACTTATTTTCGTGACATTAGAGACATATTTTTTTTTGTTTTATAACTGAAAAGTACGCACTATGATAGATAAAAAATTATGTATATCAATTGTACATTTTTGAAAATAAAGACCAATAAAAAGACGTACAAGGATATTGAAATAAATTATATACAAAAATTGCTCTTCTGAAGGTAACAAAATGTCCTTCACGCAATAGTGGTCTTCCAACTTTGTCGCCGCTCTAAAAATAAGTAAAGAAGCCATCTCGAAGCCGGCAAGTTAGATTGACTTTGGAAGTTTATGTTACTCTGAAATTAATCCTGCGAAGCTTTAGTCATAAAAAAATCCTAAGTAGGAAACCCGCTGAAGGAGAATAACGACTATTTGGACTTTGATTTTATTTTTACCTTTCGTTTATGCCTCTATAAAGGAAAGTACTGAACAAGATAGTTTACCATTTTATTATTCGATAAGTATAATCGGTATAGGTTCTTAGTTTTAGTCTAGGACACGTGCGGAGGCTTCAGCGGTTAGAAGGGAAGAGAATTGCAGTTTCGATGCACCGATGCGTCTGGTGGGGTGTACGCGCAATCTGGGCGCTGTTTTCGCACTCACGGAGCCCTGTGATTCACTAGCGACGGTCGTCTGGATTGGTCAACCAGGTCGTCTGTATTGGTTACCAGGCGTTAACACCTTTTGCTGTAGGTTTGGATTGAAATTATGACATTTAATGTAAATTACTAAAAAACATCGGCTTTAAAAAAATATTTATTTTAAGTCGCACAACCCATAGTACACAAACACAATAGGTATAAATAGAAATGCTATGGTATAGGTTTTAGGCACATCCTATGCTCCTGCGATTTACAAAATTAAATCATCTAGTCATTACCTATGAAATGGGCGTTTTGTATGGAAGTTTTTAAGAAAAGTCTATTTCCAGAAATATTAGACACTTCTAAGGCGTCTTTTGTATATCTCTATTTCAGACAACAAGGTACTATAACACATTTATACCTATTTCAAACGTATGAACCGGCAGCATAATTATGTCAAAAGTTGTTTTCTAAGCTTATTTTAGAATATCACTTTAGGACAAAATACATTTATTAGTGTGAAAACCTCGGTTACATAGTGCACTGTTAAAAACAAAAAATATAATTATCTATGTTACTCTTAAGATATTAAAATTAGGGACCAACTAAACTCTATGACCAAAAACGCCAATTTCATAGGTAATAAGTTAATAACCCAATATTTGCTAAGTAATAAAACATCAAGGTAAACTAAAGCGAAAACACACTAGTAGCTTACCCTCTTCATTCCCGTTGCAATAAAAATAGCAGTTGAAATTGCTTTCGCTCCATTTAAAAGCTGGAAACATCGCGCCGGTTCCAGGCGTTTCAAAACTGCAATCAGAGTGGATTGAGACCCGATATTAGGGATATAACTAGCGCAGGCCGAATAGAACCGATAGGAAAAGTGCGACCAATTGATTTCGGATAAGCTGGCTTGTTAGAGTTTTGTACATAAGTGAGTGCGAGAAATTTAATATAAAGAAGAGGCTTCTCCTATTATAGACGCATTAGGAGGTAAATGCCCATAATCGCCACACTGGTCAAGCGGATTGGCGATCGCAGTAATGTCCACTATGATGACGCTACTGCCCATCATCAATATTTTATCAAATAATGGTAAGTGACACTTCAATCCCTTAGTCGACTCTTACGATAGGTACCAGCAGAAGGAGTTGGGGTGGTGACAAATGTATTCTTACTGCCGTCACCACGCGGTTATTATAGGTTATTAGATACAGTCTGGCAGTAAAGAGTACAAATTATAAAGTGACTACACTGTGTGATCTTGTCTTCCACGTATTAAATACAGAACTCTTATAGTTTCACCATGTCCGTCTGTCTGCCTGTCCGAAGCATAGCTCAGTGGCCGTTAGTACAAGCAGTCTGCAATTTGGTACAGATATACATATTAATCGCGCTGACAAAGCAGTAGTTAAAATTTAGAAAATAAGTCGGGGGAATCGGTTCCTCTACTCGTAAAGTGGGGATGATTTTTTTAATGGTTCTGTTATCCTATAGCGTGGGATATCATTGTATTGGTCTCTCAAAATTCTTTTAATATAATCATAGGAAATTTCATTTGTGTAATCGTTTGTACCTACCTACATGTTGTTTACTCTTTAATCTGTCGAGTTAAGATGAACAACTTCTTAAAGGCTTTCTCTGAATAAACTTGGCGAGATTGCTTTACGTACCGTAAACCGGGGTTACTTTGATCAATTTTGAACTTTGGATGCATTTTATGATGAGATTACTGAACATAAAAAAATTAAATTAATATAATTATAATAATCGGGTTTTTCTCAAGAATCAACCTGCGAAATAAAAAAAATGTAGGACCTTTATTTAACGAAATAAAAAATAAAAACAACGTGATCAAAGTTATATTGAGAATGGGGTTACTTTGATACCACTTCTGTTTTTGCTGCAAATTGAAAGTAACCCACCTAAAAAGTCCGTAAAAAAAAAAAAAAATCAGTTCAGTACTTTTTTAGTTATATGTGTGGGGTTACTTTGATCCCGTAATAAATGTTATAAATTAAAAATTTTAGTACGATTTACTACATTTTTTTAATTAGATATGACACAGGAACTTAACTTATGCAGGTGCAAAAGTATAATATCTCTAAATGTCTTTTAATCGCAGAGATAATCGGCCTTTTCTAATGTTCTTCTTATGATGAGTTAAAATGTAGCAAAAATTTAGATTTCTCAGTATATGTGCCGTTCCACCCAATTGATTAATCTAAAATTGTATTCCCTTTGACATAAGGTACAAAAAAATAATAAATCTAGGGTCATATTTTGAAATTATTATTATATCAATTTCACCACGTATAAATGATCAATGACACCCCAACTCATAGATTCCCCGGTTGCGCGGACAACTATAGGTATAAAAATCAAATAATATTTTTTTCATACTTACGAATTAACACTCATTACCATAAAGCATTTCAAATTCTCGTATATGTATTTCAGATTAATATACAGTCAAAGTTTTGAAGCCATAAAAATCTGGATGAAAACCATAATATTTTTTTCTAGACGATACTGATAGCACAGCGCTGGTACTTGGGTAGTATGTAGTAAAGTAATTGTTATTGTAGCTAATAGTGAAAAAAAAAGTGCTAAAATATTTTTCGATTTATTAAAACATGAAATTTTGTAGTTGGCGGAAGTTGTTATCAAAGTCGACCCGCAAATCAAAGTAACCCCGGTTTACGGTACCCGCCAACATAATAATTATTATCTTGCTGAGACCGCTTCAGTACGTATATATTTACGAGTATATTTTCTTGTTGAAATGTAGTATCATGAATGTAATGGACACTTTATTAGGTATATATGTGTATTGGTACTTTTGAAAGTTATACATTGATGACATTACATGACATTAAATACATTTTATGCTTTGCTGCTTATGCATATTATGTTTTTTCATTTAATTGCCTATCTATATGTTTCATTTTGTTATTTGTTTTATACGGTTTACACTTGATTTCTACGTTTATTTAAATATCTCTTCAAATATTGATTCAAATATTCTCATTTCATCGTCAATTTATCCCGTCAAATAACCGAAACAACTAAATTCTAATCAGAGATTTTCAATTGGTAGATGATTCATTGAGTAGGTGGATTGTATCGCTATAGTATTTTTTCATATTTATTATTTAATCGGACGAACAGGACATACTTTTCATTTAGTAATTTAAATATGTAATATTTCATCTGCAAAACCTAAGATATTTTTCTGGGATCGGGTCCTTTCTACGAATACTCTAGAGTTCTAAACGAATCTAACATACTTTTCTCGTAGTCGTTCATTGCTATGAGTGTCACAGTTCTAATCTAATTTATTTTTCTGGGTTATGGTCATTATTGTGAAGGTCGTAGTTCTAACCTCATTTTTCTGAGAGTTCTGTGTAGGTTTCAGCACAAAAACAAATGTCTAAATAAATCATAAAGTTTACTTAGTATACAAAATACAAATAAATGTTTTTTTATAATACGAACTGCAATGTTTTAAAGTTTTGTCCAATTGATATACTTACGAAATGAATTATCGACCAAGTAAAATAAAGTGAAAAGTAAGAAAATTAGACTAGCTCAGTAAATCAACAATTCGGGCACTATTCGACGAACATGGAAAAAGTCTACAAATAAGTTCGACTTACATAATTTCAGGTTAGGCCAGTTACCATAAGGTCACTCAAATAGTAGTGTGAAAAATGTATTAGGTCGCATCACATCCTATTTCAGTCCACTGCTGGACATAGCCTTCTCCTATTAACCATGTGTATGGATGCATTAGGAGGTAATGCCCATAATCGCCACGCTGGGCAAGTGGCGATCGCAGTAGTGTGTCCTGTATGATGATGCTGCTGCCCATCATCAATTCTGATTGAATGGTCAGTGAGATTTAAATCCCTGAGTCGACTATGACAACGCTTGCGGAAATGTGGGCCACTTGAGGTGGTGATAAATCTATTTCTACTGTGGTCATTACGCGGTCGAAACAATATTTTGACCAAATATTGCAGTATTGGCTACCTAACGGTGTATGGATTACAAGTAGAAGTAAGAAGCTTAAATTCACTTAATATAGTATTTAAACTGGGCCCATCAACTTTAAAACCGACTTCATTTTGTCCATCAACGCTGGAGACAATTTTATTAAGTTATTTAGAGAATTATTTATAATTAAGTTAAAAAAGTGTGTGTGTGTACCTAAGACTTATAAAATTTAACTCTATGACCTATAAAGTATATTTTAGGTTTGTACAGATTAACCAAGTTTTCCTTTTACTTACAGACAAGACCATGTTGATGATACTCGTAATTGTGCGCATGCTTGCGGTAGTATGTGCCGACTGTGATGCATGCATCCAACACACCTGCCACTACAAGAAAATCCTACTCGAGGGGGTTCCAGTCAGCGGTCAACTCGCCATCGATCGCAGCGACAACATTCTCTACCTACAGCTCGACCACCGCACCATAGCCTTTTACCTTAACGAAACCAGGATACGAAACGTCCACTCTGAAAATACAAAAGGCTTGGCAGTCGACCAAAACTCCCATACCGTGTACTTTGGCTTAAATAATGTCATATACACATACAGCTACAATGACGGCAGTTATACAAAAAAGGCGAGATTTTATCTTCCTCCATCACAAACGCCTGTCAGACTCCGATACGAAGACACTCTTTACACGGTCAACGAGGATGGCACTTCTGCTTACTACAACAAAGATTACAATAGCTTTGCTGGTTACGATTACTTGAAAGACTACACAGTCACTGATATGGCTAATGTGAGAGATATAACTAATTGGTATTTTGTCTCTGCCAATAAACTTTACAAATTAAGTATGGACTCCAGTGGTGTAAAATCATGGCACCTAATTTCTGACAAGGATCACATTCTGGCTATTGGAAGAAATGGCGACGTATATTTTGGAAGTATTTCTGAGAAAGTTTTACTTAAATTGGATAGGACAACTCATGGATTGGTAGTATACAGTCTGTACAAAGGTGCTCAGGTGGAGGAGTTCGTTTTCGATAAAGATGAAAACATAGTGTTCCGCGATGAGGATAGTAACGTTGCGATTTGGTTGACCACCAAAGAATATTGTGATACGCCGTTTGAACAACCTCCTCTTAAACAAGTACGAGTAGATACATTTGCAGAAACTTATGAAGACAGTTAACGTTAATTCAATAATCAAATTAATATACACATCAGGAACTATCTCTCTCTCCTATTTAAGAGCTTTGCTCTTGTCGGTGTAGCTCAAAGCATGCTCTTTACTTTTCTCGATCCCAAGCCATCTCTTTCAGGTTTCGATACGACGTGACTTTCACATTCTCCTTGATTTGTTCTATGTAATTTCTCCTTGGTCTTCCTCTTCCACGCTTTCCTTCAATCTTTCCCTCCACTATGCATTTTATGAGGTTGTAATGTAGTATCTGATGGCCCAACATCCTTCCTCTTCTGTTCTTCAGGAACTATCATTAATTATTAATTAATAATTATAATTTTATAATTAATAAAAACAATATTATACATTTAATGAAATAGATACAGCAAAACAATTCATTTTAGTTTGCGCTGGTAAAATACCTGATTTGGTCAAATGCAAAACTAAAAGTGTGACAATTTTAGTGATTTTAATTCGTTTATAATGGTGGAGATTAAAAAAACATAAGAAACAATAATTATCAATAAACAAACTCGCAAGTCGCAACTAAGTTGATCTACCTTAAAAATGTTAGGAGATCTCTGAAATACCAAATCCATTGTTAATTTATTCTAGCCTTACTTAAAGTATCTTCTGTGTCAAAAGAAAATGGGAGCTGTAAGAGTCAAGAAAAATAGGTATTTGACAAAAATATTGCTGTCGCTTTGTGTCGCTAGAGCTCCGATACACCTACGTAAACTTGGCGAAGATAGGGTTTCGTAGCCCCTTGTTTCCTCCTTCAAAATAGACCGACAACAAAATTAATTAAAAAATAACTGGACAACCAACATGCCCCGTATGTTTTTCTTTTTTATATGAAATATTTGTTTTATAAGTGTTTAATTTCTGTGTTGAAACACTTGAAACTTAAAATTTGGCTAGTTTTGTAGTTTTCGAAGCTTTCTAGTTTTGATAATAATAATAATATATGGCCGCAGGGCAACTTGTGGCGAGCTGTTGGGTAGTAACGACCCACGGACCCCAGTGCTCCTGAGAGTCAGTCAGGCTGACTCGGCGTGTCTTCGTCGTTCTGAGCGAAACCCCAACATTATTATGGCAGGTGGCTCTTTTCTATAGTTCCATCTCTTATTTATTTTTTTTGACATTTATTCGTGTTATGGGTTTACAAAAATAGTTAGCCTGGTTCCTGCACTAGGCAAAGCCTGTCTGTACTGCAGGTAACCAAAAATATCCATCCAACCTTCCTAACCATAACCCATTAGTCCTTTTCCGTATAATGTCCAATAGCCTCTACCCGCCTGCTGAGACCGGTTCACTGATATCTATTTTTGTCCCCGTGATTGGGTTACAACACAGCAAATTTCTCCAAAGGGCCAAGTGTTGGATCTATTTCCCCACCAAAGCTTACCAAAAGAGCCCGTATAGGCCCGTAATGAAAGCGAGCTACAAAAAATAATATCAAATAAAGTGAGACATATCGACTTAGATATGGCAAAGCAGATTATATTGTAAGAAGAATACTGAAATGTCAATATCAATAGCACGTTCTCCAACATTTATATGGAAAACGGCGGGTCCCATTTTCTAAAATAAAAATTATTTGACTCGGCCATTGCATGACATTACAATTATCTCACAAGTCATACATATATAAATTTGATTCTATTAAAGAAATTATATTCCGCATTCCGATTACCTCTGCTTTAATAATACGAGTAACATAAATGTACAACTGCAACATTATTTATGTACTTGAACCAGTTGGGAACTGCAAAAGGCAACGAGAGACTCTTTTATTTAAAATGTTCCCTTTATATTCTGCACTTCAATTACTAAAGCGTAGTTTATCTCTCGTAAATTTTCAGCTCTGAAACTAATAATAGTACGTTTTGTAAGTTGCTTTTTTGTAACAGTACATTATTAGCCATGAAATGAAACGTCCAAATCAAAATCTATATTTTTAAAATGGGTTTCGCCTTTTTAGGGTTCCGTACCGCAAAAAGAAAAAAATGAAACTATTATAGGATAGGATCACTTTGCTGTCCTTCTGTTTTCCGACTGTTTGTCAAGACTCTTTATTTCCTCAAAATCGAAACTACTTCTCAAAAAGATTTTCAAAATCATGTACTTCCCTACAAGTAGTTTCCATTCCCAGTTTGTCTGTGGAAGCGGTAGTCTCTTAATTAACCTTTTAACAGCCGTAGTCTGATATATCTAAATAGTGTGTCCTGTATGATGATGCGGCTGCCCATCATCAATTCTGATTGAATGGTCAGTGAGATTTAAATTCCTGAGTCGACTTGGACAACGCTTGCGGAAATCGAGGCCACTTTGGGTGGTGATAAATCTGTTTCTACTGTCGTCATTATGCGGTCGAATTAATATTTGGACCAAATATTGCAGTATTGGCTACCTAACGATGTATGCATTATAAGTAGAGTAGAGAGAGAGAGAGTAGGTCTGGTTAGGTTTCACGGTGTGTAAATGAGTCTCATTCAAATGCAAGCTTTGATCTGCGTGGTGTATTTTTTTTTTGGTGGCGATACGGGCACGCTCAATGAAAAAATTCTGGCGGTTAAAAGGGTATGACGTACCGTATGACGGGAAGTGGAGGGAACTGGCACTTGATAGAAACGATTGTACGAAAAGAGTTTAGGCTTATGCCCAGCAGTGGAACATTAAGTAAGATATATAGAAAAAGACAATAATTTGTAAATAAAATTGAATTTACTTAAATTAATTACATACTGACTTTTAGAATCCTTGACAACGTTTGTGGTCAACGAGTGGAGAAATAATATACTTTACATATACCGCTATAAATGTTTCGAAACGTCGGGGTAATAGCCTGTATAAATTTCAATTAACGTACGCTATCAGGTTCCACAGTTTTATTTAATGTCTGTCGACGGTAACCGAAGACTACTGAGTATATTAATTTGTGAATCATTTTCGCTTCAATATTTTTTTTATTATTCGCATCGTGTAATCAAAGAAACGCAAATTTACATGAGGAAAATACTTGTAAATTCATATTCACACATTTGTCAGCATAAACGTTAACTCTCCATAATTTTCCTTTTCGCTGACCGCTCACAATTTGCTTCGCTTCCGTATAGAAAATGAGGAGAGCGAAGACTGAAGAAAAATATTTACTTTTTGAGCTCCTACGTAATCTGAAAATACCAAGTGTTAGCAAGAATTATGCATGATTTTAATTAAAGCTCAATCAAATCACGCTGATAAAATTATGAGATTGATGAGCAGTAGCCGGATCTATTGATGCAAAAATTTTAAAAAGTGAATATTGAATTTAAACTATCGTGAGACATATTGTATATTGGATTTTTTTAATGTTTTTCTAACGTTAATATTGTTAAATTGAATAAATACAAGAAAAAAATCGTTTGTTTACATGTGGAGGAGCAGCGGTTGGAGAGCAATTAACCCTTAATTTGGCAATGTTCGTCACAATGAACATAGTCTTCGACCCACTTAATGTATTTTTAACCGACTTCAAAAAGGAGGAGGTTTACAATTCGTCGAAATCTTTTTTTTTTTTTTATGTATGTTCCCCGATTACTCGAAGACGCGTGGACCGATTTGGAAAATTTCCTTTTTGTATGAAAGGGTATACCTTCTAGTTGGTCCCATTGTCACCGAATTCAGATCTGATGATGGGATCTTGGAGAAATCGAGGGAACTCTTCAAATGTTGTAAGCACACATGGCATTTTTCATTTATTTTCGAAGACTAATCAAGTATTTGCGTCTAGTCATGAACGTCTTAAGTTGGTGATCTGATGATGGAAGGTACAACTCCTTAGCAATTAGGAGTTGGGGGATAATTCTTTAAATATAACATATTTCGTGTATTTTGGAAGCTATTTGAGTATTTGCCTTTAGGTGGTCATCCTTTCATGTTGGTGAGCTGATGATGGAAGGTACAACTCCTTAGAGATTAGGAGTTGGGGGATAATTCTTTAAATATAACATATGTCATGCATTTTGGAAGCTATTTGAGTATTTGCCTTTAGGTGGTCATAGCCTCATGTTGGTGAGCTGATGATGGAAGGTACAACTCCTTAGAGATTAGGAGTTGGGGGATAATTCTTTAAATATAACATATGTCATGTATTTTGGAAGATATTTGAGTATTTGCCTTTAGGTGGTCATAGCCTCATGTTGGTGAGCTGATGATGGAAGGTACAACTCCTTAGAGATTAGGAGTTGGGGGATAATTCTTTAAATATAACATATGTCATGTATTTTTGAAGCTATTTGAGTATTTGCCTTTAGGTGGTCATCCTTTCATGTTGGTGAGCTGATGATGGAAGGTACAACTCCTTAGAGATTAGGAGTTGGGGGATAATTCTTTAAATAAAACATATGTCATCTATTTTGGAAGCTATTTGAGTATTTGCCTTTAGGTGGTCATAGCCTCATGTTGGTGAGCTGATGATGGAAGGTACAACTCCTTAGAGATTAGGAGTTGGGGGATAATTCTTTAAATATAACATTTGTCTCGTATTTTTTTGAAGCTATTTGAGTATTTGCCTTTAGGTGGTCATAGCCTCATGTTGGTGAGCTGATGATGGAAGGTACAACTCCTTAGAGATTAGGAGTTGGGGGATAATTCCTTAAATATAACATATGTCATGTATTTTTGAAGCTATTTGAGTATTGGCCTTTAGGTGGTCATAGCCTCATGTTGGTGAACTGATGATGAAAGGTATAACTCCTTAACGATTAGGAGTTGGAGGATAATTCTTTGTTTGGAGGATAATATAACAACTGTCATACATTTTCGAGATCTATTCAAGTGTTTGCTTAGTAGTTATGACATGTTGGTAAGCGGTTAGTGATTCTTTAAATAATATAGGCATGCTAAAGCCTGTTACCTATAATCTTTGAAATTATTCATACCCTGCTGATGATACAATGTATATCTCCTTGATAATGGGAATGGAATGGGAATGTTTGTAGTATTCATATAAGTTAGCCAGTTCAGGGTCGCGTTTTATAAAGTTACAATTTACAATTTCGCTGTTTGCCTCTCTTTCTAGCCAATACGTGCGTGCGTTAGAGAGGCAAACAGCGAAATTGAAAATTGTAACTTTATAAAACGCGACCCAGGTTTTCTGACCTACTACAGTGCAACACATTCTAATTATAAGTATTTAGAGCATACTAAATAATGATTTTATATAAATTACACAAGGTACTAAAAAGCAAAAAATAAAATATTTTAAAATAAAAATTAAACCGCCTTCAAAAATTCGCCTGATCTAAAAAGTAAAAAATAATTTTAGTTCCTACTTCTTAGGATTTCCTACCCAAACCTTTAAACATTTTACCCTATTCATTGAAATAAAATATTATGGCTAGGTACCCTACAGACTTCTTAGAAGTCGGTGCCAAGCCAAATATGTTCACTTCGCGAGTATAAGTATTTGATAGAGCTTTGTAATTTACCATCACTCCTGTTATGCTTTCAGCAAAATTACTGAGGCAGATCATACTGTTGATAAAAGCATAATCGGAGTAGGTAAAGGCAGTAAGTTACAAAGCTCTATCTAATATATAACTATGAACGTACCTATTTGGCTTGGCACCGACTTCTAAGAAGTCTGTAGGGTACCTAGCCATAATATTTTATTTCAATGAATAGGGTAAAATGTTTAAAGGTTTGGGTAGGAAATCCTAAGAAGTAGGAACTAAAATTATTTTTTACTTTTTAGATCAGGCGAATTTTTGAAGGCGGTTTAATTTTTATTTTAAAATATTTTATTTTAAGACAGTATTTTCTACTCTACACATTGGCGAGAAAGCTAAAACGAACGATTTGGTTTAAATTTGCCAATTTAAGGGTTAAGGATGCTAGTTTGATACAACCTTAGAAATTTTCTTCGTTTTAGGCGCATAATAACACTTCTAAATCAACTGCTAGGTTACAGTTTTGATCACTGGCAATAAGAAAGTCAAAGTAGTACCGAATCAATTAATGAAACGGTTTGGAAATTATTTTTGCTAATTGATAACTGCGTTAAAGACTACCCTTTTTTCAAATGGAACAAGTGGTGAGTTATGAAAAAATCTGTTGAATTTAAGAAAATATTTCAATTTCGCCATTCGTTTAGACTTATCAAACGTAAGTAATTTGTGAAATTTTCCAGTTTTTTTTTCATATCACAGGAAATATGCAATAACAACAGTTTGTACAGTCAAGTGCAAAAATAAGTATCGAAAGAATCCGTTCATAAATATGTTACGACGTTCTTATTACACAGAATTAGAGTGCACTGGGACATATTTTTGAACGTTTTTGTAACTGACACAAAGGCATAATGGGCCAGGATCGGACAATGCCCGTCATTTTGAAAACATAACCCTATCCGTATGATAGAGACTTCCGTATCTTATGTTATGTTCCTTAAAACAGGGTTATTTATTCAAAATGACGGGCGTTGTCCAATCCTTGATAATGGGGCAAGTGATAAATTGAAATTATTATAGATAAGCAAAGTAACAGTCATTAAGATTCATAAATAGGATAAAGATAAAGATAAAGATAAAGATATTTTATTTGCTAAGGACACACAGATATACAAGTACAGATAGATAGGTACTTTTGAATCTGAGACGGATGATGATAATAAATAAATAAATAAATATCTTGGGACATCTTACACAAGCAACCTAGTCCCACGGTAAGCTCAATTAAAGCTTGTGATGTTGGTACCAGGCGCCGATATATTTAATATGTACATATAAATACTTAAATAAATAGACAACCATGACCAAGGAACAAATATTTGTGATAAATAAATACACAAAGAATGCCATCGCCGGGATTCGAACCCGGAACCTCGAGCTTCGTAGGCAGGGTCACTACCAACTAGATAAGCTCTTTACCGAAAAAACTGTGTAATAAATACTGTCCGTTCTCTGTTACCAGATAGGCACATACTTATCTCTAAATACCTAGTCGGTCCTAAAGTTCTGTCATAAAAGTTTTGACGTCAACAAAGCTGACAGGTACTATTAAATATATAACTATATATATGGTTTTAAAGGTTTTTTAATAGTGATTGACGTACAATAAATTTTCACAAATAATATTGTTTTGTTTTCGGACAAAGCCTCGTAACATGTGAAAAAAAGGTATGAAAAAAAAACATGTCAAAAACACGCGGCCGATTCTGGTAATTTTAGCCCCTATTCATTTTTATTTTGTTTTCTATGGCTTTTTCGTAATAAATCATGATAGCATGGTCTTTCACCTTTATTTTGATGTACAAGAGTCAACTGGTTTTTAACCTTAAATAGCTATTTTACGCGTTTTACCAAATGCCTTTATTTTGGGACACTCAAATTTACGCGTTTTTATGCGAGATTGTAAAATACGAAATTTTCTAGATATGACCATCTGAAGTACGAGCTTCTTTAGAACCCTACATTCTAGCTTTAGAAGATGTCCTATTATAGAGGTTACATAAAAACCAAAATGTTTGATTCGGATACTTCTACAATATTAGTTTTCTATCTGCTTGTGAAGCATGTTTTCAAAAATTGGCCGCGTGCTGACTATGGTCGAGAAGAATCTCAAGTTTAAAAGGAATGGCACAAAATGTGAATATTCATTTCAAAACAATTATAACGCAATTTTATCACCATAAAATAAGCTTTCAAAACATGGTCTTACGTTTTTTATTTGTTGTTTTTACAATGTTTTATAAGACAAAATATTTATGACAGAACTTATGGACCGACTAGGTACTAAACTAATCACAATAGAAGAGCCGATTCCCGACACAACTCCAACAACAAACATTATACAATCACAATATCATAGCAATAAAGTTGAAAATTGGGTCTTAACACTTCGATTACTGAGTTATTTAGTAAATAACGTAAGTTAATATACATTAGGAAAAACTAAATTACTGGTTTATCCAATGACGTTAATTAGTAGCAAAGTCAGGCGCAAAATATTAAATATATCGGCGTTACATATGTTATCACTTTAATAACAAATTGATACGGTCCGCAAAATAATTCCTATCCTATCTCTTAGTGAAAGCGTTTAAGGAAGTAAGTGTACACCTAAGTCCTCTTAAACACCTTTATTGTCACTACTTCTGCTGTTTCTCCGATAATCATCATCATCATCATCATCATCATCAGCCTATGATAGTCCACTAATGGACGAAGGCCTCTCCTATTAAACTATGCGTATAGACGTATTAGGAGGTAAATGCCCATAATCGCCACACTGGGCAAGCGTATTGGCGATCGCAGTAATGTGTCTACAGTGATGACGCTGCTGCCCATCATCAATCGTTATCAAAAATGATCAGTGACACTTCAATCCCTTAGTCGACTCTTACGACACCCGCAGGAGGAGTTGGGGTGGCGACAAATGTATTCTTACTGCCGTCACCACGCGGCCCGTTGTCAATAATTTTGCCAGCTACCAAATTGGGGAAAAAAAATAAAAAAATAATTAAGAATAAAAAATTAAGGGATTCCATTCAATCAATTTGCAAATAATTTATTTTAATTGATCATATATTTTTTAAGACAAATTCTATTCAGTATCAAAATTATGTGGTATAAATATGTACCTACCTCAAGAATTATTCATTTGCAACAATGTCAAAGGCGAAAACTCTTACTTATTTTTTTATGTGACGAAGGTAGACAACTGGGCTCTCAGCCCACCTGATGGAAAGCAGTAACTGAGGCCCATGGACATAGTGATAAAAAAAATCACCTATGCGCGCCTACCATGAGGACTTAGATAGATTGCCTCTATCTACGAGAGTAATTACACTGCCTATCTTACCCCCAAACCGAAACACAGCAGTGCAAACACTCCTATTTAGCGTTAACGGGTAAGACGGTGGTAGCTATCCGGGCGGACCCTGCATGAGGTCCTACCACCAGCAAAATTTACACGAAATGATGATTTAAATTTTCATGGTAAATATACATAAAAAAAATTACGAATTCACCTGATTAATTGATTATAATACGAGTAGTGGATGACATCAGACCAAAGCAAAATATAAAATAAAATAAAAATAAAATATCATCAGATGGCCCAGCACCGATGCGAGCCCAGTGCGGTCTAGCGTGACTAATATCTTACTTTTATAGACAAGCATTTTCTTAAAATTAAAAATGTTCAAAACACGAGTATTTTTTATAACGCCATTCGTTCACCTGTAAGTTCTTACGTACAGATGTAGTGAGAAATGACTTGCCTTCGGATACGTTCGTCAACGTCATGCTGTTTCAGTCTATCTCACTGAGACTGACAGTAATAGCTGTCATGCTACTTAAGTCAGACTCGGTGAGACTGCCTGAAACAGCATGTGTTTACGAACGTTTCCGAAGGCAAGTAATTTCTCACTACTCCTGTAAGTGCTGTTCCTACGTGAGCACTGTCTTATATTGATGTAAGAATTTGTACCTATTATGTAGATACATTAATACGCGGAAGAACTAATTTGCGTACTATACCCACGTTCAATTTCATACACTCTTGGACCTATAAATATGACCTACAAAACTCATGTCAACTTATCTCGGTTTCTGAATCTGGAGGAAGTAGCATTCTCATCGCAAAATACACATAATAATTATTTTGAAGAAACAATGTAAGTAAACAAGTAAAGTTTCTCGATTGTTTTATTAAACTGTAATTTTATTTTTTTACCGAGTGACTATGACAAAAATATGTATTTAAAATATCCTCTAGTTTATAAACACGCTTCTATTAGCTTCACTTGTATACAGGGTGGTCCAAACCTTGACGTCAAAAAAATTTTTTTAGGTTCCCTACGTCATGGGCTATCAGAATATACCCCATGTATGTTAGCCGATTTTTTGTAGTTTTCGAGTTATGAATTTTTGAAAAAATTTTTTTTGAGAAATTCTGGATTGAAGAAATTTATTGTTAAAAAAAAACTGTAAGGTTTTTTAACTAGTTTCTTTTTGTAAAAGTATTACTACAAATAAAGCATTTACTGACAAAAAAATTTGCGTCCTCACTTTGATACAAGTAGGATAAAAAAACACAAAATTCAAAATTTTACGCTAAAAACGCATCAAAATAGCATTCATGTACGTAAATAAAAAAAATAAAACATAACCCAAGGATTTTTGCTAATGTAAAGACTGCCCTAGACCTTAAACCTTCGTAAAAGCAAAAAAAAAGTGATACTTAATAATGAGGATTTTTCGGAGTAGTCGGTCAAATAAATTTAAAAAAAACTTCTACATTTTTAATTTAAAAATAAAGTGTAATTTCGTCTCTATTGTTGTTCTTATCAATAAACAAAGACAGAAAATACCACGAAAACTCAATTTGTAGTTATTCAAGTAATTTTTTACTACTTTAAAATTTTAAGCTTTTTTAAGTTTATTTGACCGACTACTCCGAAAAATCCTCATTATTAAGTATCACTTTTTTTTTGCTTTTACGAAGGTTTAAGGTCTAGGGCAGTCTTTACATTACCAAAAATCCTTGGGATATGTTTTATTTTTTTTATTTACGTACATTAATGCTATTTTGATGCATTTTTAACGTCAAATTTTGAATTTGGTATTTTTTTATCCTACTTGTATCAAAGTGAGGACGCAAATTTTTTTGTCAGTCGTCGATTTATTTGTAGTAATACTTTTACAAAAAGAAAATATTAAAAAAACCCAATAGTTTTTTTTAACAATAAATTTCTTCAATCCAGAATTTCTCAAAAAATTTTTTTTCAAAAATTCATAACTCGAAAACTACAAAAAATCGGCTAACATACGTGGGGTATATTCTGATAGCCCATGACGTAGGGAACCTAAAAAAAATTTTTTGACGTCAAGGTTTGGACCACCCTGTATAACTATAATAAAATACATTCAACATTTTTGCAGGTCCTTCATCTTTCTTTTTATGTCTACGTATGGTCCATCTCTGGCCATTATTTACAAAACAAACATACAGACAGACACATTTTTCACTGGATACGATTTAAAAGAAACATGTTTTTCATTGATAAAGAGCTAAGCCAAGTTTTCCTTTAATTCACAGACAAAACCACATACAGACAGACACATTTTTCACTGGATACGATTTAAAAGAAACATGCTTTTCATTGATAAAGAGCTAAGCCAAGTTTTCCTTTAATTCACAGACAAATCATGTTGATGTTACTGGTAATTGCGAGCATGCTCGCAGCAGTACACGCCGACTGCGATGCATGCATCAAACACCGCTGCCACTCCAAGAAAATCCTCATCGAGGGGTTCCAAGTCACCAACCAGCTCGCCATTGATCGCACCGACAATATCCTCTACGTTCAGCTCGACCACCACACCACAGCCTTCTTCCTCAACGAAAGCAAGATGCGAAACGTTCACTCTGAAAACACAAAAGGCTTAGCAGTAGACCAAGAAACCCAAATCTTGTATTCTAGTTTAAATAATATCATATTCACATACAGATATGAAGAAGGGAAATATACAAGAAAGGCGCAATTGTATCTTCCTCCATCGCAAACGCCTGTCAGACTCCGCTACGAAGACACTCTTTACACTGTCAATGAGGATGGCAGTTCTGGTTACTACAGCAAAATTTCAAACAGCTTTACTGGTTACGATAACTTGGAAAACTTCCCAGTCACTGATTTGGCCAATGTGAGAGATATAACAAACTGGTTTTTCGTCTCTGGCAATAAGCTGTACAAATTGATTTTGGACTACAATACAAATGGAATAATATCATGGCATCGTGTATCTGACAAGAATCATGTTCTAGCTATTGGCAAAAGTGGAGATGTGTATTTTGGAAGTACTTCTGAGAAAGTTATATATAAATTGAACAGGGAAACTAAAGAACTGTTGGAATATGCTGTTTATATCGGCGCTCAAGTAAAAGACTTTGTTTTCGATAGAGATGAAAACATAGTGTTCCATGATGCGGATGGTAGCGTGGCGATATGGGTGCCCAGCAAAAAGCATTGCGAAGCGCCGTTTCGGCCTCCTGTCAAACAAGAAGATCCAGTAGCAGAAACTTATTGGAGTGGTGAGCGCTAAATACAAAAATGAAATGTATGTACCGCGATTACGATTCAGTACGTACCATGATACTATTACGTGAAAAGAAGATTGTCGTACGTAATAAAAACTGAATTTACTAAATAATGTTATTACTAAATGAGATACTTAGTTAGACCTATTGTTGCTGTTGCCAATATTGGTGGATTTTAAATATGGATCGTCGGTTTAATAGCGGGATTATTATCTACAATTACACATACTTAATAATTCAAGCTGGTGATTTTTTATTATTTTGTTTGTACATGTAAAAAGTATTGATATTTTGACAGTCTGACGAGCTCAAATTTAAGGTTTTACGAGTACATTTCCAGAAATATACGTAATAAAGTGACACCTTATCCCGGTGTAATGAATAGTATAAATACTTTTCATAACATGTTTTTCATAGGTTCTTTCGATATATATTTCTGAATTGAATTGTATCTACCTAAACGAATGTGATATTAAAAGCAGAATATGTAAGTTATAATTATTGTTATACCAGCTCAGAAGATGCAGAGCTGTATATTACTATTGCTGATACAGTTCTCTAATATTATTAATATTTATTTACGCAAAGCCACACAGTTATATCTTATAGAAGATATAGACTTAGGTACTGAACTTCTTATTGTAAATATGTTTGATAAATAGTAGGTTTATTTGCTCAAACTGTAAATAAATTGCTTTATTTTTTGCCTGTAGCAGTTAATTATTAATATTTATGCTTATGATTACCTATATTATGTACACAGGCGTATACCTATGGCTTATCGGTTAAGTGGCCACTTTCAAGTAGATAATTTGAATGATATCGTAATAGGGGTCATACTGTACAAGATTAATCGCTGCGCTCAAAATACAAATTACTTTAATCACTGTAGCGGTACTAGCGGTCAATTGCACATATACTTATCAAAGTTCTGAAATAAATTATTTGAATTTGAATTTAACTACGTGCAATTACCCGCTGCCGTGCCGTGTGGCGACGGCAGTAAGAATACATTTGTCACCACCCCAACTCCTCCCTGCGGGTGTCGTAAGAGTCGACTAAGGGATTAAAGTGTCACTGACCATTCTACAAGATTGATGATGGGCAGCAGCGTCATCATAGTGGACACATTACTGCGATCGCCAATCCGTTTGCCCAGCGTGGCGATTATGGGCATTTACCTCCTAATGCGTCTATACGCATAGTTAATAGGAGAGGCCTACGTCCAGCAGTGGACTAACATAGGCTGATGATGTGTGATGTGATGTGTGAATTACCCGCTACAGTAATTAAAGTCATTTGTATTTTGAGCGCAGCGATTAATCTTTAAGCCGCATTTTCTTGAACCTTAAGACGGCGGCTATCAGGGAAAAATATAATATTCATACCTTCGGAAAACTTTACATAGCTAATTGATGCGATCGTGATTTTAGTTTTGTTTTATTAAGGCCTCAACTCATGTACACGTAATAGGTACAGTATGTGGTGATACATACTGTCGTATAGCCAAAAAAGAAACCCATTAATGTTTAGATCATACTAAACAACTTTTACTATGGGGCCAAACCAACATTTTGACAGCTTCATACATTTTGATTGCGTGATCATGAACACGTTGTATGGGAGAGTATTTTTTTTTCGAATTCGAGTTTGGCCCCATAGTAAAAGTTGTTAAGTATGATCTAAATATTAATGGGTTTCTTTCTTGGCTCTACGAGATGATACATACTGTATATGTACATTTTGCAATCAATACAGTACAACGATTATGATTTTGTACCGTTTGGAGTAGAAAATTTAGGGTCAGGGAAAGAAAGAAAGAAAGAAATAACTTCATTCATAACATACACATACCTACACAAAAATCACTGCCACATGAGACCCACGAACGCATGAAAATTGTTTGCTGAGATCGCGGAACGTCTGGTTGACGTAACTAACGACCAAAGCACAACGTATCAGTATTGCGATACAGCGAGGAAATTCCGCCAGCATCCTCGATACAATGCCACAAGGGCCAATCTTAGATATAGGTTAGGTTAGGTTAGATTCAAATTATGCATATAAATTGTAGTTGTGAAAATAAGGACCGTTAAAAACCCATATTAAGTATTATATAGGTAGAAAAATTAAGAGGAAGTAGGAGCTGTAAGCGTAATAAAATAGACTATTGCTGTCGCTTCACATGGCCTAGAGTTCTGATACATAAGAATAGGGCAACTGCAACTATAATAGGTACCGATGTAAAATTGGTAGTCCTCTGTTTTCTTCTCCAAAAAATACCAATTACACCAAATACACCAATACAGGGTGTTCTTTTTAAGTGGGACAGTGTGGGGAAATCGGAAACTATAGAATATACAGGGAAGCTCTCTATCGAGACGTAAGGTATTTTTTGGAGAAAACAATTATGGCATAGTCAAAATTTTGGTCAAGTGTGAGTTGAACCTAAAAATTAATATTGTTGATATTTTTTTTGACGCAGATCGACGTCATTTTATTCGTATAAAATTTTATTGTCTCGGATAAAAAAAAATCTGAACAGCAGAAGTCAGTCAAATTTAAAAAACCATTTCTTCTTCAGTTGCTACAGTGATGAAATTTAGTAAGGATATGTGTTGTATGGACCGCTACAAAATTATGATACTTTATTGTAAAAAAAATAATTGGGGTTGGGGCCCTCCATACATGTAACTGAGGGATAGATTTTTTTTTAGATGTATATAAGTGTGTGAGGTATCAATGGAAAGGTCTTTGAAAATGATATAAAGGTTTATTTGTCACATTTTTAGGCCCGCCTCAGACCTATTCGGCCTCGCTTCAACCGGACGCCATGCCCTTTCTTCCTGGCTTATGTAGTAATAAACCTACATACTATTATTATTTATATCCATTGCAACAGTAAACAGCGATAATACAAGACATTTAGTATAATGTGAATCATTAATATAATACAGTACCGTCAGCAAAATTTCGAAAATTATAGATACCTAGGTAATTTAAAAGCATAATAAAATAACGTGTTGCTTTACTCCCGTTATTTGATTTTTGATAAACTTTTTCTACAGCCGGAATAAAATCTATGGATGATTGAGACGTACTTATTGAGATACATAAAGATAAAGATATATTTATTTATTTGCAAATAATGTAGTAAATAACATAAGTCTACAGTAATTTGAGTACCTAAGTTGAGAAATTTCATTTCATGAAGCATGCAAATTTTTCTTATATATATTAGAACTATTTATTAATTCTCGTATGTTCAAGCCTATTAAAACTAAAGATAAAATAACATTATTATAATTCACATAGGACAAAAAACAACAACTCCATACCCGAATCTTTTTTTATTATATTGATATATAAGGCTAAACCTTTTTTCCTGAACATACCACATTAAGATAAGGTAATTAAATGAAATATACGAATCTCACAACAACATTTTCATTTGCTATTAATGAGTCCATCAGGTGCCTATATATAGAAGTCTAACACTCGTTGTACTTGTATAACACATAATTTCACATTGTAAATGAAAATATCTCACACGTTATAAAAATAAAGTTTTTCGAATTCAAGTAAGTATACCTATAGGCAAAAATTTGGTACAATTATAATATTTATTAATGTCATCTTTTTTGCTGCACATGCACGGTATACTTGATTAAGAGCAACCCAATTTTGTTGACAATTATTTCCATGTGATATCACTAATTGTCTGTGAATTAAATGATTTCAAAAATAAGCAATGTAGTAGGTTGATGCAATTATTTTTCAATTCTCGCCTGTTCCCAGAAATTTTATTAAGTTGAAAATCTTATAAAACCTGAATCTCATTAAATGGGGAAAATTTGCAAAGAAAAGGATAAATTATTTAGAATTTAAATTTTATTTTATAGACTGCGCTTTAATTCTCACCTTAGTATAATCGTCTATTGTTACTAAGTGGAAACATAGTTATGTATTTTTTGTAAGTTTTTACTTAATCAACGTCACGTCAACATTTATTTCCGTCTATTTTCAACTATTTCCTGAAATTTCTTATGTGTACATAAGCTGTGCATGTGCTTTTATCAAAACTCTTAATACCCGTAACACAAAGTGTGGCAATACCAAGACTTCAACATTTCTCTCCAAAAATGTAAGTAAGATTTCAGTGGTCGCACTTTATTACCTAACCTTATACCTTTTCCATAGACAAACATGCTGATACTACTGATATTCGCGAGCTTGCTCGTGGCAGCTCACGCGCACTGCGACGCGTGCCTTCAAGGAACCTGCCACGACAAGCACGTTCTAATCGAAGGCTTCCCCATCACTGACCAAATCGCCATCGATCGCACCGACAACCTCCTTTACCTGCAGATCGACCACCGCACCACTGCTTTCTACCTCGGCGAAGTAAAAATGTGACACATCTACATTGAAAACACCAAAGGATTAGCGGTAGACCAAGAAACTCAAATATGGTACACAAGGGTAAATAATGAAATACAAGCACATAAATTTCAGATAGGTGGCTACGTTAATAAGGGAAATATTCGTATTCGTACATTGAAATTGCCTACCAGACTTCGCTATGAAGATACCCTTTACATTGTAAATGAAGATGGTACCGCTGCTTACCTCGACAAAACTTCAAACAATTTCACTGGCTACGACAATCTACAAAATTTCGTTGTCACTGATATGGTGAACGTCAGAAACGCGACATACTGGTTTTTTGTTGCTGGTGATAAACTTTATAAATTTGTTTTCGACTACAACAAGCCTAGAAAGATGTCGTGGGAACTTGTCTCCGAAAAGAAGTACTTTTTGTCCGTTGGAAAAGATGGTGACGTTTATTTTGCTGATGCTTCCAATAAAGTTATATATAAATTAGATAGACAAACAGAGGGATTGGTAAAATATGGTGCTTATGTCGGAGGGTTTGTGAAGGACTTTGTTTTCGATGATGAAGAGAAAATAGTGTTTCTTGATTCGCTCGGCCAAGTGGCAAAGTGGGTGCCAAACGAAGAAAAGTGCAAGGAGCCTTATCGCCGATCGAATCCAGATGAAGATGAAGAAATGGATTGGTAGCTTCATGTAGGTACCTATCATTAATCTTAAGTACCTACATCCAATACGGTTTCTATGAGTTACACGTAATTATATTTCTGCAGTGAATCTTTGAAGATTTACTCGATAAAAAATTGAATTTAGCTTCAAACATTGAAATAATTATGATGCATACATATGATTAACTCATTATCCGCTTTTGAAACTACCTGAAAAAAAATGTATACGTTTAAATCCTAGTTAATTACATACATATTTAATGAAAACCCTTTCTTCAATAAATATACCAAACAAAACTTCGTACTATTTTGAGCACCTTGGTTCAATTAGATGAACAAATTATTAAATGAATACCTAATTTTGATACAATACAATACAATTTAAAAGGAGATAATTTAAATATTAACTTAAATTATCTAGGAAAAAAATAACAGTTAAGTATAGTTTTTGTTTTTATTTTAATTACTTACATTGTTTTAACATAATAAATGAATATGGGGGTTAAAAAAAACCATCTTGACTATGAACTTTTGGCACTGAAACAGGGCGACAAAATAATTTTTTCTACAGGTAAGTAGACAAATTAC
This sequence comes from Thaumatotibia leucotreta, assembly GCA_025490895.1. Classification (NCBI taxonomy): domain Eukaryota; kingdom Metazoa; phylum Arthropoda; class Insecta; order Lepidoptera; family Tortricidae; genus Thaumatotibia; species Thaumatotibia leucotreta. The sequence goes on along the minus strand of JALPQI010030493.1, from coordinate 135,544 downwards.
AAAAGAAAACAATCTGTACCAGACTAAGTACCTTCAGATAGCGACATAGCGAACTCTTTGGGCCAATCTCAAGCAGAGCATAAAAATAGGTAGGTAATAAATTCTACAAAGTTCCGGGATATATCATAATGAAACAAATTGTGCTTATGAAAATTATATCTTCCATTATTTATTGTTGTGTGACTCTACATGAACTAATGTAATTATTATGGTCAACGTTACTTCACTTTGAAAGGTTTACATTTAGGTACGATAGGCTTCCTTCAGTCTATTACTGTATGCAGTAGGTATTATATGTGTGCTTATTTACTGTGTCTTGAGTAAAAATTTAGTATTATTTCGTGAAATATAAATTGGTAACCTTCTACCTACACATTATAGTAAAAATAAACATTCAATTTATATTTCTCGAACTATATATACATATATACATAAATATATTATATATATATAAAAAAAAATGTTTTTCTTGATAATATAATAATGTTTATCGGTTTTTATTTTAACAATTCACATGTGTGTCTGCGAATGTGCTCAATCATTCGCTATGTGTTAATTTGTTCTATCACTATATGTGAGTTCCTGTAATTGGCTTTCTGTTTGTATTCTTACTTATTATTTAAGATGTGAAGCTGTTGGTTCTCCTTAAGTAAAATAAAATAAAATAAAATAAAGTGACAATAATAGTTATTGCTATAAATAAATATTTTCACATGTCCCCATGTTTAGATCAAACTAGGTAAAGCTGAAAGTTGGAACAAAAGGATGACTTGCAACAAGTCGTACTAGGAAGAGGTCTATAGTGAATCCTTTACACTAATGCAAGCAACTGATATCATGTAAACACAGCATCACAGCGACTATTTGGAGCGTGACGTGCGAGTCGAATCGGAGATCTGTGGCGATCCAGGGGCGTTATTCCTGTACCCTACCAGGTTTGAACGAGTCACAGCCAAAACCATTAGACCCCTAGGGCTCGGGAGTCAACTGTCTGTTTATATAGTGCACCTGCTGAATCTATTACGAAGAGGTGGAGGAGTCTATTACTTCAGGTTGCATATATGGGTCAAACATTTCTTTTTTTGTTGTTATTCTATCACATCAGCTAGGGGACAACAGTTGAATAGTTTGTTAGAAGAAAGTATCCTGATGTGTGACCCACATTGGAAGGGACAAATAATTGTCAAAACATTCAAAGTTTTGTCAGTTTTAATGCTATTAAATTGTGACTTTAAGGGTGACTCAGGAGAACGTAATCATGGCAACGAGTGATTTAAAGGAAGTGATTGACACAAATAGATTATAAATATTAGACATCTAATATTTATAATTTATATAGTATTAAGTAGTGTGACTACTGGGGAAAAATAAAAAGTACAAATCAAAATATTTAGTTAATAAATAATTTGTTTTGTGTGTTCGCAATACGTTTGACACAAATAGGTTAGTCATTATTATGTACAAATAACTAAATCCCACTTGAGTTAAGAGAGAAAAGGTAGCTGCTAGGATAAGCAAATAAAACAAATAAAAATAAGTTAATATAAGTGGATAAAGAGATTAATAAGAGAGGCAGTAAGAATACATTTGTCACCACCCCAACTCCTGCGGGTGTCGTAAAAGTCGACTAAGGGATTGAAGTGGTGTAATTACTAAAGGCAATCCATCTAAGTTTTCAGGATAAGCAGCGCATAGGCGATTTTTTGATCACTATGTCCATTGTCCATGGGCCTCAGTTCCCGCTTTCCATCAAGTGGGCTGAGAGCTCGATTGTCTACCTTCGTCACATAAAAAAAACGACCAGGATACTCATGAAATGTGATGACTGACGCCCTTATGCATAAACGTCTCCGCTTAACAAGCCGCTAAAGGTGCATTCAGACGAAACGAGCATTCGCTATTCTAACCCCCTACTTTACGAAAATCGATCGTTACACAAAACGTGATTCGTTGATTTCGTAGAGTGGGGGATAGAATTGCGAATGCTCGTTTGGTCTGAATGCACCTCATTGTTCGTCCCTTTTGGTCTTGTAGAAATTTTATTTTTTATTTTGTTTAAATATCTTGAGACATCTTACACAAATCGACCTAGTCCCACGATAAGCTCAATTAAGGCTTGAGATGTGGGTACACTAGGCGACGATATACAGTATGTATTTGATCGTAAAGCAAAGAAAGAAACACATTAATATTTAGATCATACTAAACAACTTTTACTATGGGGCCAAACTCGAATTCGTGAAAAAAAAATTACTCTCCCATACAACGTGTTCATGATCACGCAATCAAAATGTATGAAAATGTCCAAATTTTTTTCGTGAATTCGGGTTTGGCCCCATAGTAAAAGTTGTTTAGTATGATCTAAAACATATAACAGATAGATATATATATATATACTTACATAAATACACAGCCATGAGTCCATGACCGATAAATAAATACACAAATAATGCCCTAGCCGGAATTCGAACCCGGAACCTCCAGCTTCGTAGGCAGTGTCACTACCAACTAGGCTACGGAGGCTGAGAGATATCCAAATTATCCAATAAGACCAAAAGGGACAAATAATACTGAGCAGCTTGCTAAGTTAGGAGACGTATAAGGAGGTAACTATTATAAGTTTTAGGATGACTCGTTTTCTCGTTTCGCTACTGGAATAAGCGACCAGGATTATTACCAACCGAGGAAGCTTGAGCTATTTGTGCTGCATAAAGTACCTATGGAATAAATCTAAATGTGTACTATATAATAAACTAGGGTTTTTGTGTTTAGTTTGAATAAAGGGTAATCATGTCCTAGTAATTTTTTCCTTGTTCTCTTGTTTTTTGACGTTTGGAGAGCCTTTACACCTCCAAAATTATTAATTTTATTTATTATTCTTAGCATTTAATTTCTTTGACCGTGGAGACCTTTTACATCTCCACACTTAATATTTATTTCACCATGGAGCCCATTTATCTCCTTATATAGCAAAATTTTGACTTATTGGATACATAATAATTATGTATTCTGTAGCACTAGTTTACAAGACTTTTAGTTTAACTGTCTTCTGACATGAAACATTTGTTTCATATACCTTTTTATTTACTTTTTATTGACATTTGGAGATTCTTTACACCTCCAAATCATTATTATTATTATTTATTAACTGACATTGGGGACACTTTACATCTCCAAAATTATGTATTATTGACATTAGAGAATATACATCTCTAGTTTAATTTAATATTAGAGTTTATTTTACTGTGATGTCATATTTAAATAGGTATTGGCTGTTGTCTTTTAAATAATAAGAATAGTTGCTTTGTGATTGTCACTAAATTGTCACTAAATTGTTAATTTTCTATTTTATTATTATTGTTAAAATCATGACGATTAGAGACCTTTTACATCTCTAAACCTTAATATCTCTTTATTCTGACAACTAGAGGACCTTTACATCTCTAGTAGTATTAGATATAGATACTTAATAATGTTGCGAACTTGTACAATAATAATTATTTTTGTTTAATATTATGATCCTTTATTTATTTCTGTCTTTATAAAAATGTCTATAATAATCTTTTTTTTTATGTAATACATTCTTTAATGCATGTTATTTTAATAAGATGTATTATTATACTGTTTTGAAAAAATAAGTCCACCTGAGTTTCTTACTGGTTCTTCTCAGGAACGGCGTAGGGTTTGAACCAGTAGTAGATTTTTTCTCTCATGTCAGACGATTCGAAAGTGCTTATTAATAAGCTTACTTGAATAAAGAATAGTTTGACTTTGACTTTGACTAAATCTAGATAATGTATGGTAGGCTCCATTGTAGGCTCTTTTGTCTCGGTCTCGGACATAAGTTCCGAAATGTAGGCATAATTATTAGATGTGACGGTACAGTATGAGATAAAGAAAGAAACAACTAAAATTTTATATTCCGGTATACTGTTTTTTATTATTTAATATTATACAAATACCGGTAATATTATTATTACCGGTAGTTTTATTTTTTTTTGAAATATTTTGGCATTTCAACATTTACCAAATTATTATTTGCCAACTTTCTTTTGGGCAAATTTTAATTTGGCAGCTAGGTTAGGTTAGGTTGAAACATGTTAGTATGTGAAAGAAGCGTCTACCGTTGGTTCACCATGCAATGATTGTACCAAATTAAACTATGGGAATAATAATCTGATATTATGCCACACAATTTTCGGCTACATATTAGTAAACCATAGACGTCTTGAAAGTGTATGTTTGAGCATCTCATACGTACCTCCGCCTACGGCGTCGGGCTTCAAACACCCTCGTTAGTCATACGGTATGTATATATACACAATGTACTAAGAAATTCACAACAACATTGTTACGAATATTTGTAAAATTACGTAAAAAATACAAAAATACCGGAAATATTGTACTTTATGCTACAGTTCACTAATTTCTTCTTCAGCAGGCTGATACTGATAAAACTGATAAATGAAGTTACTGTTATTGTTTATGGCAAAATTCAAAACTTTTTGCATCACTTTAATCATGAATTTAACAAAAAAAGAGTTCCGTAGCAAATTATTAAAAAAATTGCAAAACTAAACGAAATTGCAATAAATTTCACTCAAGTTTTAATTTAGTTTACAGAGGAGGTAAAAACCAATAAACATTTTTTACGTTGCCGGTATTGAACGAAATTGATTTCAGTAAGCTTACTCGTATATCAAAAGCTTCAAATTTTAGCTATCAGAGCCTAGCGCTGACGTCTATTAATCTAAATTACGATACATTGTACATACACAATATCTCGTTCTTTGTCTAAAGTTTATACTAGCTAATTTAGGTCTTATGATAAGTGACATTCTGCATCATCATCATCATCATCAGCCTGTCGTAGTCCACTGCTGGACTTAGGCCTCCCCAATTTCACGTCACTGTGTTCGATTTTCGGCTGCTCACATCCAGCTTCTGCCAGCCATCTTGCGCAAATCGTCACTCCACCTTGCCCGAGGGCGCCCATTCTGCATCGTACCTTTTTATTAGAAACGATAAAGTAAAATATTTTTCCTAACTAGTGCGCAAAAACGAACTTTGCGCACGCTTCGCGCGCGGTAATTTCTCTTTTTGACGCACTTGTTATGAAAAAAATCGTCCCTTACTCGTGCAAAAACTTTTTTTAACTCGGGTGATTGTCGCCCTCGTTTCACTCGGGCTCCAACTTTCACCCTTGCCGAAAAAAAGTTTTCCCGCACTAGTTAAGAAATGTACTACTATTACTTTTTTCTGGAGTGGCCGCGTGGATTGTGCATCAGCTGCGAAAGCTGAGAACGTGGGTTCAAGCCGGTTGATAAGCTTCGGTATTTTATTGTACATTATCTGATATTATAAATATTTTATTCACAAAAATATACTAAGTGAGTATATTTTTAACTCAGTGAAATTGTAAAAGAATATTATAAATTAAACGATTCATAAATCATAACATTATCACTTTTTGCTTTCACCTACAACTAGGTAGAGTAGGTAGCTATTTGCGTCGTGCTTAGTAGGATCAATAAAGAAAAATATATGTACATCATGATGTACATGTACATACTTGATAATATAATATTCTCGAATGAAGCGCATAATTAATACTCTGAAACTTTTCCTAGCCGGCGAAAAAGTTCACAAAGAGCTTTAGGAGCTACTCGGCAAATACTGAGCTTTTGAGGTTTAGCGCGTTTTTATCTCAAACTCCTACAGTATTGTGAAAACTAGTGCTTTTAAAGAAATACGTCTGGATTTCTGTCTTGTTTTAATCATATGGTGAAAGCTAATATGAATTCTGTTTTAGTTTTGTTATTCCTTTTGAGGTTCGTTAGCTAACTTTTAGAAATGAGGTGATTATTTATAAAGTATAGTACCTATTTGAAAATCTAATTTAATTTTCTCTCGTGTTTCAGATAAGCAATGATTTATTGTTTTTTTTATTCTGGACCGGTTGGACGTCCGAAAATATATACTTAAGAAAAAAATGTTATGATTGTTATAAACATTTTTAGTACTAACGACCAAGATGCTATGCTGCGGATAGACTGACGGACAAAGGGACATGACGAAACTAAAAATCGAAACCTAGTAATTCTATCAAAAGAGAAATTTGTCAAAAGTAGAGAATACTCAATTAAGAAAGCAATAATTCTCCTTGCAGTCATATTCAAAGTCGTCTCCCTACTCTATTGATTTGATTCAAAAGTCAACCTTATTTCGGTCGCCGTAAGGCCTACTGGCAGCCGTTTTTCGAGTAAGGCGTCATTGCGAAAAGTAAAATTAATAGCTTCATTTCATTTTGCTGGCTCTATTTGTCTCATTTTTATGTTCATCGGCGTGATTGTGACAATTCAAAACGTAACGTTTCTGCAAAGAAATGATTTCAATTTTTTTACTTCTTAAATATCAATGCAGAACTGCGACCATATATAACATGGACGTCTAACGCTAGCTCAAAAATGCCCCCAAAAACAGTTGTTCAATTGTGCCAAGATGGGCAGGACATATCACATTTTCTTAACACCGCGCATATTTCGGCGCAACATCTTTGACAAATGTTTATAGAATATGGCCAATTAAAACTTTGATGGACCAATCACAACTAATTTTAAATGGCGGTTTAAGTTTTTATAGGTTGACATTGAAATTCATTACCGTGATGCATTGAAGAGGGGGTGACACTTGTCAACTAAAATTCAGGACAATTTTTGAAAGGCAATTAATTTAGTATGGCATGTGGCTTCCATGTTTTATTTGTTCGTAGATGCAGAATCTTTTTCAAAATGACCTAGTCTCACGGTAAGCTCATTTAAGGCTTGTATTTTGTATGACTTCTAAGCGATGAAAATAAATTACCCTTAACAACATATCAAACCGAGGAGAAGCATGACTGCCATAAATAAACGCAGCTATCAAGACTATCGCAAATTGCTTCTTTTATTCAACATATGCCGTGGTTTCCTGATAATGGCATTCGATTATTACTTTTTCTCCAATTAAGACTCAAAGCAGTGCAGTTGGCAGGCCGTAAGTAGAAATACAGCATAATTTCCTCGCAAAGCTAAACAATACAATGAGTTATCCTATCGCGTTTAAATCGCGTGCCTAGCCAAAATGCCAATCAGTAACACTTAGTCGCGAACGAAACGCAACTGTTTTTGTCGCACTTTGGACGCTAATTCTGAACTTCTTTGGTTAGGCACTCTTGCGTGCAGTTCAAAATCAAGAAAAAATCACCAACTATCACCATAGCATAGGGGAGGGGGGGGTTATCGAACAAATCACGTGTAATTTTTTTCTGCTGTATAGGTAGTGATAAAAATATGTAGGTATACTCTTTTAATATCAGTTTAAAGTTTAAATATAACCAGATGGTAAACCCTGAACTGAGTTTTAAAATTTCGCGCGCACTGCGCTCTGTCAATAAATAACATGTCATATTGGCTATAGGGGGGGGGGGGGGTCTAAAATAGGCCAAAATCGTATGACGTGATTAATGGACAAGCCCTATTGGCAATAGAGGCCTGCTCAGATATTTTTGAGCATCTCTAATATGGTGATGCGACTGTGCGTATCTGGGGGCACGGCAGTGCCCCCGCCAAGTCGAGCAAAAAAAAGGCATGGCCGTACCATCCTTTTCTCGAAGCCGTTCAGGCCATTTTCAACCGTCTGTAATTTCGCGCTGGTTACAGCTAGAAGTCTGAATTTTCTGCGACGTGTAGGCCATAACATGAGTTACATAATAATTTGTTTGATTTCAATTATAACTTGTAGTTTAAAAATTACCGCATGTCAAAGTTCCTTAGTTTTGTCACTCACTGACTCACCGATCATCAATAATCTAAGGTATTTTTAGATGGCCTAGGAGCTCAAAATTTGAAACATAAGTAGTTTATAGACTACCTATTACAAAAAAAATCTGAAAATTGGAAATTTCTGCCAGATTTTTTAGTTATGCAAACTACTCAAATAAGTTTGTAATCCCATACAAATACATGCTAATACAAAATTAATTATGCGGTTGTTGCAAATAAGTTTATATAGCGGAATGAAGCGGGTTGGAACAAAGAGTTCTTTGGATTGTGGGTTTTCTAGCCAAATATTTTTATTGGTCCCATACCTACAAGTTTTAAATTCTGTTATTTTTTTAGTTTTCATGCTAATCCCAATTTTCATAAATCCCAAATTGTGGTTAAAGATTTTTTATTTATCTCAAAAGAAATTTACATTTCACTTAATGAGATGCATGCAATATTAATTTAACAAATGCTTAATTACGCCCGTGAGCGACACTTATTATTACAAAAATGTATTCACTTAGTACTAATTACATCAAGTACCTTACTTAAACAAGAAAGAAAATAAAACTATTTTTAAACAAACCATCCATAATAATAACAGAAAGCTTAAATAACGGGTAGAATTAATTTTACATACTTGGTTGCATACGCGCACCGATGTGCAGTTGCACTTTGTACTCTTAGAGCGTTGTCAATCGGTAACTAACCAGGGTCGAACTTAGGTTTGAATTATGTCAATGTTACTTTGTATAAAAACTTTGAGTAATTTTTTAAAAGTGATCATGGATTTAGCTTCTTTTATGTATTTTGGTATATTATTATACATGCATGCTCCTTCATACTTTATATTTTTGTTTCCGAAGTTCTTTGTTCGGGGAAATTGCATGACTAGATTATCGGCATTGCGAAGTCTACATTCTCTCTCTTTCTCTCTGTTAGTATAAAACACTGTTTCACAGTGTATCTCTTTTTTGATGATTTTTCTTATTAGTAGACATGTATTAAATGTGTATATTTGGTTTAGAGATAGCAACTTGCTTTCTGCATATATTGTTTTAGTCGGTGTAAGGAAATCATAGTTAAACAGGACCTTGATAATTTTATATTGTATAATTTGTAGATCTTTTAAGATAGTTTTTGCTTGATAAATTGAGGGATAATCTCTGAAGGCCCTCCAGCAGCACGGAATCTGGTAGCGGCCCTCCTGACCCAAAATCTATTTCCATTCCATCCTGTCATCATCATCATCATATCAGCCATAAGACGTCCACTGCGCAAATCATCATTATAAACGTAGTTACCGTAAAATACGGCCAGGGTGCTAGCGGGGTCAGGGGTGCTAAGAATCTCCGGCAAAGATCCGGCTACCACCGTCTACCTTTGGCCCTGGCAACGTACAACACGCGTACACTGCGGACCGACGAAAAGTTAGTGGAACTGGAGGAAGGATTGAGCAAGTTGCGTTGGGACATTGTGGGATTGTCAGAAGTCTGAAGAGAGGGTGAGGACACGATAATCCTAAAGTCCGGCAACTTGCTCTATTTCCGGGAGGGCGACCAACAGTCCCAGGGAGGTGTCGGGTTCATCGTCCACAAGTCCCACGTAAACAACGTGGTGAAGATCGAGAGTGTGTCGGCTAGGGTGGCGTACCTTATACTCAGAGTATCTGAGAGATACTCGCTGAAGGTCATACAGGTGTACGCGCCGACTTCGACACACTCCGACGACGAGGTGGAGGCTATGTATGATGATATCTCAAAAGCCATGCATAGCTCCAGAACCTACTTCACCGTTGTTATGGGGGACTTCAACGCGAAACTGGGCAAGAGAGATAGTGACGAGCTGAGGGTGGGGCAATTTGGGGTTTGACGTTGGAACCACCGAGGCCATCTGCTGGCTGGTTTCTTGGAGAAGGAGGGACTCTACATGATGAACTCTTTCTTTAAGAATCGCGAGCACAGAAAATGGACTTGGATGAGTCCCGACGGTGCAACTAAAAACGAGATCGACTTCATCATGTCGACGAAGAGACATATATTCAACGATGTTTCTGTGATCAGTACGGTTAAAACCGGAAGCGATCACCGCCTGGTAAGAGGCACGTTGAATATATGTCCTAAGCTAGAACGCTCGCGACTGATGAAGTCTACGCTCCGACCTGCACTCCATCTCCAAAACCCCGAGAGCTTTCAGCTGGAACTCCAAAACCGTTTCGATTGCCTAGGCGATGATGTGGACGTATTCAACGACGGGTTTGTGGAAGCTGTCCATAGCGCTGGGTCTAAGTTTTTTAAGGCCCAGCGGACGAATAAGACCAGAAAGCTCTCAGACTCCACTCAGAAACTAATGGAAAGAAGGAGTGAACTGGTTCTACAATCCTCAGTTGATGCGACTTTATACCGGCAGCTCAACAGACAGATCTCTAAGTCCCTCAAACGCGATATGCGCCAATTCCGTACCAAGTGTACCTACAGAAGAAGCCATCGAGCGGAACAAGGGGTCTAAAGTTTTTGCAAGGGATCTGTCTGTTGGGCAAAGCCAGCTCGCCAAATTAAAGACTGAGGATGGTAGAATCGTCACATCTAAATCTGAGCTGCTGAGTGAGATAGAGAGTTTTTATGGACAGCTGTACGTCAACTAGCAGACCCGAAGTTGATCTAGCGGAAGACCTCAGAGCTAGACTGACCCGACACTATACAGAAGACGTCCCGGACATCTGCCTGTGCGAGATTAGAATAGCTCTTGAACAGCTCAAAAATAACAGGGCGCCTGGGGAGGACGGAATTACAGCTGAGCTTCTGAAGGCGGGTGGTAAACCGATCCTTACGGCCCTTCAGAAGTTGTTCAATTCCGTCTTACTGGAAGGGAGAACACCAAAGGCATGGAATAGAGGTGTGGTGGTACTGTTCTTCAAAAAAGGTGACAACGCTTTATTGAAGAACTACCGACCCATCTCACTTCTGAGCCATGTCTATAAGCTATTTTCAAGAGTCATTACGAATAGTCTTGCACGCAGGCTTGATGACTTCCAGCCTCCCGAACAAGCCGGTTTCCGAAGAGGCTTTAGTACCGTAGACCACATCCATACGCTTCGCCAGGTTATACAGAAGACCGAAGAATATAACCTGCCCCTCTGTTTAGCGTTTCTGGACTACGAGAAAGCCTTCGATTTGATCGAAATCTGGGCAGTACTACAGTCTCTCCAACGGTGCCAAGTCGACTACCTCTATATCGAGGTGTTGAAGTGTTTATACGAGAACGCCACAATGTCAGTCCGACTCCAAGACCAGAGCTCGAAGCCTATTCTGCTGCTGCGGGAAGTTAGGCAAGGAGATGTCATCTCGCCTAAGCTGTTTACCGCTGCACTGGAGGATGTCTTTAAGACTCTGGACTGGAGAAGGCTGGGTATCAACATAAACGGCAAGTACCTCACTCACCTTCGATTCGCTGACGATATAGTAGTCTTGGCTGAGACCTTGGAGGACTTGAGTACTATGCTCGTTGACCATGACCTCAGTAAAGCCTCCGAGCGAGTTGGTTTTAGGATGAACATGGATAAGACGAAAATCATGTCGAATTCCCATGTAGCACCAACTCTCGTAATAATCGGAGAATTCACACTCGAAGTTGTAGACGAATATATATACCTAGGGCAAACTATTCAGTTAGGTAGGTCCAACTTCGAGAAAGAGGTCAATCGTCGAATCCGACTCAGTTGGGCAGCGTTCGGGAAGCTACGACACATATTTACGTCCAATATTCCGCAGTGTTTGAAGACGAAAGTCTTTAATCAGTGTGTGTTGCCAGTGATGACATATGATACTGAAACGTGGCCGCTTACAATGGGCCTCATAAGAAGGCTCAAAGTCACCCAAAGGGCTATGGAGAGGGCTATGCTAGGAGTCTCTCTGCGTGATCGGATTAAAAATTAGACCATCCGCAGCAGAACTAAAGTAGCCGAAATAGCTCTCCGAATCGCTAAACTGAAGTGGCAGTGGGCGGGGCACATTGCGCGTAGAACCGATGGCCGTTGGGGTGGGTAGGTTCTTGAGTGGCGGCCACGTACCGGAAGGCGTAGCGTGGGTAGGCCCCCCACAAGGTGGACCGATGACCTGGTGAAGGTCGCAGGAGTCCGCTGGATGCGGGTGGCGCAGGACCGGTCATTGTGGCAATCTTTGGGGGAGGCCTATGTTCAGCAGTGGACGTCTTTCGGCTGATATGATGATGATGATGACCGTAAAATTGTTTATTATAATAAGCTGTATTTTAAAATATCATCTTATTCGGATTTCCACTGTTCAATTTACATTAACGCTTTTATGCGGAAGTCAACAATTAATAATTAAGTACCTACCTAATAAATTAACATCACAATATTCACTTATGTATTATCAAATATCACTACGGACAACCTAGCCAAACGAATTGGAAATGTATTTGTAGTATAACAAAGTTCAAATTACTTTAAATCAAACGCGTGGTCGGGAGTACGCAGTGCTTGTTAAACAAAAAGTAACTTTTAAATGATGCCAGTACAAAATAAATCAGATACCTATATAAACAAGAATATCAAAAACTAAAAAAAAAAAAAATTGTGGTTTATAATAAATGCAGGTATGTAATACTGGGCGTTTTAATAATACAGTCGTATTTTAAAATGGCGCGGGTGAGACGCGGGTAGTGCCGCGCAGACGCGCACCGCCAACGCCACCGTGTGACAGTCACAGTCAGTTGCCCGTGCGCCGTAGGTAATGGATGGCTATTTGGGTGTTTCAGAATTAATTTGCGATTCTCGTGTGCGTACTGAAGCGATTATTTGTCTTTTTCAACGTCTGTAAGGATTACGAATTTGTTTAGGGATTTGATTTGCTAGAGATTTGGATATTGTTGTGTAGGTAATTTCAACGTAGGTGTTTCGTATGAATGAAATAATACGTTGGGGTTAAAATAATAAAAAAATCTTTACTTCTTTGTCGTGTTAGCGACTGTTATTGTGTCTAGTAAATATCGATTTCGGTAGCATTAAAGCGCAGGAATCTGCAATATTAGAATATAATAGACTAAGACGCAAATACCGTCCAGAATTGTCAGAAATTGTTCCATAAAAGCCCCGGAAAAAAGCCCATAAAGACAGGGAGTGAGCTATGAGAAAAATGGTAGCTGACGTACAAGAAGTAGTACCCGAAAAGAAAAAAAAGAAGAATACCTACAAAAAGAGATGAGATCCCATCAAAAATATTACATGTAAAAAGGTGCAAGTCTCGCAGCATAGCAGTTGTTACACCACAAAAAAGTTATGAGATCAATTGTTTAACCAAGTCAATAATTCTGTAGTTACTACAAGGGGGTATCCATAAAACTTGATTTCTACTAACTTGCCTAACTTGAAACTGCATGTAGAAATACTAATTTTATTATAGGTATCAATAAAGAGTAAGCCAAATTAGCTTGAGATTACCAAGCGAATTAAGTTTGATGATCCACCACTACCTATCCATGGGAACATTTGTCTAGCAGCTTTGTCATAAATTGTTACCTTATCACAATTACTTAATTAACAACATCTTATAGTAACTGTATTAATATAAGATATCTGTATTTTTTTAATATAAAGAATGACTTAGCCATCGCACAAGGATGATTTGGGTTGGGTCGTGATCAAAAACTACTTTTCGTGACTCTGAAGCCTATCAACATTATGTAGGGTAGACTCTGATCAATATAATTATTATCTTAAAACTACTTAAATCATTTATGTATATACTTACTCAAACCAAACGGTGTCAATAGGAAACCGCGTGAAATAAAAAAAATCTACTGGCCTGTCCGCCCTTCCTACTATTCTTCATACTAATTTTGAATTTCACACGCTTTTCTACTGACATAATTTGGTTGTCAGAGTATATATAGTCATCCTATTATGCCTTTGTCAAACGGTGTATAGGATATCTGGTGACCATGTTATAACAAACGAAATTTTCTATTTCTTGAAAAACACTCTTTCATTCGCTCTCAGATTTAATTCCGTATTATGTCCATTATTTTGTTCCACGACCTCAAAACACTCGGTACATAGGTAAGTAATAAAATCAACTGCTTAAAACAAACCCTAATTTAGCAATGCCCTAAAGACATTCAGTAAGATGTGGTCGATGGCCAAGTCATTCTTTATATTAAAAAAATACAGATATCTTATATTAATACAGTTACTATAAGATGTTGTTAATTAAGTAATTGTGATAAGGTAACAATTTATGACAAAGCTGCTAGACAAATGTTCCCATGGATAGGTAGTGGTGGATCATCAAACTTAATTCGCTTGGTAATCTCAAGCTAATTTGGCTTACTCTTTATTGATACCTATAATAAAATTAGTATTTCTACATGCAGTTTCAAGTTAGGCAAGTTAGTAGAAATCAAGTTTTATGGATACCCCCTTGTAGTAGCTACAGAATTATTGACTTGGTTAAACAATTGATCTCATAACTTTTTTGTGGTGTAACAAATGCTATGCTGCGAGACTTGCACCTTTTTACATGTAATGTTTTTGATGGGATTTTTTTTTCTTTAACTCTATTAATACGCATTTCTTTCATAGAATTGTAAGATAGAAATAATTTATACTCAAATGAAATGGAAATGCTTCACTGAGACGAGAAAAGTAAAAAATATATCCTTGAAGACGCGTAATTTGTCTCGGAGGAATTGTAATCCAGTACCTACAGAAATTAATTGCGCTTCGATGAATTTTATTAATTTGCACTGTTCATTTTTTTACTCCTTGGTGCAATGGAATTTATGGAATGGGCTTGAAAATAATTGACCTTGAATCATTGAAAATAAATACCGGCCAAGTGCGAGTCGGACTCGCGTACGAAGGGCTCCGTACCATTACCAATTTTATTTTTTATGAAGAATCTCGTTTGTTGTACTATTAACACGTTCCATGTGCAGCAAAAATCAGAAATTCACCTCTCACGTGCAAATATTCGCAAAAAAATTCAATCAAAATTGTCACTTTTAACAGCTGATACGTACAGGTAAGTTAGCGTTGCTTAGCTCGTACGTGCAAATTTCAATCTATCCTTACATTTAAATAGGCTCGTGCATCATATGTGCTCGCGTATCATCAATACCTATAAATGCGACACATGTGATGCATGCACAGGGAACGTGTTAAGTAACCAGAAGATAGTCGTCCTTAATATCACACGCTCGCTACTAGAAAAACCGTCAAAGTGCGAGTTGGGTTACAACACAGGGTTGAAATGTAAAAAAATCCTATTTTTTTTTCTACTTTCCATTGCATCAAATTTTAGCTTTCTAGTGAGATTATCCCGCTCCCGACCCGTGGTCCAACCGCTATGTCCAACTGGTTGGGCCACGGGGAAATAAAATTATCCATAGTTCAACCGATTGTACTACGAGGAAGTTAGATACCCGTGGTCTAATTGGTTGTCTCACGGTACACTAAATTCATCGGTAGTCCATTACTCGAACATATATTTACGTATACTAGTTTGACAATTGCCCCTCAGTTGTACTAACTATGGGTCATAATTACAAGACAGTAAAAAATAAGTAATCTGACAGTTGAACCACGGATAATTTTACTTGCCTACCCGTGGCACAACCAGTTGGACGTACCTAGTGGTTGGACCACGGGTCGGGAGCGGATTATCCGCGGACGGACGAACGGACAGACAGACTTGGCCTGGCCCTGAGACGGAACCCTAAAAAGCACCAATAAAGTCGTCTAAGAATCACAAGTTAATGAGACAGCCATACGTACATCATTAAGGGCCTGGAGAACAGTTATAATCCCACAGATCTGTATAATCATAATTGGGGCTTTGCCTTAGCCGGAGATAGGTCATTAAAAATTGACACAATGCCCGCGGTAAATAATAGAGCCCGAGGTACTTGCGAGTACACAGGGTGAGAAGCAAAGTGGGCTGCGAGAAATATTTAATAAATAGCTGTTTTAGTATAGATGGTGGCTTTTTTAGGCTCTAGTGCGAGAAGCGTGTCATTTTACGTCAGGTCCAAGGGCCATCTGCACTAAAAAACGTCGTAACGTACTATTTTTTACGATGACGACGGCAAACAAGCATATGGTCCGCCTGATGGTAAGTAGCTACAGTAGCTTATGGATGCCTGCAAGTCCAGAGGGTTCACATGTTGCCGACCCTTCGAAATCCCATGAATCCTTTTTAGAGCTCTTTTAATTTTTATTTTTAGGGTTCCCTAGTAAGCTAGGAACCCTTATAGTCTGTCCGCAGCATAGCTCAGTGGCTGGTACTAGAAATTTGCAATTTGGTGCAGGTATACATATCAATTAAATAGACGCATAGTTAATAGGAGAGGCTTACATCCAGCAGTGGACTAACATAGGCTGATGATGATGATGATGTTACATATCAATCAAGCCGACAAAGTGGTAGAATAAAAAGTAGAAAAAAAATTTTTTTTTGGGGTTCCTAGTAAAGAGGATTTTTTTTTGCTGTAATTCTATAGTGTGGGATATCGTTGAATAGGTCTTTGAAAAAGAATAATGGTCTCAGAAGAAAGTTCTTTCTTCAGGCCAAAAAATATGAAAAAAAAAACATGAATTAGGCTTACAGAATACTTTAAAACTACAACTATTTCGAACATAATGGTCCGAGCCGTTCTTGAATAACTACGGAACGCTACATGCTCTTTGCCGGTTTTTTGTTACCAGGTTCCTATACATTTATGGTAACAAAAAAAGAATGTTTCATACAAACATTTTGGGAAATGTGATGGATCTTGTTCAGCATCAATATCTCTACCACCCTTCCAATTTTTATCAATATCAAAGACGTGATTCAAATGTACAATTTTTTTGAGAAATAATCAACTAGTTAACTACTGCTTCTGAAACTTAAACTTATTAAACTCACACACACACACACACACACACACTAACTTTAAATATAAGCTTAGATTTAAGAAATGTTCTCACCTAGAGTATGAATGTATCTAGCTCTAGTAAATAATATATATGTAGATAAGTTATTTGAGCATTGTAACAAGTATTTTTATACTTACCTGGAGGTTTCGGCCAGTAGCTCAAGTTGTAACCTATATTTTAGATACCAATAAATATATTTTGATTTTGATTTGATTTTGATTAAAAAAACCTTTAAGTAGCTTATTCTGCTACACGTAAGTATAAGCTGACACTGTAACCATACAAGGATGGGACGGTTTAGGGAGCTCATAAAATGTTCCTTGTAAGTTTACGGGCATGTCAGTTAATCGTGAGATTTACGCCACCGTAAACGTGGAAATTTACGCTTCGGTCAATCTCGGGAGTCTTGTAATTACGCTGTAAAATTATTTGATGGCGAATAAATGTTTTAGTGGACTTCCGCGGGGTAACTTTTTGGTTGTCTTTTGTAAACGAGGCTTCTGTAGAATGTAGAGCCTTACTAAAAAGGATAACAAACAAGCTTTTGTTTAATTTCTTCTGGCCTATTACCGTGAACTTCAAAATTCGTATATTTCGAGGATTTGTCTCTGTCCACTGTTGTTGGAGTGAGAGAACGCGGGGTGACGCTGTGGTTGTCTCTGTTTTGGCAAACGAAGCTTTTGTAGAACCTTACGAAAAAGGATAACAAACAAGCTTTTTAATTTCACCTGGCCTATTACCGCGAACTTCAAAATTCGTATATTTCGAAGAAGAAGAAATAAATCCTCGGAATTTGCGGATTCCGGAATTTCGTGAAGGACTACTGTTAAAAAACCCCGATGCCTATCCTTTCAGATCTGCCGTGCAATTCCTAAACCACAGTAACTGACAAAAGTCGATTTTGAGATAATAGCAAAAAACTGTTTTAAAGTAATATATTTTCCAAGATTCGATAGTTATTGAGATTTTTTTTTGTCCAAAATGAAGTATTAAAATCATACAATATGATAAATTAAAAAATACGTGCTTCTGCATTTTCTAAAATTAAATGTGTGTTTTTCGAAATTCTGTGTTTGTACTGCGCTTTTAAAAACAGGGAAAAATATAACAATTACTAATTAAGACACAGTAAAATGACCACTTACTGCACAAATATTGCGTGCTTTATAGAAATAGGCGGCATTTTACAGGTTAAACTGCAGTAAAAGGGACTAGTGTACTGTAATTTAACTAGTATTTTGATTGAATTTTCGTGCTACGAACTTCATTCACAGCAGTAAAATATAGTTTTTTTTAATAAAGTAATTAAAATACAACAAAACTTTGTAACAGCATTACATGATTTTATTATTAAAGAAATTCAAACACGCTTATCAAGTTTCATGCCAATGTAAGACACAGAAGGAAGTAAAAAGCGATTTAAAAGTTACTTGAAAAACGCAGTTTATTTAGGGATTTGTCGTCAATAATACAAAAAAAAACCGGCCAAGTGCGAGTCGGACTCGCGCGCAAAGGGTTCCGTACCATTATCAATTTATTATTAAAAAAATACAGTTAAATCAACCTACCTCAAAAACTATAGGAAATAATTTTATCAAACCAAAAATCGTTAATAGAGTTTATTAATGTGCATAACATATATTTTTTTCAGAATTTTATATCGCGTAGTTTAAAAAATAGAGGGGGGGGACACATTTTTCAGACTTTAAGACCTGATATCTCGAAAACGATTTGCTTAAATAAAAATGTGATGTATAAACCTTCATATCATTTTCAAAGACCTTTCTATTAATACCCCACACGCTTATGTACAACTAAAAAAAAATTCTATCCCTCAGTTACATTGTAATATCTCCAATATGGATATTATAAAAAAAAAACAAAGACTTGACACGGTGGGTTTAAGTCACATAAATTGGGAAATTTAAAGTATCCAGAATCCCCAATTTTAACCTACTTCAGTTGTGGGATGTTCACAGTTATAGGAAGTCAAGTCACACGGACCTAGCAGGCCGTTAAAACAATGAGACTAAAAAGAAGTTAAGGGTGTTTCTATCATTTCGTGCAAATCACATGTTTGCTGAAATAAAAAATAAACTAACTCCTAAATTCATTTCAAATATTTTTTATATGTTGCGTGAGGTTCATAGGCATACTTAGCATCTAAAATTAATTCTATTATTGCAACATAAAATATATAAATAAAATATAAACATGCTAAAAACTCATTACCATCACCGGTCAGAACCTAGATTTACAGATTTGAGAGCGAATTACATAACTATTACATGTACTACTTTGATTCAACCACTTAATTTAGATGAAGTATTTATAAGAGAATGACAGTTTAGTGGTTTAACAGTTTTAAACCTGAATATTTAAATCCACTGCGGCAAAATCTTTTTGTCAAGAAAATAATTTCATTACCATATATATACTTTGCAACAACGGAATTGGCCAGTAGGCATTGCAAATGTTATTCTATACGAAGTTCCCTCTGTCCGCGATCCCCACCTCAGTCGGCTAGTAAACAGTGAACAAGACGGACGTGTGCCATTTTTTTATGAAAAAATATATCGCGGCGGAGTTTTGGATTTGGTACAGTTTTTTTTCATTACCATTTGCACTGTTTTGATATTAATTTTTAAGTGTTTTATTAAACCGTGAATACTTAAATAATGAATATTCTATTCGAATGCTTAGTGAATGAATGGACCTGCAATTGCGTTTATTTTTTAAGAGTTAATCTACAAAAGGTAAGGAAAAGTCATTACCATTCTTGTCATTACCGTAATTTACTGTTAACATACTAACGAGAATGGTAATGAACTAAAAATTATGGTAATGAATTTCAGTATTAAATTCTTGACACCATCTTATGTTAATTACCATTCTCGTTTTTTATCATGCACCTGACTGTTGAAAGTAACAAGTAATATTAAAAACTACATTTTCAGCAGGTATATTCCAAATATAACAAGTTATTCATTAAACGATCTCAAAAGTCAAACTTAAACTTTCGACTACGTTATTTCTTTTTTTGACCTATCATTACCAACATCGCATTTTCATTCCCATATTCTATACGTCATTACCATTTTTTTGGAAAAATCTTTTGTTCATAAATCGGTCAATTTTGCGTACAATTGAAAATGTATTATAGATTAATGTTTCTTTTTTGTAAGTCTTACCATTGCCACAACAAAAAAATGAAAATAAAAAATTCTCCCAAATTCTCCCAATTTGCACGAAATGATAGAAACACCCTTAACAACAGGGTGTGGATTGTCGGCCCTCCAAGGGTTGAGCCTCGCTGGAAAATATTTAAAATGAAATGGACGCCTTCTCCAGCGAAACTCTTGCTTGTATATGACAAGATCAATCAAGCAAAACAATTGAGCAACTTTTATAAACGGTTTATTTTATACTTAAATACAAATCCCTCCCTCTTGGGAATTTCAAAATTTATAACCCGGGTATCCGGAATTAACATACAACTTGTTGTAACCTTAAAGGTAAACTTAAAAATTAAATATTTATGTTAAACACTTGGGTGTCGAGGGTAAAGAGATTTCACACCTTATCTTCAACCTGGTGTCACGTTAATAAAATAAAATTAGATAGGCTTATTTGCCCCTTTTAGGTAGTGAGTACGTATTTAAAAAAAATAAGGAAAGGATATCACCCGTGTATGCTGTGTGTAGGTGTGTGGTGTAACTTCGTCTCCTGCTGGTTCGAAACAAGCCCGTAAGGCGGTCAGGAAACACAGGCTGCTGGCACCGGTTGTACAGGAAATGTAGGTCCTCGACAAGTACAGTAGGAGACGCAGATGAAAAACCACCAGCGTTGAACTTCTTGATAAAAATAGAAGGTAGTAAAAAAAACTAGTAACAAAAAAAACCCTGGAACAAAATGAGTCCAGTTAATATCCTAATTGGACAAATTACCAATTATTCTTAATCGCAATCCAGTCGTTATGACGTGGAGTCGTATCAATAGTCACTTACCAGTTTATTAGCTGGGCTTCTATTGTACTTTGCTAACAAAATGGTTCCCGTGAGGGTAATACGTCCTCAGATAAAGTGGTGCTAAAATAAGACAAAAAGACACACGTTAACCAACAGGAAATAACCTACAAGGTTAATTCATTATTCCACAGCAAACAGACACTGTAACTTACCGAACGGTACTGACTTGAAATCTTAATGGGTCATTTCTTTATTAAAACTAATTATGCCATGATCGGCTGACACGATGCTAAGTTAGGTTACATTGTGGCGCGGCTGCAACAAAAATACACGAAAGATATTAACCACGGATCCGCAACCATATATGCTACGGCCTTTTAACACCTTGTTACAAATGAATTCTCACCATTTCAAAACGAGGACTCCGAAAAACCAATACCGCAAGATCACATCTCGAAGGCGGTTTACGAAGTGACAAAGCTCTTCCAGGTTCCATCCGGCGAGGAAGAACCATAGACAAAATCGATCTTTCTAGAACGATTTGTATATTCATAATTACCAGACAAATGAAATATTCAAAATTAATTCCAAAACGAATTTTCGGATTACCATAAACCATTTAAAGGTAAAATACTAAATTAGAAAATATAATATATCGCCCGCAACAGTACGGCACGTCTATGAAGACCTTTATATGCGCAGATATCCTATCTGTGACTTAGCCTGTGACATTTGTCAACAATGACATCTAATCTTTCCGGCGTAAACAAACCAGAACGCAATCATTTATATATCCTAAAAGGAAATCTAGCCTTCGATAATCAAAGGAATAGTTTCAAAACGAACAACAATACAATAGTGAAGTGTTTAAATGGATAACCAACTTATGACGGTGGCTACACCATATAACACAATGCAGGAATTTTCCACTTGGAAACGCTCAGGTAATTTCTCCTTATTTCTCTC
Organism: Thaumatotibia leucotreta; assembly: GCA_025490895.1. Taxonomy (NCBI): domain Eukaryota; kingdom Metazoa; phylum Arthropoda; class Insecta; order Lepidoptera; family Tortricidae; genus Thaumatotibia; species Thaumatotibia leucotreta. The sequence goes on along the minus strand of JALPQI010030493.1, from coordinate 113,867 downwards.
TTATGTTTGAAACAACAGAAAGAAATGCCTAATTAACCATCTAAACTTCATTAGGAGTTCCCTGTGAATACAAATTTCCAAATAGGTACTCCAAATATGAAAGATTTTATTTATTCAACTTGGGTCATATAGTGAGAAAAAAAATGATATAAAACTTTAATCTTTTAACACTGCAAAGTGTTACAACATGTATGGAGGGCCCCCACCCCAATGTTTTTTTTTACAATTTAGTATCACATTCCTGTAGCGGTTTATACTACACATATCGTTACCAAATTTCGTTACTGTAGCATTTATAGTTTCCGAGTAAATTGGCTGTGACAGACGGACAGACGGACAGACGGACATGACGAATCTATAAGGGTTCCGTTTTTGCCATTTTGGCTACGGAACCCTAATTAAGGTTTATTGCCACATTTTCTGAAGCAATGAAATAACAATCAACTTAAGGTACCAGTATCGGTTGTAATCATAGCAAATGGCACATTATATTTAGCCTTACATTGATTTCAATGAGTAAGCTCACGACTGATTATGGCGTAGCACTTCTACGATTAATTTTAATAAATATAATTTCTTACGTATTCGTGTCAGTCATAATTCAAAAAGTCTTTAGAATACTGTAAGTATATTATAATACAAAACCCTATAAAAGAATAGATTGTCATTAATTATGACCTATTACTACAATAGTACTCCGCTCCTGGAGTATATTTATGTATGACACGTTATAAGTTTTGTTATGTTTTTTTGGAGAAAACTAGGAAACAAATTTGGTTCGTTAAAGCACCCTGTTAATAAGATAAATAAATGAAACCTCTTTAGTCATAATTCTAGAACCGCCGGCCGATTTGTGGAGGCCTTTAATAAGGCCATGACAGACAGTGTTAAACAAACATCTTGACAGGATATTACATAGGGGGTGATTATTTAGAAAATAAATTATAATGTCCTTTTTTGTTCAGTATTTTTTTTTTAAATTTCTAGTGAAAGTTAATTGTTTTGATGTTAATTAAAGTCCCTTAAATATCCGTGACTAATTTAATAACACCGTATATATATTATGTAACAATTCATTAAAGAAATGATTAAGAATTTACTTTCATATTTTATGTTTAGCTTTGAATTTAAACTAACATAAAGAAATTTGTTAAATGCATCTGGAATTACCGTATAAGAAACTTAAACCAAAAAGTATATAGCAATCTTATCGAATCCCAAAACAGGTAAATACAAATTCCTAAATACTCGATAATTGACCGGTATTGGCGGTATTCGTATAATTCATATGTATAATCCACTTCATACGTTACGGCGAGGTACCGCAATCAAGAAAAAATTTAACAATATTATGACATAACGATGATATTTGTTGACAAGGCATTGCTTAATAAGATGATACCGCCGCCTATGAACCATAACTCGCATAGCAAAATTAAATGTGTACAAACTAAAGAGAAGGTTTTTTTTGCCGTTTAAGAACCTAATAATTAGGTAATAGGTAATACCTTAATGTGTTTAACTATATACGTTTTTATTCGTTTATCAGCAGACGACACCTTGGTTGTTTTAAATTGTAAATAGGTCAAGAATTATTTTACTACCTTAAACAGGATGTTCTAACGATATCACTATAAGCTCTCTTCAAGGAACGTCCGAGATGGAACTAACTCGAATTTGCCCCTTAAAATAAACGTCTAAATGCAGTTAAAATTGTCAACTAAGATAATAAATACTGCCTAAACTGCAGGCCCTTGGGGTGCTACTGTCCTTTAGCTAGTATTATTGCTATTGAAAGTAATACAACATACAGCATAATTAGTACATTAATGAACTTGTTACTGCAGTTTAGATGGCAAAACGATACTTATTTGAACAGTAATGTACCACTTTAAATATCGTTATTTTATTCCTACTGCGTCTTAACTAGTAATTATGCTTATTAATCTATGAAACTGGAAACGCAGTACAACACTTTTAGCATAAAAATTGTACACTGTGTTTTAATTAGTTTATTTATAAACGAGATACTATCAGTTTACATGCTAAAAATCATAAAAATCTACGCCTGTACTGCGTTTTAGTCAGTATCAGCCCAAAAACCGTAGCCGTAGACCATTTTACTGCGTTTTATATTGCACTGTGCAGGAAAAACTAGTCACTTACTGCTTTTGGGGTTTCGAGTTTCCATGTTCCAGTTTTCCAAATTAAAAACCGATCGATTGGGATTATGCGTTTTGATTTGCTGATTATAATATATATCACCAATAAACCAAAAATCGGAAAATTGGCAGTTACTGTGGTTTAGGAATTGCACGGCAGAGATATGGAATTGCTTGCAATTATTCAAATCAAAATTTTGATTCTGACAATAAAAAATATCGAAATAACACCAAAGAATATATAAAAACGTATCTCACAATCTAAATAAATGTAATGCCTTTTTTAAATAAATATAAGCAATATATACATTATGAATTGTACCAATATATAAAATTGTGCGATATATAAACAAATAGATACCAAATGGATACTAAGAATAATGAGATAAAGTACGTTAAGTAGTACTAATAAGTAGAGTAAATACCAAAATCGTATTCTCTTTTCTTCTCAATTTTGGTGTGCCTTAGAGTCTCCTAAGTTCAGAGATCAATTAAAACTTAAGTTTATCTGTATAATTTGTAAATTGAATTGTGGAATACAAATACAATAAATATTTAAGTAGGTAATTAATATTGGGTACTTTCCAAGGCCACAGGAACATACCAAAAGGACGTAATCACAACACTATTAAGTTCGAATTAGGATCTCCTAAATGAGTTCCTAATGATTTAAAGGAACTAGGTAATGTATAATAAAAGCTGTACCTACTTATGAAAAAAAAAATGTCAAAAACTTTTCTTTATATTTGAGAGATTCATGTACGTTTAAGCGTTGACATGAACGTTTAAATGAAAGTTTGTGTACAAACATGAATACTACAACAATACATAAATTACATTGCATTAACAATATGCAAGCACAGCGAGGCGTGCCTGCAATCCACACTACTAATTGGGACACCTGCATACTGCCCTCACTTCACTTCTAAAAGGGAGTAAATACTTCAATAACACCATCACTTTACAACCTTTTCATCCAAAACGCAACAATGCCACATTAGTTACAGCAGCTATGATGACTCGTATGAACAGAGCATTAAGTGTGATATTTTAAAAGTTGGTGGTTTTGGTAACTTTGCACGGGAGTAGAACGGTTTTATTGTAACTTTTAATTAGTGCCGTATTGTTTTTGAAATAGTTGATGCGCTAACTCCAGATTAAAAGTATAAAGCATTAGGTACTATACTACCATTTTAACAGGATACTGTATAATCACCAAATTAAAAATTTAAAAAATCGACTTCAACCGATTTGTTTCTATCATTGGTTTCCTCAAATCCTACTTTCTGAATGCAAAATCTTGTAAACGAGTGAAAATTACCAAAAGCGCCATACATGTACCTATAACATTTTGAAGAGATCCCTCGATTTCTCCAAGATCCCATCATCAGACCGCGACTTGGTGCCAACGGGACTATCTCTGGGCAATACACGTTCGATCACAAAAATAAATTTTAAAATCGGTTCACGATTCTCGGAGAAATCAGGTAACATACAAACAACAAAAAAATTCAGTCGAATTGAGACCCTCCTCCTATTTTTGAAATCGGTTAAAAAACACCTGACAATATTACACAAATCGACCGAATCCCACGGTAAGCTCAATTAAGGCTTGTTTGCGGTTACTAAGCGCCGATACACAGCGTGTAAATTTAATAATCTCATAATTTGACTCCCATTAAGCCAGCCTACCTTTTAGGCTTTTAGTCCTCACAATACATATTATCAGCGCTATCACACCAATTTAGTACCTACATATTGTACCATTCATTGCATCCACAATACTCATCCACTAAGATTCTGGTCACCCGCATACTTGTTTGACACTTAAATAAATAAAAAAACTAGCTACTCTCGCTAGACTGCGGATCATAAACATTCGAACTGGGACTTAGTATCGAGTTTGGCTGACCAAACTTGGCAACGGCAAATATGTAGGGCTTGCTTTGGCAACCATCAATGACTGCGGCTGTTCGGAAAACAGTATCGAAACTTGTAAACTAGTTGATGTGCTCACAAACACCCTGTATTTCGTTCATAATCAGTTTTCGGAACTATGGATGTAAAATTTAATGAAAACTTTTAGAGATGACTTATTTTATGAGGACGCCAATAAAAGCACGCTGTTATATTTTATTACAGTCACGTCTATAAATATTCGTGCACTACACAACTTATAACTAGGAAAATAAGTAAAAAAAGTTTTAAGTTAAACGGTTTTTATTGCACCAAAAACTAGAAAACAAAAATTTGTTATAACTAACCGTAGATGCAACTTTCTGTAGATTACTCACGTGAAACTATTATCACCGTAGTTTTCCCAAGTCGGATGCTGAAAGCCACGTTTAGCCTCTATGTCAGTGGATTAAGCGTTACCTAATCGGAAACTTTTACCAAACTGAAATAAAAACGTGGGGCGTACGCAATTGTGATTAAGTCACTATAGTTATTTAAGAACACACATATAAATCAAGACAGCAATAGTGTAATAAGTTTTGTTCTGGCCTTGATAAAAGCTATTTACCTCTGTGGAAGTGATGGAACAGATGGATGATTAATTGCAAAATTAAAGCTACAATTACATATTTTGAACTTGTATGTTTCTTTCTTCATAATAACGCCCCACGTTTTTATTTTAGTTTAGTAAAAGTTTCCGATTAGGTAACGCTTAATCCACTGACATAGAGGCTAAACGTGGCTTTCAGCATCCGACTTGGGAAAACTACGGTGATAATAGTTTCACGTGAGTAATCTACAGAAAGTTGCATCTACGGTTAGTTATAACAAATTTTTGTTTTCTAGTTTTTGGTGCAATAAAAACCGTTTAACTTAAAACTTTTTTTACTTATTTTATTTTCAAGTTTTTAGTGTAATTGTTAAGTTAATTTCCGATACTATGCCGATGTTGTTTGTAAATATGTAATACAATTATGCATGCTAAGTAGCGTTTATACTCTCCCGCTTTCATCACGAATCACGACACATATACCTATGTAAACGTAATGGACATTATTTTATGTGTAACGGGAGGCGAATCCCTGCTGAATAGGTGTTTTTAGAAATCCGACACCATTTTTTTAAATTTGAATATCTCGATTGACAAATAAAAACCAAAGGCTCGGCGTGGTTAATGTAAGGTTGAATGCCCGAAGTATCTCAAATGAACGTGTTATTCAAGGGTGGGTCATTTATCAAAAATTTCGATTTTCTGAAGATAATAGTTACAAAACGGTGCCATTTGATATTTGATTATCACTCTTATTTTTATTATATTTTTAATTTAAGTTTTACTGCCTCCGGATTTGATTAGTAATTTTCTTAAAATGTATGGAACTTCAAAAAAAAAAGTTATTATTTTCGACTTTTTTTTCGTCTCTTTTGGCTCCATAACTATAGAAAAGCTATTTCCAGGTAAACACAATACTCAAACATAGCTCAAGTTGCAATAAAAAGTAAAAACATAAATATCAACTGTGGTCAGTACAAAATGTACTGAAGTTTCTATGAAATCTTTCAATTAGATCCGGAGGCAGAAAATCAATTCCGATGGCCAAATAATTTTGCACACTCTTTGTCGACCTAATTACGGAACTATTGACAACTGTTCCTAGTAAAAAACAAATATTTTTTTTTCTTCATACATCAGTGACCCACCCTATTATTCATACAATAAGTACCTTAGATAACAGAGATCTGACAATAAGGAATATATCAATCAATTTGGTTTATTGAGAATTTCAAGTTTAAAATTTTATACAAGTCGAATTTCGAGACTATAAAATATAAACTCATTCTCTAAGTCGACCAACCGGAGGACCGCAGGTCTGACGGAAAGTCCGACACGAATCGAGGGCCTAAAGGGTACAATCCATGCAATCTATCAACCGGAGGGCCATAGGCCCGACGGCACTATGGGACGCACTACGTGAATCCGAGAGACTCATACTCTCTGTATATCAACTGGAGGACCGCAGGTCCGAGTGCACGTCCTACGCAAACCACCTGCGCTGTCAGCCTATCAACCGAAGGGCCGCAGGCCCGACAGCTGGCCCTACACGATTCACTCACGCTGTCACTCTATCAGCTGGAGGGCCACAGACCCGATGGCTCGCCCCACGCGATTCACTCACGCTGTCACTCTATCAGCTGGAGGGCCGCAGGCCCGACGGCTCGCCCCACGCGATTCACTCACGCTGTCACTCTATCAGTTGGAGGGCCGCAGGCCCGACGGCTCGCCCTACGCGAACCACTCACGCTGTCACTCTATCAGGCGGAGGGCCGTAGGCCCGACGGCTCGCCCTACGCGAACCACTCACGCTCTCACTCTATCAACTGGAGGGCCGCAGGCCCGACGGCTCGCCCTTCGCGATTCACTCACGCTGTCACTCTATCAGCTGGAGGGCCGCAGGCCCGACGACTCGCCCTACGCGAACCACTAACGCTGTCACTCTATCAGCTGGAGGGCCGCAGGCCCGACGGCTCGCCCTACGCGAACCACTCACGCTGTCACTCTATCAGCTGGAGGGCCGCAGGCCCGACGGCTCGCCCTACGCGAACCACTCACGCTGTCACTCTATCAGCTGGAGGGCCGCAGGCCCGACGGCTCGCCCTAGGCGGACCACTCACGCTGTCACTCTATCAGCTGAAGGGCCGCAGGCCCGACGGCTTGCCCTACGTGGACCACTCACGCTGTCACTCTATCAGATGGAGGGCCGTAGGCCCGACGACTCGCCTTACGCGAACCACTCACGCTGTCATTTTATCAGCTGGAGGGCCGCAGGCCCGACGGCTCGCCCTACGTGAACCACTCACGCTGTCACTCTATCAGCTGGAGGGCTGCAGGCCCAACGGCTCGCCCTACGCGAACCACTCACGCTGTCACTCTATCAGCTGGAGGGCCGCAGGCCCGACGACTCGCCCTACGCGAACCACTAACGCTGTCACTCTATCAGCTGGAGGGCCGCAGGCCCGACGGCTCGCCCTACGCGAACCACTCACGCTGTCACTCTATCAGCTGGAGGGCCGCAGGCCCGACGGCTCGCCCTACGCGAACCACTCACGCTGTCACTCTATCAGCTGGAGGGCCGCAGGCCCGACGGCTCGCCCTAGGCGGACCACTCACGCTGTCACTCTATCAGCTGAAGGGCCGCAGGCCCGACGGCTTGCCCTACGTGGACCACTCACGCTGTCACTCTATCAACTGGAGGGCCGCAGGCCCGACAGCCCGCCCTTCGCGAACCACTCACGCTGTCACTCTATCAGCTGGAGGGCCGTAGGCCCGACGGCTCGCCCTACGCGAACCAGTCACGCTTTCACTCTATCAGCTGGAGGGCCGCAGGCCCGATGGATCGCCCTTCGCGATTCACTCACCCTGTCACTCTATCAGACGGAGGGCCGCAGGACCGACGGCTCGCCCTAAGCGGACCACTTACGCTGTCACTCTATCAGCTGGAGGGCCGTAGGCCCGACGGATCGCCCTACGCGAACCACTCACGCTGTCACTCTATCAGCTGGAGGGCCGCAGGTCCGACGGCTCGTCCTGCGCGAATCACTCACGCTGTCACTCTATTAGCTGGAGGGCCGCAGGCCCGACGGCCCGCCCTACGCAAGCCACTCACGCTGTGAGTCTATCAGCCGGAGGGGCGCAGGCCCGACGGCTCGCCCTACGCGATTCACTCACGCTGTCACTCTTATCAGCTTGAGGGCCGCAGGCCCGACGGCTCGCCCTACGCGAACCCCTCACGCTGTCATTCTATTAGCTGGAGGACCGCAGGCGCGACGGCTCGCCCTACGCGATCCACTCACGCTGTCAGTCTATCAGCCGGAGGGACGCAAGCGCGAAGGCTCGCCCTACGCGAATCACTCACGCTGTCATCCTATGAGTCTATCAGCCGGAGGGCCGCAGCAATGACATACGGTACTAAACCGTGGTCGCTTACAATGGGCCTCATAAGAAGGCTCAAAGTCACCCAAAGGGCAATGGAGAGGCTTATGCGAGATCGGATTACAAATGAGACCATCCGCAGCAGAACCAAAGTAACCGATATAGCTCTTCGAATCGCTAAACTGAACTGGGCGGGGCTCGTCGCGCGTGGATTGCGTGGAACTGATGGCCGTTGGGGCGGTAAGGTTCTTGAGTGGCGGTCACGTACCGGAAGGCGCAGCGTGGGTAGGCCCCCCACAAGGTGGACTCATGACCTGGTGAAGGTCGCTGGATGCGGGTGGCACAGGGCCGGTCCTTGTGGCAATCTTTGGGGGGGGGGCTATATTCACCAGTGAACGTCTTTCAGCTGATATGATGATGATGATAATTAAATCCGTATGTTTCTACCAAATATCTAAAGCAGTATTGCAAAATTTACATATCGCTAAACCTAGCGGTTGTGGCAGGCAGTAACACTGGAGTATCAGATTTGAGGAGTTGGATGTTAGTATTAAATTCGCATGTTTCTGCTTAATAATATATCTAAAGAACTTCTTTAAAATCAAGATATCGATAAAAGATAAACCTTGCGGTTATTGTACGCAGTACTGCAGCATCAGGAGTGAGGAGTTGGAAGTCAAGATCAGGTTGTTAGTATTTGATTATGCCAAACATGCTATACTTTCATTTTCACGTGTCTAACACTCTCGGTTAAGGTAAGCAGTACGTCTGCAGCATCAGGCTTTGAGGATGCAAGGATACAAATATTATAATATTGCATTGTCATGGGGACTTGATAAGAGTTCCAAATTTTATTGATTTCGGTGCAGTAGAAGTGGTCGAAAAATCGATCATAAGATTTGAAGCATCGACGACAGTTGATACGCGGTGAAGTTAATAAAAACCGTTTAAAAAGAAGATTTAAAATTGAATAAAGGTGTCAATAGTCAATCAATAATAGTCAATAACAGTCACCCGCAGACCACGAACCCTAAAAAGTGTTCGAAACGTCGGAATGAAGTCAGGATCAATGAATATACGCGATACAATCCGTTTTAGATAATTTTGTTTCAAAGGTGTCAATATTATATCTTAACTTTTTTTATTTTCAAAACTGGGTGCTTAGCCAAGTTGCCAATCGCTAGCGCTTGCTAGCGCATCGTAGTTTTCCCTCTTTGTCGCACTAATATGAAGGAGTGACAGAGAGGGAAAACTACGATGCGCTAGCAAGCGCTAGCGATTGGCAACTTGGCTAAGCACCCTGTACAATTTATATACCTACATACTTAGATTAAATCTTACTAACGTAACCTAACTATTATCTTACATTGGCCTTTGCGGCATTTCCTCGTTGTATCGCAAAGCGTCTAGTTGATATAACTAAAGACCGGAGAGCTGGCGGCTTCCTCACACAACGCATCAGCATTGCAATACAGCGTTCGGTACAATGCCATATATATTACATTTATTTTATATAATTATATTTTTTTTATGGGACGAAGGTAGACAACTGAGCTCTCAGCCCACCTGGATGGAAAGCAGGAAGTGAGGCCCATGGACATAGTGACCAAAAAATCACCAATGCTCTGCCTACCTTGAGGACTTAGATGGATTGCCTCTATCTATGCCAGTTACTTACACCGGCTATCTTACTCCCAAACCGGAGCACAGTACTATTTAGCAGCAGGTTAACGGGTAAGATGGTAATTTATGTCCTTGGGCGACTCAAAGTAGATATCCTATTGATAAAAGTAGAACAGTCCTAGTCCCCATCCCACCTAACCTAAAAAACAATTTAACGGCAGGGATTATAGATAATGAGAATGGATTTAAAAAGTATCCAGAGAACGATTCCCTAAAAACAGGTTCACACTCGCAATTCTCACGACCGCGTGATTAAAAATGAATCTTTTTAAGAGGGCAACAATTATAAATCACAATGCGGGACAATGGGTCGCGCGCAACGCTTGTTCCAGCTTTAATTATAATTGTGAAATGTTTTGCGGACTTTTGAACCAGGTGCCTGGGACTTTAAATACAAGCGACGTTATTTGTACCCACGTCTCTCTACACTTTAACGGAAACGACTCAAAAAATCCTGGATTCAAGCCTCAACGTTATTTAGTACGAAAAATTCTGTACAAGGTAAATATACAAAAATTGCTAAAGGCTGGTCGTTTTTGAGACCGGTGCCCTACTAATGGTTCATCATCATCATCATCATCATCATCAGCCTATGATAGTCCACTGCTGGACCTAGGCCTCTCCTATCAACTATGCGTATAGACGCATTAGGAGGCAAATGCCCATAATCGCCACGCTGGGCAAGCGGATTGGCGACCGCAGCAATGTGTCCCCTATGATGACGCTGCTGCTCGTCATCAATCTTTTATCAAATAATGGTAGTGACACTTCAATTCCTTAGTCGACTCTTACGACACCCACAGGAGGAATTGGGGTGGTGCCAAATGTATTCTTACTGCCGTCAACACACGGCCAAAGCTACTAAAGGTTAAACTCTGAATATTTTCCTTCTTTGAGTGCTTTAGATACAAGAATTTCGTTTCCGATCCATGTTTCTTTTCCATGTTATGGTGTTAGGGTATTACCAAAGCATAAATCAGAAGGCCCAGACAAGATGGCAATAATCGCATCCATAAATGTATGAGAATGGCAGATTCGTACGAAAAGTCACGTGACTAATTACAGACATTATTATGGTCACGTGACTTATCGCTTATCGTGTTCGATTGCACAATGGCATCTTGGCTAGATCTGCTGAACCTTGGCGACCGTTATATTCTAAAACGGTATGCACTTTGAAGAACGAGTGGCACATGATACTCGTATCAAAGAGTAGCCATCGTCATACTGACTTGATGATTTCAAGATCGACTAAAACTGTTACATATTTTGTAGAAGTTGTGTATACGAGTAGAAATGTATACCTTAATATGTACATGCAGCTACGAACATACATAATTATATGTCATATCATCACCAACAAATTTGGATTTTGATCCAATATTCCGCAGTGTTTGAAGACGAAAGTCTTTGATCAGTGTGTGTTGCCAGTGATGACATACCGGACTGAAACGTGGTCGTTTACAATGGGCATCATAAGAAGTCACCCAAAGGGCAATGGAGAGGGCTATGCTAGGAGTCTATCTGCGAGATCGGATTAAATATGAGACCGGCCGCAGCAGAACCAAAGTAAACGAAGTAGCTCACTGAATCGCTAAACTGAAGTGCCAGTGGGCGGGGCACATTGCGCGTAGAACCGATGGCCGTTGGGGCGGGAAGGTTCTCGAGTGGCGGCCACGTACCGGAAGGCGCCCCACAAGGTGGACTGATGACCTGGTGAAGGTCGCAGGAGTCCGCTGGATGCGGGTGGCACAGGACCGGTCATTGTGGCTATCTTTGAGGGAGGCCTATGTTCAGCAGTGGACGTCTTTCGGCTGACATGATGATAATGATGATGAAAATAATATGCTGGGAACGATTTAATACAATAAGTTACTTTGGTTAACATTTGCCAAATATAGACACGTGTAAGTGACACGTTTTTCAATTTATGATTAGTTGCGCACTTTATTATTACATATTTCAAATATTTAACACGTAATATTACTAACGTAGTAGTCATAACAATATGATGTAGTATATAAACGAGTAAGGTTAAGCTAATGTACTTATACAGGTATCAAGTGAAATGACTTCGATTAAGTTCCTTGTTACTTTCTTCATCGTTTATAGTTGGATTGAGCATTCAAACTGTAAGAAAATCAAGATTCTTTCAAATTTTACCAATTTCGAGGACAAAGAGTTTTATAAAACGACGTTTCCTTGGCTAGCAAGCAACATTGGTCCTGTACTTCGAGTACAATACTATTTTAATGACAAAGATGGAGGAAACCACATGTGCGTCTTGGAGAATCTAAATCGAAATCTATATCTTCAAGCGGATTACTTAAAATGTGAAGCAAATGACGGCGAAAACTGCTCAAAAAACTTGCCGTTGGATCAGCGAAAGCTTAACAAATGTCTTCGGCGGATCGACAAGAAAATTAGGGCTGCTGAAAAGGAATTCAGAAAACATGGCTCTAATGAAACGCCGTTGATAGTTCAAGGAAAGTATAGACAATTCGTGCATGATCCGAAAGCTGTACTTTCACACATTTGTGGTTTATTTGGAAGGAAGCAACCTGATGGTTGTAGAAACCCTTCTGAAGCTCCAGTGCTGGCTACACCAACAACTACAGAAAAATGCAGAACATCGGAAACAATCCTTAGGCAACCTGGGAGCTCAACTACTACAGAGGCTTCAACAAAGTCTGAAGAATTTGTTTCTACACAGGCTTCATCATTAATTCGTGCCCCTTAGCACAGGTAATTATTTACTTAAAAAGGGGTTACCAGTGTATTGTAAACTAGCACTATAAGTTAACGAATAAATCATTTTTCATTTTCATTTTCATTTTCAATCAAGAGTAAGCACTGAACCACTTTCTTCAACACAAGTAATGACAGGTCCTGGACAGCCAGAATCACTTTTAAGCGACGATGTTGAATCTAATGAATATGATTAAAATGCTGTCAAAAGTCTAACAATATTATTATGAATGTATGTAAATTTTTTTTTTGTTTTGTTTTCATATAGTCACTGAATACTTAACTATACATCAGGACGGTAATTAAAAAATATTTGTTTAAACTAGTATAACAATTGTACCTCTGTTCGGGTACCTAATTGTAGGTATGTATGTTATGAATAGGGTTAGGATTTCGGTGGCATTTATTGAACAAAGAGCAGTGGAGTCGATGTTATAGATATTTTTTACTTGAATAAATGATTAACTTATAAAATAATAACGAAGTTGTGTTCAGTTCAAGCGGGATTCATCAATGAATTTAAAGAAATTAGATGAATTTTTAAGAAGCTAGAAAAATATTAAACTGTAATAAAAAAATTGGTATTTGAGAAAGTCTACTTATTTCATTTTCAAGATTACAGTTTTCCCGGAGCCCTAAATATCTAAAAAATACTAAGTTTAATTTCACAGGTAGTCAAATATTAAAGGTGAAATTATTAAAAAAAAATTATGGGCGAAATCCTGTTTAAGAGTTTTTATGTTTGAAATAAAACTATGAAAATGGACAAACTCGCGTATATTAACTAATTTTAACTACATTCCGATGTTTCGAACACTTTACAGGGTTCGTGGTCTGCGGATGACTCATCCGCAGACCACAAACGTCGGAATGTAGTTAAAATTAGTTAATATACGCGAGTTTATCCGTTTTTATAGTTTTATTTCATGTGTAATCCTCGCGGTAACCGAAGAAAATATTAGTTTTTACGTTATTAATTTTTTAATAATTTATTATTCAATCAATAATAAAAAAATAAACAACGACTCCACCGTTCTCTGTTCACCAAATGCCACCAAAATTCCTAACTCTAGTTATGAAACTTAATGGATGTTTTGCGTTCAGCTTTTACAGTTACTTAAATATTTTCACGGTACTTTCACGTGCATCTCCATTATACTAGTGGTGATAATATGAGGTGTTTCATCATCATCATCATCAGCCTATGATATACGTAGTCCATCTGACTGCTGGACGTAAGCCTCTCCTATTAACTATGCGTGTAGACGCTTGAGGATTCCATTTGATTATTGTCGCTGTAACAAAGTTCGTACCTATAGGCCTTTGATGGTCGCGTGTTAATCATTGGTGGACAATACCGTCACGTTCAGACTAGTATGCGATAAAAACGCATCTAGCCTGATAAACAGTAAAATCAAAGCTATTAGAAGCCACCTCGTATATAAATCACTTTGTTTTTCTATACATTTTAATGACTACTAATTGGCCGTGTGGTGACGGCAGTAAGAATACATTTGTCACCACCCCAACTCCTCCTGCGGGTGTCGTAAGAGTCGACTAAGGGATTAAAGTGTCACTGACCATTATTTGATAAAAGATTGATGATGGGCAGCAGCGTCATCATAGTGGACACGTTACTGCGATCGCCAATCCGCTTGCCCAGCGTGGCGATTATGGGCATTTACCTCCTAATGCGTCTATAAGCATAGTTAATAGGAGAGGCCTACGTCCAGCAGTGGACTATCATAGGCTGATGATGTGATGAATTGGTTTGTTAACTGTAAAAGTAAATAAAAATTATCTATAAAGTTTCCTACTACGTACTACTTTTACTACTGCCACTTTCTAAGTGTAATCATTATAAACGCCAGCAACGCACCAGTATGCATTGGGGTATCATTCACATCATCAGCCTATAAACAGTCTGCTGCAAGATAAACGCCTCTCCTATTATCTAAGCGTATGAACGCATTAGGAGGCAAATGCCCATAATCGACACGCTGGGCAAGCGGGTTGGCGATCGCAGTAAGTAGTGTGTCCACTCCAGTGTGATGAAGCTGCTGCCCATCCTGTCTTCAATAAATAAATGGTTAATGATACTTCTAATTCCTTAGTCGATTCTTACGACACAGGAAGAGTTGGAGTGGTGATAAATGTATTTTTTCAGCGGTCACTATACGGCCAATGTCTTATACTTAGTAGTTTTTAATGGGTCGATTGTCAAAAAAACTTGCATAGTTAAGGCATTAATCAGATCAAAAATCGATCAATATTATTATTAATTATATTATATACACAGTATAATTATTGATTATAATGTGTATTATTACACACATTATAACGAATATACAATTATACACACTATAATTATTAATTATAGTGTGTATATTTGTCCAACAACCTTTAACAGTAGTACAACGGGGTAAATTTAATCTTACAAAAATCGATCTAGTCCCACGGTAAGCTCAATTAAGGCTTGTGATGTGGGTACCAAGCGACTATGTGTACATACACGTAAATATATTAAAACATAGACAGCCACGACCAAGGAACAAATGTTAGCAATAAAAATTACACAAATAATGCCCTCGCCGGGATTTGAACCTACCTTCGTAGGCAGGGTCTGTACCAACTAGGCTACGAAGGCTAACGAAAAACGCATTCTTGTTGCGTTATTCAATTGTTTTCCTTCCATTTTATTGCTCTAATATACACGTACGAGTACGTTATTTATCTACTGATAAGGAAAATTGTTGGTTTCTTTCATCATCGTAACAAATGTAATTTTTCAAATATTTAGCATTTACGAGAATACATAATATACAATGACATTGAAAACAAATTACATACTCAAATGTATTGATGCGTCTGTTTTATTTCTATATATCTACTGTAGAATTTAAAAAACTTAATCTATCACTTTCATTGTGATTGTTAGCAAATTATACAAAATAAAAATATAGGGTGAAACATGAATCGTGAACAGTAATACGTTTTTCTAGCTCGTATAAACAACAACTAACAATTGAATGCCCCACAAGTTACTTACAAATTGTCAAGTTTTTTTATTTTGTCTATTTGTGGCTTTTTCTAATTTTTAACACGTTCACGGACGATAAGGAGTTTGGCTTCCGACCAAAAATGACACATAAATTTGTATGGAAATTTTGTACATGCTATAGCATACGTGTCATTATGACACATGAGAAATATGGTAGTTAATGACGCATACTGCTATAGCATTCGACTGCTATAGAATAACTTAGTCAGGAGTTGATTACATATGCCAGTAAAATTCTATATCATTGTCCTGCCACACCAGTTCTTATTCGTTAGCTGATAGTTCCGACTCCTCGACACTTAAAACCTCTTCCGAAGATTTATCAGTTGCCTCCTCGAACAACCTGAAAAAAAATCTTCATCAAATCTTTCGTGTTCTATGTTTCATCGTCTAGTTATTACAAATATTACAGATATATTTGACTAATAATGTATTTATGCCCCCGTTATGCTGTAAACAAACAGTATTAAACGTCTAGAGCCAATTATCGACCATATTATGTTCTTGAAAACTTAAACGAAACACAACGGCGAACATATTGATGGAAATATTTTAATTTACCTTTCGCATATTTAAATCCATCTCCAATTCATTTCACAGTAAATAATAAATACCTACTAAAATTCTTTACAGCAACGTATTCAAAATATATAGAAATAATAGATAAAAACAGTATTTACAACGATTTAAACATCATCTTATGTATTTCCACTCTTCCGGTGCACATGCCGCACATCTGAACAAATCCCCATACTACCGCGACTGCTATAGCATTTGTGCGCGTAAAAAGAGGGCAAGCAGGTGAGGTTGTCGCTTACTTAAAAACTAAGCAAAAATCATGTGATTTGACAGTAATCTTATCCAGGTTTGGTACAACGTGATAGTAAGCCGAGGACTATGGGTATTTTCTATAGCGGAGCGAATTCTCTAACATTTCTGGTTAAGAAAGGGGGACGATTAAAGACTGCTATAGCATTTGTGTCATATAAAGGGGGCCTTAACCCGAATGCTATAGCAGCTACGCCCTTGAACGTGTTAAGGTGTTTTTCAAAAATGATAACGGCTATTTAAGCTATTTAAAACGTTAAATGTAATAAATATCATTAAATTTTACACGAAATGACAAAATTGGCGTTATATTCATTACTTCAATTTGAAGAGGTAATTTAAATTATTCCATTAATTTGTCTTAAAAATCCTTTTGGGTATCCTAAAGCCAAAAAATACAAAAAATTAAACCCAAAAAAATACAAAAAATAAAAGAATAATTTGTCAATTTTTAAGTAACTTGTGGGGCATTTAATTGTTAGTTTATAGAGTTAAAAAAACGTATTACCCACTGTTCACGACTCATGTTTCACCCTGTATATGAACTGAATTAGATAAAGATAAAGATATTAGATATAGCTTTTTTTTTATTTCACTGTAGTGCAAGTAAATCAGGTGGAGAAATCTAGTACACAATAAATTACGCATTGCTTTAAAATCGTAAATAGACTTGATAATAATAAATACTTGGTATAGCGGTATATAAGTTAACACGTTAAATAATATAAGCACTGTTTTAAAAATGGCAGTAATTAAGTGGCTATTTATACTGATTTTAATCTTAAATCTAACTGCATTAGTGACATCTAAGAAATTCAAGATTCTTTCTGATTTTACAAATTTTCATGATAAGGAGTTTTTCAGAACGACATTTCCATGGATAGCGCAGAACGTTGGGCCCAGATTGAAAATCAAGTATTACTTTAAAGATGGGCATAAAGGTGGAGTACACATGTGTGCTTTGGATAATTTAAAACGCAACCTTTACCTTCAAGCGGATTATTTGAAGTGTGAAGCAAATGATAGAAACAATTGTTTGAAAAATTTGCCAGTAGATCAGCGAAAATTGGATAAATGTCTCCGGAAGGCCCACAAGAAACTGAGATCTGCCGAAAAGCAGTTCAGAAAATACACACCGAAAGAAACGCCGTTAGTCATCAGAGGAAGGTCACAGCAAACTGTGCATGATCCAATGGCCGTGCTGATGAATATTTGCGGGACGTTTGGGAAGAAGCAACCAGAAGGTTGCAGACACCCTTCAACGCCTCCAGTGCCGGCTACGAAGCCTACTACAGAGTCTTACACATCACCTACCAATGTGCCAACTGAGCTAGTGACTACATCAAGCGAGTCTCTGACTATATCGCCAAGCGAGTCCTCAAGTACTCAAGCAACTGAAGCCACAAGTACATTATCAAGTGAACCGGCGACTACACCATCAAGCGAGCCTGTAACTACACCAACAAGCAAACCAGCGACAACACTACCAAATACTAGCGCATTAAATGATACCACGATTATACCGACAAGCGCTTCTATCGATAGTGTAACTTCCGAGCCAAATGATACCGTGACTACCACACCAAACTATACCATGACTGATAAATCAAATGATATCGTGACTAATACACCAATCGATGAAGTGACTGCTGTATCAATTGATACCACAAATGTTGCAGTAGACAAAATCCCGACTGCCAAACCAATTGATAAAGCGACTACTGTACAAGACGATACCCTGACTACCAAACCAACTGATAAAGTGACTGCTGCACCAGACGATACCCTGACTACCAAACCAACTGATAAAGTGACTGCTGCACCAGACGATACCCTGGCTACCAAACCAACTGATAAAGTGACTGCTGCACCAGACGATACCCTGACTACCAAACCAACTGATAAAGTGACTGCTGCACCAGACGATACCCTGGCTACCATACCAACTGATAAAGTGACTGCTGCACCAGACGATACCCTGGCTACCAAACCAACTGATAAAGTGACTGCTGTACCAGACGATACCCTGGCTACCAAACCAGCTAATTAAGTGACTGCTGTACCAGACGTTACCCTGACTGCCGAACCAATTGGTAAAACGACTGCCGTACCAAATGAAAAACCGACTGATGCACCAGAAATAAAAAAGTAAAAAAACAGTTTTATTCAGAAATATATTAATAAGAGTATAAAAATATTGTATAAAATAATAGTAAAAAAATACGACGTAGTTACAAATGTAAAATATGTCTCATCTCGCCTGGACATGGGTTTGGACTTCAGTATGGTTGTATGAATAAGTAAACTCTTTTAAGTAACAAGGATGGTTTTATTTTTGGTATTGCACCAAAAATGAGAAAATAATAAAAATTTTATTCAGATACCCGTAAATACTGCTTTCTACTACCTACTACCTATCTACTAATTGTGGCTTAATTTATTTAATTAGCTCGAACAATTATATTTCAAGAACTGTATCATAATTTGTCACAGTTTCGGTTGAAGATGGTTTGATTTATAAATGCCAAACGATTAAACCTCTTACCAAGGAATAACTCCGAGGAAAACCCATCATCGCAAAACTTCGTTAATTCTTCGGTTTCGGTTTAAAGAATGACTGACCACGAACCCTGTAAAGTGTTCGAAACGTCGGAATGAAGTTAAGATTAGTTAATATACGCGAGTTTATCCGTTTTCATAGTTTTATTTCATATGTAGGTATTTTTTTGATACTATTATAAAATCAAATATATATTTTTAAGGCGTTTCTTATCCCTTTCCGACCGGTTTGATATAATCCTGCAAATTACTTTGCAAAAATCCTGTCACCATGTAAATTGTATTTTCGAGCTCAAACCTATACCGATCGAATCTGCAGACACTAGCCGACACGTAAAATTAGCAAATACCTTAGGGCGGCCGCATCAGTCAGTCGCAAGACAGCGTTGAAGATGGCGATGTATTTTGGTGGGAGTAGGTGCACATGTAAGTTCGTAATTTCGTATATTTGCGGTAACAAACATTCTATCTATTGAGTGATACTTACTCTTAAAGAGTTAAACGTTTTTATTTAGCACAAATTAGAATAAAATTAAGTGATTTTGTGTAAACAATATGCCCGTAAATAATAAGTGCACAAAATTGTAGGTTCGGACGGAGCTCGTCATAAATATTTGAACGGATATGCATAATCGGTCTTTGCGCATAAAATGAAACCAAGAAAGATAGTCATATGTTTTGAAGAATTTGTTACATATTTCGTCTAATTCGTTAGGTATATACTTCATCGTATTTTAATTAGCGTATCCAAGGAACTGGGTTAATAATATCTTGTATTTTCATCTTTGTTAGGCACTCCATAGGTGTCCATACCCAATATCTCTCGAATTGCTTTGGCCTTGCTATTATGAATGTTGCTCTTTTGAACTCTTCTTAAGTTTTGCTTATTCGTGGATGAATGAAGAAAACACATTGTAGAAGGACGTCCAATCTTGACAGTTTCCGGTAAACTTTGCTATGTCTATCTTCGGAAGCTTCACATCATCACTAAAGCTAGGTGCGAGATTACTGCTAATTCTGCTTGTGCACGACGTAGTACTTTCTAGCATAAGCTTTTTAAGTATTTAACCACAAATATTTTCTTGTTTGGCTATTAAAACCCGTTAATTCCGTTCACATCTTTAAATCTATTGTTGAATTACTGTGGAAAACTCAATGTGTAGTAAATATCGTTTTTTTTTCTTGTGTGAATATGTATAAAATGTAGTGTAATTTACAGATTCTTCGTTTTTCCCAGTCAGTAAAGTATATATTGCAAATAGTACTGGTTATTACACGTCGACTCCAAAAAATCGTCGCTTTAATCCATTCATCATATCGACGCTGGAAAGGAGAAATTGGATAAGCGACATTTTTGAAGATATTGAGTTATACACACCGTTAGAATCGGCAAATTTTTCCGCGTCGAATGAGCTAGGTTTTGTATCCATCTGACAACTTTTGTGTCGCTTATCCCATCGGTGATTTAGAGAACTTTCTATCATTTTTTACTACTAAACGACTTGGTTTTTGACAACTTTTAAGAAAATGGAGATTAGATAAAATATAATTCAACATAATGAATCTTGGATTATTTTACCTATTTGTCATGACAGGTTAAATTTTACTTAGATATTTTTGCTGTGTAATAACTAATCATCACTTGTGGGTTAGCTATTTCTACCTGACTGTATGATATGTTCTCATGTCGTTTGGACAATTTTACCTTTATCTTAATTTAAAATTAAAGACGATTAGACAATATTACTTAACTATGATATCTGAACTATTGGCGTTTATCCATTTTTACCCCTACATTTATTTATGAACCATATGTCGCTTAGGTATCCCTTTTACCTGAATTTACATTAGAATACTACTGTCACTTATCCTAACTTGCATGAATGAAATGTCAGTAAAGAAGTTAGCAACAATTTGCATACATAAATGTCTGCTATTTTATTCTTTGTCACGTTATGTAGAAACATTTGGCAGAGGGGTTGTCCTGTCAATTTTTACTCTGCGTTAAATAAAATGTTTTTGGAACTTTAATAAATAAAAATAAAAAAAGAAACAGGTACTAACAAAAACTATTTTTTAAGTGTTATCATAACGTAATACGATGGATAAACATACCAACGTACGGTTGTTAAAATTAGATAGTTATCAAATGCCTCGTTTGTAGGTAGGTACTAACTATTGCTGGCTCAAAAACGAGTTATCCTTGTTGATTTTGCATGTTTTAACCCTTAAATGCATGACCTTGACAAAGATTTATTCTAATTTGAATTCTGACATGTTGTCAATAGAGTCGAAAATACATGATGCATGATGCAACCCTTAAATGCATAGTGATGTATCACTATGCATTTAAGGGTTAAAATAAAGAGAAATGATCTCAAATAGAAAAACAAAATATATTTGTTTTTAATACTTAACAATAACTATTACTTACTCACATACTTACCTACTTTTTGGAATAAAGTTATAAAAACACCTAAAACAGTGTCTTTCTATTTTCATGTGTAAGTAAATTCGTTTACTAGTCACGGAATGTTACTCTTGTAATTGAAATGACTGACTATGAAGTCTAAAATAGTTTCTCATTTTAAGTATGTGGATATTTCTTAATGATTTATTTATGCTATTTTTTTCAATTTATATATTTTTACCCGAATATAAAATAAGCCACATCGGAAGTTAGATAATTTTAACATGATGAATTTGTTATGTAAGTCTCGGGTGGACGTTTTTTACCTTCCTTATTTCTTTTACATTGTGTTGGTTAGATAATTTTACCTGAATCAATTTTTTCGACCATTTTGCTTAAGCGACAGTAAATCCTTAAATAACACTTTAATACGTTAAATAATTAAAACATCGCATAGAAAACATATTTATGTCCATAAATAATGCTTCAATTATTTGATTTGGCCTCCTAATTCATTTTAATGATTTTTTTTCGTAAATCTCGGCGGTTTTTTGCCTCTCCTGTAAAGTACGCACTGTGTCGCTTATCCAATTTCTCCTTTCCAGCGTCGATATTATTATTAGCATTGATAATACATTTTTATCTTCTCGAAATCATGAAGTGAAAATTTTGATTTTTATTTTCTAATTTACCGTCTAAAAGTAGCTTTCACATTTAAAACTCATTTATTTACGTTTGACATCCATCGTTGGGTCACCAATTTACATAGGTGTGCGAAAATTCAACTCAATCTGCCCAGTAGTAGTGTCGGAGTGTTAGCAACATTGATTTTATTGACGGTATTATAAAGAAATAAATATGTGGGTAATAGATTTAAAAAAATAATTATAAAGTAACAAGCGGGTATTCTGTCGGCAGCAGTGAGAGATAACGGTCAATGTAAAGAAACTAGACTAGAAAACTGTAAAATTAAGGTGTAAAAGATACTTGTAAATTCTAAAACATTACTAAATATAACATTTACTTACAATCAAGTGGTTACGAGCAATTATTATTTCTGGACACCCTCAACCTCCCATATATCCGAAGTGGTAAGAACGTTGAGAGAAACCTCAGGTATGTACATTATAATTTACGTATTTTAAAATTACCACGCCTACCATTGGTATTATCTAATTAACCAATGCAATTAATACCATGAAATCCTTAAAGTGGGTATGGAATTTGTCATAGGTAAATTGCAAAAATGGTAAATTGTGTCAGTATTATCTACCAGTTCTGTAAAGAAAACATACATTTGTTCTTTATAGAATACTTGTACATAGGTATATAAGCTCGCTTTATAATAATCATTAAAAGAGGTTACCTATATTCTGATACATTTTACAATGATTGTCATATCCCGTTTGAACAATTAAATTTGAACTCGTGCTTTAATTATTTTTATAATTTATGACTTAATACGATATAAGATATCTAAAATCTAAATCACTGTAATATTACCTATCATAAATATGTACAAGACAGTAATTAACAAAACGCGTGTTCACTTTCACGCGCACCGTCCAATGTAAGTTGATCCCTAGATTCAGGGCAGTTAATATGTGTTAACGTAGATCAACATAAACTGGAAAAGTGTGATGCAGCGATGATTGTGCTTCGCGAATATCGAAATTACGAAAAAGACAACCCATTGCTTTCTTTTTCTTTTTATTTGAATATATTAGTGTCTCATATTTTATTAAATATGTTTGTTATAACTAAACAAAAAAAAATACAAGTTCTGTATGCCGAATTTCACACAAATAAAACATCAAGTCAATCGAAGTAAATAAGCAAGAATATTATGTGATTATAATACAAGACATTAATATTAAGTATGTACGTTT
Organism: Thaumatotibia leucotreta; assembly: GCA_025490895.1. Lineage (NCBI taxonomy): Eukaryota > Metazoa > Arthropoda > Insecta > Lepidoptera > Tortricidae > Thaumatotibia > Thaumatotibia leucotreta. Next base: position 90,643 of record JALPQI010030493.1, on the reverse strand, counting down.
CAACATGATTCTACTTATTTATCGAAGTAGTTACTTTTTATAGCTGACATATCGATAGAATATCATATTATATTCTTTTTATTTCCATGTTATGGAAAATTAAGCGTATGATTGGAATTGAATGGAACATCGGCTATGTATATTTAATTTAGTATATATCTAAATTTTGTATATTTACTACATATATACTTAATTTGGATAGGTGCCTACGTTATATATTTTAAAATACCTACTGTTTTATCAATGTCAATAAATTAATGCAGTGTTTATTTGTCTTACCCTATTTCTCTTCCTCACTAACCATCCTACTGCATCTGCTAAATACCAATGTAAATAGAGACTCTCCTAAACTTAAAATATGAGCTCCTCAAGCCCATCGCCGGTCAGGTCGGCGTACACTCCGCCACTCCCTCGCCATGTGCGGAGGAGAGACGCTAGGCAGTCCCGGTCACCAACGCGTACTGGGAGCAGACGACGTAGGCAGACAAAATCGAATACTCGAATAAGGCGTCAGCGGAAACGAGAAACATATCGAAGCCGATCTCGTCGTCAATCTCGCCGCCATATGAGCTCCGGCGACAATAGTTCCTCCAGCAGCTCGTCAACATCTGCTACTAGCTCCTCTGAAGCTAGTACAGCTTCACGTGGTCATTATCGTTCACGCAAAATGTCTACCGCGCATAGATTCACTCGGCGTCGCAATGCCTCTTCCTCAAGCAGCGCGCGCAACCAGGATAGAAGGGAACGTCAACGTGAGCGACCTAGCCGTAGCTACCGACGACGGGCTAACAAACGCAGACACAGTTCGTCGCCTAGTACACGAGTAACATCGTCTAGCACCGATATTGACCGCAGGCGTCGTAAACAACGCAGAGCGAATAAGAAACGCACTCCTTCTGATATTTTCTTTGATAAATTCTCGAAACTTATAGAAAATCGGGGCACGCGATTCGAGGGAGCTCAAAATGTAATTCCTGAGTTTGACCCAGATACCAATACTCAAACCGCGGCTATATGGATACGTAAAGTAGATGATACTGCGAAAATCTATGGCTGGGATGATAGGGAAATTGTTTATTATGCTTTACCAAAACTCATCGGATATGCTAAAAACTGGTACCAGGGCCAAAGCTCTGTAAGTTTGAGTTGGAAACAGTGGAAGACCAAAATACTGAGAACATTCCCAGATGACCGAAATTACGCTGATAGGTTGAATGAAATGCTTGAGCGGAGAAGTAAAAGAGATGAGTCACTGGAAGAGTACTTTCACGACAAGGCGCGTTTAGTTCGTATGTGTAATATCATTGGAAGAGACGCAATTGACTGCATTATTAACGGGATATTTGACCACAATGTGAGATTGAACGCGCAGGGCTCTAATTTCAGAAGACCTTCTCAGCTACTTAGGTATTTACGGCGTATCTCAAAAAAAATTCACATGCAAAAGAGAATAGGGCCACCTATTAAACTTAATCAAATGAAACAAACCGATGCTACATCCTAACAACGCAACCAAAACAATGTCAACTTTTCAGCCTCGCAATAAATACAAGTTTACCCGTTGTTATAACTGTACAGAACTGGGTCATACTGCTGATGCTTGCAAAAAACCTTTAAATCGATGTCAGAAATGCAATCGCCTCGGTCATAATGCAACTCAGTGTCCTGGGTCCACAATGCCTAACAAAAGTGGATCTTCGAACGACACACTGAATAAAAATTCCGAAAAAAGGGCGGATGAATCTGCTCATCGCGTTATGCAAATCACAACCGAGGAGAATAATCCAAATGGCAAGTATTTTAAAAATATTACCATAAATAATGTACCGTGCACAGCTTACGTTGACTTTGGGAGCCAATGTACATTAATCAAATTAAAACTCGCAGAAAACCTAAACTTAGTCTTCGGTAAAACCAACTTACCAAACATGAAGGGATTCGCTTTCGGTTGTGTTACACCATTGGGTAGGGTTTCGGTCAATATTCAGGTAGATGCGGTCGATGCAGTTATAGAAGCATTTGTTGTTAGTGACGAGCTTTTACAGGCGGATGTTTTAATCGGTCAATCGTTAACAGAGTTGCCGAATGTAGTTGTTTTTAAAACGAGCTCTCAGCTAACATTGTACTGTGATGAATCCGAAACAACACGAATACAAGTATTTAGCGCTACTGATACCGTATTTGAAGGTATGATCGCTCTTAAAATCGAAACCAGCAACCCATACACAGGTTTTCTATTTATTCCGGGTAATATGTGTATGAAGCAAGGTTGCGAGTATGCTCTGCTACAAGGAGTATATAAATTCGAAGAAGGCAAAGGGCACTGCTTTGTAGTAAGTTGGTCAAGGCTGCCGATTAAACTAGACAAGAATAAAATGATAGCACGCGCCATATGTTTGCCTACGAATGACTCCATTGCATTGCATGCTAATAACTATGATATCAACACAATCTCAATTTCGAATGAAGCAGTAAATTTATCAAACGAAACAAGACAACCAATCGCCATAGATATGTTGAACGTTGGCCCTAAAGTCACAGAAGAACAAAAAGAAAACTTACTGGTTTTACTCAATAAATACAGGGACTGTTTCGCTCTAAATATGAATGAGTTTGGATTGACTAATATCACTGAAATGACAATTCGTTTGAATGATGAGACACCTGTTAGTTATAGGCCCTACCGCCTACCGTTCAGTGAGCGTGCGAAAGTTAGAGAGATGATAGGCGAGCTTTTAGCTAATAATATTATTCGGGAGTCGAATTCGCCATATGCCAGTCCCATAGTTCTGGTGCGCAAGAAAAATAAGGAATATCGATTATGTGTGGACTATCGCTCCTTGAACAAAAAGACCGTGAAGGACTCTTATCCCATGCCGGTGATCGATGACCAATTAGACCGGTTAAGCGGAAATTCTTGGTTTACTAGTCTGGATCTCGCATCGGGCTATTATCAAATACCGGTATCAGAAAATTCCCGTCAATATACAGCATTTGTTACGCCCGATGGGCACTACGAGTACACTAGAATGCCCTTTGGACTCATTAACGCTCCGGCTGTATTCCAAAATATGATTAACAAGTCCTTAGGCACCAAGCGCTATGAACTTGCCATGCCGTACATGGATGATCTGTTGTCAACGGGGAACACATTCGAGGAAGCTTTTAAGAAGGTGGAGGACATTCTAAAACTGTTGAGGGATGCAAAATTAACTTTAAACCTCTAAAAATGCTACTTCTTTCAAACTGAAATAAACTATTTGGGGTATGAGATATCTGAAAGTGGTCTTAGACCCGGAAATGCAAAAATTCAGGCTGTTTCCGAATTTAGTATGTATCTAACACTTATATGGAATCAAAAGTTCTGAAATAAATTATTTGAATTTGAATTTTGAATTTGAATTTGAATTTCCAGAACCATCGAATGTTCATCAAGTACGTCAGTTTGTCGGCCTGGCGAGTTTTTTCCGACGTTTTGTTTACAACTTCGCAACTATCGCAAGACCTTTGACAAGGCTTACAAAGGCTGATGTACCTTGGACTTGGGGGGAGACGGAGAAAAATGCTTTTCAGGAAATTAAAATTAAGTTGATTTCGCGGCCTATTCTCGCTTTATATAATCCAGATTATCCCACGGAGGTTCACTGTGACGCGAGCAAACACGGTGTCGGTGGAATCTTACTTCAAAAGCATGACAGTGATAGTCCGTTACGCCCAGTCGCTTACTATAGTCGTCAAACAACACGAGAAGAAGAATTTTGGCACTCATACGAGCTCGAGACCATGGCTGTAGTACTTACACTAAAGAAGTTTCGAGTATATTTGATAGGCATTCAATTCACTGTTATCACCGACTGTAACGCGTTACGATCAACTCTGACAAAAAAAGATTTAATCCCAAAGATTGCTAGATGGTGGTTAATGCTGCAAGAATTTGATTTTAGTATTGAGTACCGACCTGGCCGCAACATGCAATACGTCGACGCATTAAGTCGTAACCCGGTATCTGCGCCTGACGACCAGGAAGTACAAATGACGGACCCTAAACTTAAACATATGAAAACTATCTTACAAACTAATGAGGACGAAATAAAGGACATCACCAATAACTATGTTCTACGCGATAACAAATTATACAGGCGAGATGGACGCAAATTAAAGTGGGTGGTACCCAATGGAGCTCGATGGCGAATCTGTCAGCTCAATCATGATGAGGCCGGGCACTTTGCTGTCGATAAGACCTTAGAGAAAATACGTGCTGATTATTGGTTCCCAAAAATGACACGCTTCGTGAGTAAATACGTAGCAGCATGCATCAACTGTGCCTATAACAAGGAGTTGACAGGCAAAAAGACCGGGTATCTACATCCTATACCAAAAGTTAACTGTTTGTGGCATACGTTACACATGGACCACTTGGGTCCATTTGTAAAAAGTAAACGGGGTAATACCTACATTTTGGGCATTATTGATGGTTTTAGTAAATATATATTTATCAGAGCTGTAAGAAACACTAAGTCAAAAACCACAATAAAGATTTTAGATAACATTTTTACTGAAATTGGCTATCCTAAAGTTATTATCTCAGACCAGGGTACCAGTTTTACGTCCAAAACGTTCAAATCGTTTGTAGCGGAAAAGGGAATAAAACATGTGCTTAACGCTGTGGCAACTCCGCGAGCTAATGGCCAAATTGAGCGCTATAATAGAACAATTCTAAATTCATTGGCAGCTATGAATCATGGGTTAAATGAAAAGGACTGGGACTTAAATGCACCCAAACTGCAATGGAGTCTCAACAATACGTTAAATAAAGGGACCGGTAAATCGCCCTCTGAGATTGTCTATGGGCAGAGGACTACCGGACCAGCTGAAGGGATTTTAAAGGGGGCTCTTGAACAAAATGAAGTCCCCACAATCGAGGAAAGGGATGAAATACGAGAACAAGTTCAAGATGATATCATTAATAACCAACAAAAGATGAAAGAAAGATTCGACCAAACTAGAGCGCCTACAAGATTGTTTAAAGAAGGAGATCTAGTCATGATCCCAAATCGTAATCCTGATAAAGGGAAAAGTAAGAAATTGGCCCCAAAGCATCGTGGCCCTTTTAAGATAAAGTCAGTTCTCGGTAACGATAGGTACCAAATCACCAATATTGAAGGTCACTCCAATCGCAAGTATAGTAATATATTTCCTGCCGATCAGCTTAAACATTGGGTTACCTTTCAAACATCTCCGGCGAACAGTGCTGACGAAACCGATAGCGATGAGTCTGTGTTGGCTTCCCAAAGTAATAACAAAGATGATCAAATATAAAAAAAAATATATGTATAAAAAAAAATAATACGTCTTTTAAAATATCATTTATTTTCTTCTTGTGTAAGGTACAGTAAGTAACCCTTCCCATTCCTACTCTTTACAGCTTAGGTACTGGCTGGCTATAAAGTGTGATAGTATCGGCAGCTGTCACAAGAGGAATGATTAAGTCGAGATTTCAATGGTATTAAGATTAAAGATCGTATCTGACCCGCGGGTGGCAGAACGTGATTGAAGCAGACCGTAGCCCTCGGGTGGCAAGCGGTAGATCATACAGGAAGACACAGCGCCGTACTGGTTTCTGGCGAGTGACAAAAATTGATCATGTCTACGGTGACATGGAAAAAAAAAGAGTATGATATCACGTCTACGGTGACGTGTACACTAATGATCACGTCTACGGTGACGTGTACACCAATGATCACGTCTACGGTGACGTGTAGTGTTACAGAGGAACGTGTAATTAAATCAATCGAGAGTTCGAGACGTAGTGAATGAAAGTCACCCCAAGATGGACAATACATATTATAATAACAATGTAAAAGAGATTAGAGTCTTTCTATTTTTCATATTTCTGTTTATTAAAAGCAACTTATTAATAAGATAATTAGTTCAGCTTGAATTGTTTCGTTTAATTGGAAGTTTTTTTTTTTTTCTTCTTTCTCTTTGATGTGCTAGAGTTTATTAAATAGTTGTATGAGGTCATACGCCCTGTTTAGAATGGCCGAGCATTATTCGGAATAGGGACATTCCTACGACAGAATGGCCGTCTGTTAGCAACATTGATTTTATTGACGGTATTATAAAGAAATAAATATGTGGGTAATAGATTTAAAAAAATAATTATAAAGTAACAAGCGGGTATTCTGTCGGCAGCAGTGAGAGATAACGGTCAATGTAAAGAAACTAGACTAGAAAACTGTAAAATTAAGGTGTAAAAGATACTTGTAAATTCTAAAACATTACTAAATATAACATTTACTTACAATCAAGTGGTTACGAGCAATTATTATTTCTGGACACCCTCAACCTCCCATAGGAGTAAATCGGTTGTAACAGACGGACAGATGGACACGCCAGTGATCCTATGAGTGCTCCGTTTTTTTTCTTCTTGTGGTACGGAACCCTAAAAATATAATATCGCTTATAATAGGAAGTTTTTTCATAAATAATGTGTTTTATTAATGTTTTTATGCATGTCCATACTATTTTGCAAGATCTTGCATTTACGTATAGATCCTGAACGTCACTTTCGTGCATGCGTTTTTTTTAATGATTAAAGGCAATTCGATTTTTTTAATTATTTTTTACAAGTATACGAAGATAATTTAAAACGATCTACATACATTTTTCATAAGATTTTAGAAAATGTTTATCTCGGTCGTAAAGGGTTAAACATGTTCATGGAATTTAGAGTTCTGATAGCTATTGGCAGTATATTATAAATTCCTACATGATACATCTAAAATCATAATATATTTAAAACACATAATAATATAAATGGTATTTTCTGAGTCACTAATAACCTAGCACACACTGTATATATAAGTCATACTGAACAACTTTTAATAATATGGAACCAATGCCGAAATTGGGGATAAATAAAAATCAATATCCCGTACAAAATGTCGAGATCCTGTACCCGATTTGTACGGTGTTTTTTTTGCGATGTAGGAGTTGGTCTCATACTAAAAGTTGCTCAGTATATGATTTATAAACAAGGTGTGTGCGAGGTTACTTTATTACAGGCAACTTGGGAACACCGTGTAACAAGTATGTTACAAGTACACGCCTTAATTGAGCTAAACGTTTTTCGGTTTTATTTTTATTTTTCATTAGGTAATACTACAGTTTCAACCGAAAATCATTTTGTTACCAGCCGCCAGGTTTATGAAATTAATTTGTCCTGAACCTGTTAGGGTAAAGGCAATTATCAGCATAATGAGGTAGTTACATCAAATTGTATTGCGAGGGTCCCACCTTTTGCTTAAGAGGAAATGAGAGCTGCATTTTTCCACACAAACGTATTCCCCATGTTTCCTCCCTTTTTTACAAACGTTTGTTATCATCAAAATCTACTTTCGCCATCGCATTGCCGGTATTTATATTCTTCTCTTAATCCCACGATGTCGTACGTAACAGATGTGCTTATCATAGAAAAAATCTACTGCGAAAGACTCTGGTTGTTGTTGGTTGGTTGTCTGGTTGTCCCTTGACAACCAGAGTCTTTGCCAGTGGATTTTTTCTATGGTAAGCACATCTGTTACGACATTGTGGGATTATCCGCATTGTAAAAAAAGTAACTTCAATATCAATTTGTTTAATTATAAAAACAAATTGATGTTTTTTAATCTTGGATTCTTCTCTTAATTAAACTATGTATTCTCTTAGGCTAGGTGTCTTACAATATGGTCGTAAATTTTAAATATCTACAAAAAACCTGCAAATCAATACAAAATACAAACACATTACAAAAAATCTAACCTCGGGTGCCGCCGGCAACGGGGCCCAAGCTGCCGCTGATTAAGTTCGCAGAGATAGGAACCGACGGACTATCCATGGCTTGTCCAGGACTACTGCCTTCTGCATCTGAACCTTGAGCCAGCCATCTAGCGAGAGACTCTTAAGGTGTTGGTCGAGACTCTTCGCTATGAAAACGTTCGATGTAACAACTATCAGGACTATATTATGATCGTCGACTCAACATATTCTTATTATTATCATAACTAGAAGAATTAAAAACTTTAATTTAAACATAACCAAATTTTGAATGCAGCACTCCTAAAACGCATTATATCATTTCGTCTCACCATCTTTGTCTAATCTAAACTTTTATGTTTTCACTTTTTTCACTTACCTGAAATTTATTACGGTACACAAACAATTTCTTCTACACAAATTTGCTATAAAACAGAAGACTATTAAGTTAAGAGAATATAGATCCTTATTAAAAATTAATGAACAGCCGCAGAAGGGTGGGGAATTATTACGAAATTTTACGAAATTATTGAGACGGCAGTGCGATTAATATGAGATTCCGTAGAAATACAGGTTTTTGAGTTTTATGTGAAATTTAGGCCTATAAATTAAAGATTTATCTTTAGTGTGGGCGGGAATGTGTGATGACTCGTCTTACCTCCTATTTAAGTACGTATATCTCTAAAGATGTATAGTGTATAGGTACCTACATTATTACCCCATATTCATAAACGTTTGCTAACTTAACAAGCCGCTAATAATTGTTTGTCCCTTTTGCTTTGATGGACACATTGTTAAGACCAAAAGGGACAAACAATTATTGGCGACTTGTTAAGTTAGCAAACGTTTATGAATAAGGGGGTAAGTTTATAATCATAAAACATGCTTACCTATATCGCTGTGAGTGATGTGACGCAATATACAATTGCACCACGCATAAACCTACACAGGTTTTTGTGGCTCATCATAGATTTAAGTTACATTTGTTCTTTTTGATATGAATAAATAAAGAAAAAAAATATACTGCAGTTTTATTCACTCTTCTAAGGTCATATTCGCAGCTTTGCGACAAAACCGTGATACCTATCTCATATCATAAAATATTTCTTACACAGATATCACGGTTTTCTCGCAAAGCACATGATAAGAATCATATTTATTGGAGTCTGAGAAATACGTAATACGTATAGGAGGAAGAGCTTGAAAATTCGCAAAAATCGAGTATCCCTCTCACCTTAAGACCACCGAAAAGTACATTTTCATCACACTTGCTGTCTAAGCGCGTCATTGCTTGCATGCGTAGCGGGAGTAATAGAAAAGTGAAATTCCCTAGGGAGTAATAGAAATGTCAGTACTTCATTTAATAATATTTTGTCTTAAAACTTATTTTTTTGTCGGCAAGTGTGATGAAAAACATTATTTGCATCACGGTCGGTAAGCGGAATACTAACTCGAGTCATAAAAGCCCTCCTTCCCTCCCTCCAGTACTTACGTCCCTTGCTGCACAATGTACTATTACGTATTTATAAATATGTGCCGTTCAAGCCAAGCGGCATAATTTATCGTTTGATGTATTTAAATTCAGGTTAGTATAATATCTCAAGCCCCCGCAGTGTAGATTAGTTTTGCAGTTTCATCCTTCAGATTGAAGGTCCAGCGTGACGATTATGGGTATTTTCCTCCTAATGCGTCTATTCGCATAGTTGATAGGAGAGGCCTACGTCCAGCAGTGGACTATCATAGGCTGATGATGATCCTTCAGCTTCACTTTTCAGGGTTCATCATCATCAATATCATTTGAGCCGAAAACCATCCACTGCTAAACGTCGGCCTTCTCATAAAGATTGCCACAATGACCGGTCCTGCGCCACTCGTATCCAGCGGACTCTTGCTACCTTCACCAGGTCATCAGTCCACCTTGTGGGGGGCCTACCTACCGCCTTCAGGTACGTGGCCACTCGAGAACCTTTCCGCCCCAACGGCCATAAAGGGTCCTTAAAGGTAAATTAAAATGTCTGATTCATTTGGGTTAGTAAGTGAGTAGGTTTCTTGAATTGGAACCATACAAACGCTATACAATGTACATGCATCATTTACGACAGCTATATCAGGTCGTAAACGGTGGAACTTGAGTTTACGACCTACGATTGCGTTAAATGGCGATCTATGACTCGCTACAATCTAATATTTTGTTTTTTAACTTGAATGACGATAAATGGAGTTTTAGTTACCATTTACCTACAATTTATGTGGATTATACCTACGTATCTTTGGCGCTTCATTTATTTTGTATCGATATTATCAGATAAATGACCGTACGTTGCTTCTAAGCGGAAAAATAATAAAATAATTATGCGTATGATTATCTTTACATCATCAGACTATGATAGTCCACTGCTGGACGTAAGCCTCTCCTATTAACTATGCGTATGCATTAGGAGTAAATGCCCATAATCGCCACGCTGGGCAAACGTATAGGCAATCGCAGTAATGTGTCCACTATGATGACGCTGCGCCCATCATCAAATAATGGTCAGTGACACTTCAATCCCTTAGTCGACTCTTACGGCACCCGCAGGAGGAATTGGAGTGGTGGTAAATGTATTCTTACTGCTCACCACACGGCCTTATATTTATGCGTCCTACACTTAGCACATGATTGCTGCGACAGTATGTCGCCGTGAGATAGATCTCCCGTCCTTCACTAGCTATATTAACAAAAGAGGGACGGATAGACTATCTCGCGGCGAGATACTGTCGCGCCAATCATGTGCTAAGCATACAGCCTTATCTTTAACCTTATTCGTCAAAAAATGTTTACAATAAATACATTGTACCTTCAAATAATGCAATAAGACAAAATAACTAGTAATGAACCCAGTTTAAGCGCCTCCCACACAAGAAAAAATCAGCACGCAGCAACAAAAACGCAGCGTAAGACCCGCTTAACGGTTGATTAAGTTTTAATCAGAGTTTATTGAGACTGTATCAAGTTGCGAGATTGAAAGAACCAGTTTCACTGTAACTTCGAGATTTCATGCACATGCCTTAGGCCTAAATTCGTTTTAGACTGGTTCTTACTTTTACTATGTCCTGCCTGTATTTGTAATAACATCAGAAGATTGTGCTGAGATTGTTTCAAGTGTTTGTACGATCGGATCAAAAAGGCTGGTTACTTCCATCGAGTTCGCACCCGGTAACGCTTAAGTAGGTAAACAAGGTAAACGTGAAGCTTATGGTACATATTTATATTCTTCACCATTACTTTTTTATCGGCCTTTATTTTCAAGTCAAGGGTGAATAGGCACCTGCTGGGCAAACTCACTCCATCGTAGGCCGCGTCTCCGCCCTCGGCTGGTCTGTGGCCATAGCCCATAAGTAAGCCCATTTCAAAAAAAAATATATACTCTTATGTTACTAATCTAACTAACCTAACCTATATCTAAGACTGGCCCTGGTGGCACTGTATCGCAAATATCGCAATGGCGCAATGGGCTCGATTTTGTACTGTTTGACGTAGAAACTTTAGGTTCATGGGGCCCCTGTGCACGCAAATTGTTTGCTGAAGTCGTGAAACGTCTGGTTGAAGTTGAACCGAAGAGCTGGCGACTTCCTCAAACAACGCATCAGTTGTTTGAGGAAGTCGCCAGCTCTTCGGTTTATTATATTTATTACGTTTTAATAATTCGGAATTTTCAGCCGTAGCGGCCGTCTTAAACGAAATTCGTCGAAGATGGGACGGTGCCAGGGTGTCTACGCAAGTAGTATCCCACACCAACATCCGTCTCACGCTACAAGGAACCAAAGACACACCATTAGGTCTCTTAGCATCATCACTAATAATACCAGTAGGCTCAAGAACAGCAGGTACGTTGATCGTGGCAAGAGACCTGCGGATTATGTTGTTAAGCGTCGTATGTCTGGATTTACGGCCTGTGTTACCCGTATAGCAGAATTATATCTGCAGACTTGAAAATCAGCTGTTTTAAGCCTGATATAGGCATTAGGCAGTTCCACTAGAGTTAAGGGCACGCACAACAAGTAGTTATTTGTTATACAAGGGTGCAAAGTTGTATTTTACCCGCGAGTATGAAATTGAAACACGAGCAAGCGAAAGGATTCTATAGTTGTTCTAAAATAGAATCCTGAGCGCAGCGAGTGTTTTAACATACGAGAAGTAAAATACATTTGCACCCGTGTGTCACACAAAACTTTTCCCCTCACTATAGCGAGGAAACTCAAAAAAGGTAATTATTTGTTCACATTACAATCATCATCAGGTTAATGATAATAATTTTCGAAATGCATCATGAATTTAATGCAAGATTTTGTCGCAGTAAACTTAGCACAAAAAAGTAAACGCAGCACGATTTTAACACATTCCTGTAGTTGCACACCAACGCCCATGCATTATTAAATCATTCTTATTCATTATTTTTACAAAATTATAACAGAACACTCTGAAAGTTGTTTAGTTTACTATTTTTATGCGTGTTCGAGTCGGTGAATAATATTCATTGACAATGTTGACATTTTCTGCGTTTTGTGATTGCATCTAGTCATCTTATCATCATTCACTAAAACAATTGTTACTTATGGAGTTTTAGGATTTATGTGTTAAAATCATCAATCATCATATTATATAAAGGTTTGTATTTTACACTAAATTCTCAAACAAATTATTTAATTACCATTAATATGGAACGATTTCCATGAGCATTTTACGTTTTGTTATCTGTTAAACAAACGTCTACTTCGCGCTACGCTCCAAGGTCATTACTTTGCCACGCAAGTGAATAATATGCGTTTTTACACGTTCGTATTAGGGTAAGGCCGCGGATTTTGACGAATTCGGAGCTTAAAATTTGTCTTGCTCATAAAAAAAAACTGATAACATCTAGAGAACTCTGATCAATTTTAAAATATTCCCCTATGCTCAGTTACATGTAATCAAATGAAATAGCTAATTTAGCTCTTTATTTAAAATTAATAAATAAATATTTCTGCCAAAAACGTAACGAAAGTCGAGTAATTTTTTCGACTACGAGTACTTAAAACCTTTTTTTTTTATATTATTAGACTTGTCAGCATTAAATGTTTGTTTTTAAACCAAATTATAATGATAAACGATTGCTTCGTTCATTAAGGACTTATGATATGTGAACAATTTTACTGTTTTCTTTCCCTTTACTTTTTGGGTCACCAATTCCAAACTTACGTTACGATACTTTCGTAACGCTTTTTTACGGTAATATTTAAGCCGATGTTGGTAGAAATTTGTTTATCGACACTAGGAACGCTTATTCTAGTAGGGCGACATCCATAAGCACACTCACTCCCATTAATTCGTTAAAAAATGGTTGTCACAGTGCACGCTGCGAAAGTTTTAGCAAAACACGTCTAAAGTGGTAGTGTCATTTTCACGGTAAGTAGTGATTATTATTAAACGGCTGTTTTTTCATACGAAAGGGTTTAGTTTTAAACGTCAATAGCATGTACTATTATGTTCAGATTGCAATTATTTACCAAGATAATCAACCTTTTTTCAAATATACGTTACACTTATGTTACGAATACGTTACATTTTTACAAAACGTAACGTATTTTTTATGTTACGTAACGAAAATATGTGATAAAGGGAAGTGGACACAGAAATTTACTAATTTAAATGAGTTTTATTAGATTTTGAATGACAGCATACTGTAACAAGTGTTTGCGAAACAAATCAAATTATTTTGTTATTTAGGTATTTTGATTTGCGTTTTTAGAAGTAATCATCTTTTTCCAGTGGGTAATTTTACCCCCCTAGGGCTAATGAAATACAGTTTAATTATTAACGCGTTTATTAGTGTTAATTAATAACAGTTCATTTTCCATTTAAGCATTTATGGTGATTTATTTTACTTTATTTAGTTCCAAAGATTATGGCATTAAAACATTTGTAAATACTGTTAATTTAAGTAATTACTAAGTATGAGAAATTACATTATATGGGTTGATTTTTATATTTGATTAAAACAAGTATTTAGCGATAAAAATGTTTTTTTTAAGACCTTTATTTATTCAAAGTTCATACCAGTATGAGCTGAGCTTTATAGTAACTTTTGTTGCGTTTTATGGTAACGTAACGTATTTTTTTTATGTTATGTCTGTGTCACATTCGTCAAAATCCGCGGCCTTACCCATTAAAGGATAAACGAGCGCTTTACGAGATAGTGAGAGAAAAAGTAATTTAAACAATAATACATTTTATCTGTGTTATTGTTTTCCTATTGAACACAAATTTTGTCAGCCTCCGACCTCCGTAGTCTAGTTAGTAGTGACCCTGCCTTTGAAGCTGGCGATTTCGGGTTGAAATCCTAGCGAGGGCATTATTTGTATATTTATTTGTGTCAAATATTTATTCCTGGGCCGTGTTTGTCTATGTACATAAGTTTTTATAATATATAAGGTCCAAATTTATTAGATGCAGATATTTTTACAGCTGATAGTACTCGGTCTCTGAAGTATATTAAACCGTGAAACATTATAGCTTTTACGATGTTTTTTTGGAGAAAACGGAAAAACTAATTTGCTACGCAAAAACACCCTGTTTATGTGATTATTAAATGAAAACTCATTGAACAGATTCTAGTACCTCTTTTACGTACCACTTAACTGGAACTGGCCACTTCACGTCGATAAATTAAATACTTGATTGTCAATGTTATGTCATTTTTCGTTGGATTGTGTCGTCTGATGTCATGACAGACAGTGTTATTGTGACATGTGATAAATGTACATGATGATTTTTTTTTAAGAAATTATAATTTTTTTTTGTTAGGAAAATGAAATCAAAAAATTGTCATGAAAAGATTTCTTAATTTATATTTAAAGATAATTATTGTAATGTAAAGTATCATGGGTTAAAATATCTGCAACTAATAAATTAGGACCTTATAAATGTATCGCCGCTTGAGCTTACTGTGGGACTTAGTCGATTTGTGTAAGATATCCCAAGATATTTATTTAATTTACAACTGCAAAGTCGACCAACAATTTTCAACGAGGGATTTTGCTTGAGCATTTTGCCCCATTAAATCATTCAAACGCTATTTTTTGCAATTTGTGCTTTTAGTTAGATATACAAATACAAATTACAAATACAGAATCTTTATTCATTAAATATATATGGTCTATGATCTACGGGATGGTGTCTCCCGGTAAGCATTAATTGCCTGTGTTGGGAGGCACCGATATGATAGATATGTGTTTAATCATTCACTTCAACTCTAATGAAATTACCTACACTAAAAAAAAATTTACCAAAGTGACTTAGTTTGGTTATATTACGAGGAAACTTTGATATATGTAACAAATCCTTGCTACCAAATTTACAATAATAAAAAGGTTGAAGTGGATACCAGAGTTCTGGTTAAATTAATAAAGAATATTGTACATTATACCAAACAATTGGTGTAATCAACAAAAAACTGGTGTAATCCAAATTAATGTAGTAGAATGCCAACATAAAATGTTTGGTAAAATAAAAAAAAAATTGTGATAGGACCGAATTTAACCTTCATTTCCGGTGATGATGAATCCAACTTAGCAGTTTTTACTGTTTTTTCGACAGTCTCAGCTTAAAGTGTATGTTAATGAAAAACTAATAGTTTCAGTGACAACTATTCTGGGTACTGAGGATAACGCGTAAAAAGCCGGCCGAGTTGGGAACTGATTCAGCGCGCATTATACAAGTTGTGCCACAGGTACGGCTGATAACGAACTAGGCTGTCACAACTACAGTACACCCGCTGTGCTCTCATTAATACTTAAGTAAAAAGACTCGACCAAACTAAGTATGTAGGTATTTTAACGACAAACGGATCTTAATCGCGTAAACTTACGTTTAGTATTATCCTTTCGTTTCGGGCATGAAACAGCCGTTACCCCCGAGGTAATTTTTTTATATGACCAAGGTTGATAACTGAACCCACCCCTCTCAGCCCACCTGATGGAAAGCAGGAACTGAGGCCCATGGACATAGTGATCACAAAATCGCCTATGCGCTGCCTACCCTGAGGATTTAGATGGATTACCACTATGCCAGTAATTACACCGGCTATCTTACCCCCAAACCGAAAAACAGTAGTGAAAACACTGCTATTTAGCGGAAGGTTAACGGGTAAGACGGTGGTAGCTATCCGGGCGGACCCTGCATGAGGTCCTAACACCAGTAGGTCGTAGGCAGGCTGGCGAGAAAATGCATCAACACCGCGCGGGTTTTGCGTACTACCCGCATTTGGTTTTGATTATTCACTTCTAGCCTAGGGTTGTCACTAGGCCTACACACAACACTCATACCATATACTCATTAAGATAAATAATATATAAAATAAAATAAAATAAATAAAAATAGCCTTTATTCTACTATAAATAATTTCAGATATCAGTATCACGCATTTTCATCACATTTTCCAAGCGTATTTTAGCATTTACATTACATTAAAAATAAATAATGAAATTTCTTTAACAATTCAATAAAATTTAAGATTTCAATTATATTAATTAAGTTAAAATTTGTGAAATAAAACTGAGTAATCCTCGCGGTAACCGAAGAAAATATTAAAATTTGTGCTTTATAATTTCCTACTTATCTCTATTTATGGAAGTCGGCTCGGTGGCGTAGGTCCCCCAATCTCCTCCATTCGCTCCTATCCATAGCTTGTCTTCTCCATGTCGGTCCACATTTTTCTCGCATAATGTCTTCCCAGCGTTTATAAGATAAATAATATATAGGTACCAAAATATAAAATAAAAGGTAACAAAGGTAAGTGAATAATAAATAACCGCATTTTAGCGATAAGGCCGCCTTTTATGCATTTCTTTTGCTTTACTGTATTTTTGTATTTACATGTGAGGTATGCAATAAAGAGTTTTTGTTTTAGTATTGGAAATTATTTATTGGATCCAAACCAAACCTACTGTAAGGACCTGTCTCAGCGTCGTACCCTAGTTCGTGCCTGATTATACAGGGTGGATCAGAACAGTGAGACCAACTTTACCACAGCTCTATTCTGATATGCCTTGTTGAAGTGACAAGTCATACAATATGCTAAAGGAGGGATGCAATATGTTAGGGGATAATTTAATTTTTTTCTTAAATTAACCAATGTCTAAATTATTAATCAACAGAATGTGTCCAAGCTTATTTCGATTGATTTAGATATCTAAGGAAAGTATAGAATTAAGGTTCCCTCAGCAAAGTTTACTAATATTTATATAAAAATTGTTGATGTGATTCTTAGCACTGCAAGACCTCACGATGAAGTTACATAATATGTGTTTACTCCTTGTCTTCAAAGATGAAGTAAGGTATATTTGCCTATATTTTGCTTTTTGTCATAATAACAATCAATATAAGATCCGTTGGGCACTTCACGTCATCAGCCTGTGATAGTCCACTGCTGGACGTAGGCCTCTCCTATTAACTATGCGTATAGACGCATTAGGAGGTAAATGCTCATAATCGCCACGCTGGGCAAGCGGATTGGCGATCGCAGTAATGTGTCCACTAGGATGATGCTGCTGCCCATCATCAATCTTTTATCAAATAATGATCAATGACACTTCAATCCCTTAGTCGACTCTTACGACACCCGCAGGAGGAGTTGGGGTGATGACAAATGCATTCTTACTGCCGTCACCACACGACGAAACACGTTTTGTGTAACAAACGAACGTGAGTCGTCGAAAATCGTTGATTTCGTAGAGTGGGGGACAGAATGAGCGAATGCTCGTTTGGTCTAAATGCACCTTTATATTTCAACATCGTTTCGCATATGATTTGCTATTAGTACGAAGGCATACGATTTCAAAACGGTTGAAATTGTCTAGCTATCGCCCCATCCTGTAAAGGTACACATATATAACTTACGTACGTAGATACATAAAGCTTGCTTTGTCTATTATGACAACATGGCTGACGAAGGTACGACGCCGGTCTGTAAACTTCTTCATTGTGAGCTCCACGTCAAAGATATCTCAACAGTTTTCGCCTTATTTACTATGGATTAAAGTTCATATTTGTTGACATGCCTATGAAATATAGATGGGGTGTTTTTAGTGCTAAGCGTTTAAATAATAGTGAACTTGTTTTACTAAACTACCTCCGCAGCCTACTCGGTACCGGTAGTGAATATAGTTGAACAAAGGTGAAGGTCTTGAGTTCTTATTCAGATTGAGTAGTTTTCAGGATTTAGCGTGTTCGATTTTCGTCGGAGTTGATCCGTTTTAATACAGTCGACTAGTAATAGAGACTTTTTACAATGTAGTAAGGATTACCTTCATACATTGTAAAAAGGTAAGTGATTGTTGACAAGTGGTGGTGGCTCAGTGGTTTAGACGATTGACTTTCAATCCGGAGGTCGTGGGTTCAAATCCTGGCTCGTACCAATGAGTTTTTCCGAAACTTATGTACGGAATATCAGATGATATTTACCATTAGCATTAGCACGAAGAAATTCAAAGGTATAGTATGTGAAGGTACCAACCCGCTTAGGGCCAGCGTGGGGACTATGGCCCAATCCCTCTCATATATGAGAGAAGGCCTGTGCCCAGCAGTGGGACATTATAAAGGCTAAAATATTATATTTATTAATATTATTGTAAAAAGTATCTATTACTAGTCTGATTAGTAGTGATTATTACAGTCACTGCCTCCCCTTTGGAACCACTTGCAACCAGCGTCTCCCGGCTATCTTCATGAGATCGTTTGTCCATCTTATAGGTGGACATCCTACACTGCGTTTGCCAAACGGTGGTCTCCACTTGAGCACTTTTCGACCCCAATTGGCCATCTGCTCTGCGTGCAATGTGACCTGCCCAGTGCCACTTCAGCTTGCTAATCCGAACGGCTATTGTCGGTGACTTTTGTTCGTCGACGGATCTCCTCATTTCTGATTCGACCACGTAGAAAAACCACAATGATATTTGTTTTAGTATGACATCTATTTATGTATAAGATATCATACGGTTTACTCATTTTTAATCTAAATACGGCAATCAATGATTCGTTTCAGAATCAGTGATTGCCGTCCAAATCAATAATCGGAACCTGGCAACCAACGAGCACTCATTGATGCGAAAAAAACAAGCAGACGTTATCGTCTACTATGGAAATTATCGAGAGACATTAAATATTGTAGCTTATTTATTTATTATCGTTATCGAGCAGGTATACTTGCATACGTAATATATCTTTCTATAAATGGCATTTTATTGAAATGATACCCCCCTGAAATTGTACATTAAGGTGCATTCAGATCAAATGAGCATTCACTATTCTATCCCCCCACTCTAAGAATTTCGATCGTTACACAAAACGTGATTCGTTGATTTCGTAGAGCGGGGGATAGAATAGCGAATGCTCGTTTGGTCTGAATGCACCTTTACGATACAAGTGCCAGAGTGTTCGAAACGAGTGGCGATGTATTAACCGAAGGGAACACTCCCTTCGGTTAAATTGACAAGAATTGATTCGCAATAATTAAGCACGTGCTTCGTATTATGTATTTCATTATAAATGGCCCTCCAAAGTTTCGACCTGCCAAGAAATGAACCATTTAATAATAATCATTTTATTCACGAAACTTAATCATCAGCACCATATGTACTGTTTTTTTAATTTTTATTTAGGTATTTTTCAAGTAAATAGGTAATGTACCTACTAAGAATCACGTGATTATTCCATCATAATAAGAAATAAAAACCGTTTAAATATTATACATTTTTTGATCCTTTCATTCCGTTAGCGGCATTCAAAGTGTAGGAAAAATGGTAACGGAATGGAAAAAAATCTAAGCACACTTTTTTTCTTCTACAGGTATCGAAAAGACCGACATTCTGAAAAATAACAGTCTATCGAAATTCAACTACCTACTTAATTTTCTAAAAACGCGTCTTGCTATTTTTTTTAATATTATGACAATACGATATACATGCCTTTTAAGGTATATTTTATGCCTTGTTTACACAATTGTGAAATACAATATTCTTCATAACATTTTTTTTATAAGTGGAATGGAAACATTCTCAATAAGAACTTACTCTACTCTTCTAATTAGAATTTTATTACTCTTTTATAAATTTTATGAAAATTCTTGGAAACTTTCCGATTATATTCCCGCAATTTCGAAAATGTTTTGCAACTTATACATATACGAACAACACCACGCGTCTTTGTGTATTTTCAATACGACTATAATTTTTCATCACGATCATCATCCAGAAAACATCCATGAATTATTTCCACATGTAACCTCACATAAACCACGAGTCGAGTCTTAACTAGTCTGACTGAGACGTAAGGCTCCGCTTATCTAGGGTTGCCATAAGTTAGCCACTCCGGGAAATATACTCGAGAACCAGTAACTGGCCAAGTACGAGTCGAACACTTTCCGTTGGTTCTTTGAAAAGCTCTAAGCATTTTTGGGAAAAAAATTTAGGGAGGCTTTATTTGTCCGAACGTCAGGACAAAATAAACAATAGCTTATTTTCTCGCTTTTCTAAACAAACCTGTGGTTACCTATCATAAAGTCGAAAATTGTAATGTCGAATATTAGTATCCCGAAAACGTTTCCCATTTTATTAATTGGCCTAAATTTTGTTTGCCCGAAAGTACGTTTCCCAGTTTATTATTTACCCCCTTTCTCAATTAGCAGCAATTTTATTTCGCTTATGATTCGAATCAACACTCGTAAAAATTCCGAAGTATCATTTGCCAACTACTTTTTTTGGCATAAAGTATTTTGACCGAAGTATTATTTCCCCCCCTATCAAACAATCGAATTCATTATTTCGAATAAACACTTGTTAAAATCCCGAAGTATTATTTGCCAACTACTTTTTGTGGCGTCAAGTATTCAGACCGAGATATTAATTTTCCCCTTATATCAAAAGACTAAGACTCCAAAAGCAAATAAAAGCAAAGCTCCCGCCTTAGTCTTCTAACCTAACCTATCCGACTCGGATCTGCCCCGGGAGGGGGTCTATATCGGGTGGCATAATGTTTTTATTCCGAAAAATTTGTCGCATAATAACTTTACGCCGAAAAATGAATGGCATAAACATTGTTGCGCATATTTTTGTTATGCCGAAATTGTTAATCCTAACTTGGTTGTTCCTAAATATTATTTGTCCTAATGATTTTCGTGTTTTATGTATATGTATCGAAAAATTATTGTGCATAATGGTGATGTTCCTACTATTTAATGTACTAAAAGTGATTACCTACCTTTAAAAATATTTTTTTATTCCTTATACTTAACTATTACTAAATAATTCGCCCTGTTGTCCAAAGAATTTAAGTGAGCAATTTTGACCTGGGAATCGGTCGACGAAGCCCCGCTGCGCGGGGCTTCTATTTCCGCTCTAAGGGATAAAAGGTACCTAACGAACCTATCCAGGTTAAGGTAGGGGAGGTTCAGATTATTTCTTTTTTAATGCGGGGGGCTTCGCCCCCCCGTCCCCCCTTTTTTTTGGTTTTGTAAGTATGAGGATGTGTAAACAATTTATTAAAAATACTTAAGTATTTAAAGACTACGCCGTTCACTCCGCCCTAGCTTCGAAACCTAACCAATCCACGTCGGTTTTACCCTGGTTTACTTAAACATTTTTTTAACCAATCACCCTGTTGTTCAAATGTTTTGCATGTTGTTATTAAAATGCCTATTTGAACGAAATTTCGGACATGATAAAAGTAGGCGCAGTGAAAATTGACAGTTCGAGTAGTAGGGAAAACAATATTTATTACAATGAACATTAGGATTAAAAATGATATTTCAATTACACGTAGCATCGACATAGCATCGATGGTAACCTATTGAAGTTTCGAAAATCCCTTATCCGATTTTCACTTGTCCGACAATCGTTCTTCTGGTTATTGATATAAGGGAAAATTACATTTCCGATTTATGAAAAGGTGGTTACCAAATCGATTGTCAAATAAAAATGTTGGCAACCGTTGTTCTGGTTACCGATATAAGGTAAAATGACATTTCGATTTCGCTTAGCATCGGATTTATGAAAACATGGTTAACAAATCGGTTGTCAAATAATAAATTTGGCAACCGTTCTTCTGGTTATCGAAATTCGGGAAAATGTTGATGTGGGATAGAAAACGAGGACCATTTCAAAAAATATGGTAAACAATGTACATGGATTATAAAAATTCGAGGAACCGTTTTCGGACAAGTGAAAATCGGACAAAGGATTTTCGAAAGTTCAATAGGTTACCCAAACCTGTACGCTTAGCACATAATTGGTATGTCAGTATGTCGCCGCGAAATAGATTTTCCATATTTTACCAACTACATGAATAAAAAGAGGGACGGATAGTCTATCTCGCGACCTGTGTTAAGCCTAACTGGATTATTACACACTTTGCAAAATTATGTAGTGATTATTACCAATATATACGTGCTATTCTCTGTAACATTACTCTATGCAAAGTAATTTATTAAATAGCTTTTGAAAAAAGATTATTACCAAATGTTACGTTACTTATATCCCACATGTAACCCCACATAAACCACGAGTCGAGTCTTAACTAGTCTGACTGAGACGTAAGGCTCCGCTTATCTAGGGTTGCCATACGTTAGCCACTCTGGGAAATATACTCGAGACTCGAGAACCAGTAACTGGGCAAGTACTAGTCGGACAATTTCCGATGGTTCTTTGTAAAGCTCTAAAAAATCTTTGCACTGGACAGTTTTTTATGGAGGCTTCAGCTATCCGAACGTAAAAAAATAGTTTATTTTTCTCGCTTTTCTAAACAAACCTGGTTATTACACACTTTACAAAATGATGTAGTGATTATTACCAATATATACGTGCTATTCTCTGTAACATTACTTCATTAATTTATTAAACAGCCTTTGAAAAAAAGAGCACATATTACAAAATGTTACGTTACTTATATCCCACATGTAACCCCACATAAACCACGAGTCGAGTCTTAACTAGTCTGACTGAGACGTAAGGCTCCCCTTAGTATCTTGGGTTGCTTTACGTTAGCCACTCCGGGAAATATACTCGAGAACCAGTAACTGGCCAAGTACGAGTCGAACACTTTCCGTTGGTTCTTTGAAAAGCTCTAAAAATTTTTTGCACTGGACAGTTTTTTATGGAGGCTTCAGCTGTCCGAACGTCAGGACACATTAAAAAATAGCTTATTTTTCTCGCTTTACTAAACAAACCTGGATTATTACACACTTTGCAAAAAAATATTACTCCATGCAAATTAAGTTATTAGATAGCCTTTGAAAAAAGGATTATTACCAAATGATACGTTACTTATATCCCACATGTAACCCCACATAAACCACGAGTCGAGTCTTAACTAGTCTGACTGAGACGTAAGGCTCCCCTTAGTATCTTGGGTTGCTTTACGTTAGCCACTCCGGGAAATATACTCGAGAACCAGTAACTGGCCGAGTACGGGTCGGACACTTTCCGATGGTTCTTTGAAAAGCTCTAAAAAATTTTTGCACTGGACAGTTTTTTATGGAGGTTTCAGCTATCCGAACGTCAGGACACATTAAAATAGCACATTACGACAAAAGTGCGAAAACGTGAAATTCGAAACTAGTGGCGATGTTTTAAAACACGACGGATAGGGAGTGTTTTAAATCGACACGAGTTACGAATTTCGTTTTTGCACGTGTCTCGTACGATGTTTTTTAGTGCAGATGGCCTTCCGAAGTTTTGGACCTGACGTAACATGACACACTTCTCGCACTAGAGCCTAATAAAGGCACCGTCTGTACTAAAAAAATAGTTATTTTTCTCGCTTTTCTAAACAAACTTGGATTATTACATACTTTGCAAAATTATGTAGTGATTAATACCCAGTGTTGCCAGTGTGGGCCTTTTGCTCCGATCTGAAATCTATTGCGGATTCTAGATCAAATCGGACCATTTTCAAGAGAAGGCCAAGGGTGAATGATAGTCTGGTGAAACTTTTTGGAATTTTCGGGTCTGTTCTAAGCCGACATCGGAGCGTATCAGAATACAGAGCTGGCAACACTGCTAATTACCAAATGTTATGTCACATAAACCAACGAGGCTGTGGCTGGCCAAGTGTGAGTCAGGCATTGGTAATGGTTTTCTGTAAAGTTATTCTTCTTCTTAGTCGTTTACTCCTGACAGAGTGGTCGTGGTGCAACTTTCCTAATGTGGAATCACTACAATTAGTGATTTCTCATTAGAAAAGTTGTCCTCGTCCGACTCCACCTTGCCCGGTTTTCTGCGGAGCGTGCGCACTCTACCATAGTGCTCTGCGTGGCTTCTTTTAAGAGGTCGGTCCAGCGGGTCAGAGAGCGGCCGCGTCTCTGTGTTCCATCCATTTTGCCTTGGACTACAAGCCTTTCAATAGAGTAAAGTTATTGATTCTTAGTAAAAAAACTACTTTAATGAGATAGATTTTAATGGAGGGTTAACCTATCTGGACGAATAAATAAAGAGAAAACATAGATACACCCTTAATCATAAACGTCTCCTAACTGAGCAATCCACTGAATATTGCTTGTCCTTTTCGATTTTATGAATGTCGATAAGAACGAAAGAGATAAGCAATACGTAGTGCCTACTAAGTTAGGAAACATTTATGAATAAGGGGGATAGTCTCTGAGTATACGCCACGGCATAGACTATGTTTCAAGAAGCTTTTGGAAAAACTAGTATGAGGCAACCCTGCGGCTTATCGCAAGAACGTTAGACGGTGTGGGCCCTTAAGCTGTTTTCGTGAGATATCGATCTTCCCACCCGACTGAGCCGAGAGCCTAATCGCCCTAATAACCAGTTATTAATTGTTACTCGCTCTAACATTGCTACGCTTCTATTGGTATAACAAGGGTTACACTTAGACGAGCATGTATTTACGACTTGTTAAGTATTCGGAACCATTTAATGGTCACTCTAGATACCTACATTCCTTTATTTTTTGTTCGTGATGTTTAATGTTTTTAGATTTTTGGATTTTTGGTCATCTGCAAGCCTAGCCAAGATGCCATTCTGAAAGCGTATACGAAAAGCGATTAGTCATGTGACCGTAATCATGTATGAAATTGGTCGTGTGACTTTTTGTTCATACATTATCGCTTAACGCTTATCTTATACTATAAAAATTCAATAACAGATTAAGTTGGATTGACAATAGTAGGTAGTGAAACGTGGCCGCTTACAATGGGCCTCATAAGAAGGCTCAAAGTCACCCAAAGGGCAATGAAGAGGGCTATGCTAGGAGTCTCTGCGTGATCGGATTAAAAATGAGACCATCCGCAGCAGAACCAAAGTAACCGAAATAGCTCTCCGAATCGCTAAACTGAAGTGGTAGTGGGCGGGGCACATTGCGCGTAGAACCGATGGCCGTTGGGGCGGAAAGGTTCTTGAGTGGCGGCCACGTACCGGAAGGCGTAACGTAGGTAGGCACCCCCCAAGGTGGACTGATGACCTAGTGAAGGTCGCAGGAGTCGGCTGGATGCGGGTGGCGCAGGACCGGTCATTGTGGCAATCTTTGGGGGAGGCCTGTGTTCAGCAGTGAACGTCTTTCGGCTGATATGATGATGATGATGAACAGATTAGGTAGCCATGTGTACTTCGTTTGAATTTATGAATAAAGGAGAGAAATGATACGAGATTTCGAAAGTGTGGGTCAATCGTGCAAATTAAAAACACTAAAACAGGGTAACGGATATAATCTTACAAGATTGATTACAACAATTCCTTTTTTCCCATCATGTCATGTCATTTCTTCCGCTCTTGGGTAACAAACACCTGTATCAGTTTGTGTTCAAAATATAATTCTGGTTCAAAGTTGATAGCATACTTTAGCTATTCTTCAAGTTATTTTCAAGCTCGTCTTTGATAGGAAGGCTGTGTCGACGAACGGTTCCGATATAATTTGTGAGCTGACGGGATGATATGGTGTAAGATTTAAGCGGAAGGCGAGTATTTTATTTTATTAAAAGGCGATTTATTAAGAAAAAAATGCTCTAAACTGGCAAAACCAGTGGCAAAACAGGTGTGTCATCCATCTTTTAAGTTATTGATTTTATACTATTTATATCCTCCTGCTACTAGACAATATTAGCCAGTGACTTTTGAATTAATAATGTAGGAAATAGGATAGAATTTATTTTGTTTAAGGAGACCTTTTAATAGGCCTCTGGGAGGCAGGAGGATATGACAAGTGATTTAAACTGAAGGGTACACGGAAAGAACATGTCTAATCAATTCAAATTACAGAAGGTAAAACCACCTTACTTTTAACAGTATAAGGTATGAATTTGCCCTGATTTTTTTAATCACTGTACATGTTTTTTCCGTGGACCCTTCAACTGTTTTTCAAAGGTGTCAGTAATGTTGTGATAAAGCTTTTTAACCAGATGTTTGCCTATTTTGACTTTTACTAACAGGTTATTCCGTTGTTCCAGTCTATACAATTTATTTAGAGAACAATCGGAAAGGGTGAGCAATGACACAATCGACCCACCTTTACCTAGGTAGGTAAAGGTGACTGGAGACTAGTCTCCAGGCAAATGCCTATTATCTGGTAAAGCCCGATAGCCCAGCAGAGCAATTCTCAAAAAGCTTATACAGTATACCCTGTGTCAGTGCATTGTATAGCAGGCAGCAGAATGCATGTGGAGTTACTGAGCAATTCCCAAAAACTTCAAAAAGTTTGACATTTGGATCACGTGTTCAATATTGATAAAAATTGATAGGCTGGTAGAGTCAATGATGCTGAGCAAGATCCACCAATTTTTATCAATATCTAAGACGTGATCCTAATGTATAATCGACTCCAAAAAAAAACATTATTAATGCCTTTTATGAAAACAAAATTGAACGTCATAATTTTTGAGTTACGGAGCTAAATTTTGTATAAAGTTTGGCAGTAAAGGCGACAAATTCAAATTTTCACTAAGCGTTCACAATACGCGCCTACATTTTTTGACTGCAAAAGGTTGTTTGTTGGACGTCGCACACGCACACTATCATTGTATGACTAACTTTTTTGATTTGATTGAGCACTTCTACAATTTTTTGCATTCGACTCACATGCATTCTGGGCTACTACCTTAAAATTCGAAGTTCGTAAATTTCGAGGATTTTTCTCTGTCACTCCAACGAAGGCCCCATTAGAGTGAGAGAGACAAATCCTCGAAATTTACGAAATTCGTTTTTCGCGGTAGGGCCGCTGCTGCCTGCCATCCCTTGCGCTGACACAGGGACCCTATCCCGGGAATGTGAATTATTTATCATCGAGGATTGTACATGCGGCAGGTGATCCGAATTCTATTTCCGTCTCGTCGGAAAAAGCGACGATATTCTTCGAAAATTCCGAGTAATTGTGATTTGTTGGTAACGTAATCTTGAGAAAGGTCTAGTGGACGTTCTTCTAAGATCCGTTTTTGAAGATCACGTGATTCTTAATAGTTAAATGGGCAACTGTGGAACAAAAAAGTTTAATCTCAGGCAGCACACCCATTCTAGATTCTGACAAAAAAGTTAAAAGTCAAATGGGTCAAAATTCTTTTCGTTGTCTTGTTTCTACTCTGTCACGCTTTTAGTTGCTGTTTCGACTCAGTATATAAAAAAATAAGTGCGCTTGTATTTCTTTTTCACGCTACATTTTAATCTATATATCAGAAATTGAAAACAAAACATCATCTCATACAAAAATCACCACTGCGTCACGTGTGGAGACTAGTCTCCAGTCACCTTTACCTACCTAGGTAAAGGTGACTGGAGACTAGTCTCCAGGCAAATGCCTATTATCTGGTAAAGCCCGATAGCCCAGCAGAGCAATTCTCAAAAAGCTTATACAGTATACCCTGTGTCAGTGCATTGTATAGCAGGCAGCAGAATGCATGTGGAGTTACTGAGCAATTCCCAAAAACTTCAAAAAGTTTGACATTTGGATCACGTGTTCAATATTGATAAAAATTGATAGGCTGGTAGAGTCAATGATGCTGAGCAAGATCCACCAATTTTTATCAATATCTAAGACGTGATCCTAATGTATAATCGACTCCAACAAAAAACATTATTAATGCCTTTTATGAAAACAAAATTGAACGTCATAATTTTTGAGTTACGGAGCTAAATTTTGTATAAAGTTTGGCAGTAAAGGCGACAAATTCAAATTTTCATTAAGCGTTCACAATACGCGCCTACATTTTTTGACTGCAAAAGGTTGTTTGATGGACGTCGCACACGCACACTATCATTGTATGACTAACTTTTTTGATTTGATTGAGCACTTCTACAATTTTTTGCATTCGACTCACATGCATTCTGGGCTACTACCTTAAAATTCAAAGTTCGTAAATTTCGAGGATTTTTCTCTGTCACTCCAACGAAGGCCCCATTAGAGTGAGAGAGACAAATCCTCGAAATTTACGAAATTCGTTTTTCGCGGTAGGGCCGCTGCTGCCTGCCATCCCTTGCGCTGACACAGGGACCCTATCCCGGGAATGTGAATTATTTATCATCGAGGATTGTACATGCGGCAGGTGATCCGAATTCTATTTCCGTCTCGTCGGAAAAAGCGACGATATTCTTCGAAAATTCCGAGTAATTGTGATTTGTTGGTAACGTAATCTTGAGAAAGGTCTAGTGGACGTTCTTCTAAGATCCGTTTTTGAAGATCACGTGATTGGGCAAATGTGAATTAAAAAACGTTTTATCTCAGGCAGCACACCTGATAGATTCTGACAAACAAGTTAAAAGTCAAATACAAATAAACATCTAATAACAACAATAAAAATTATATAATTATTTCTCTTCTTAAGTTAGGTTTTTTTATAAAAATGTCTATAAAAGTAAAATACAATAAAACAAACACATAAAAAGCCTAGGGAGTGTGCCGCCGGCAGTGGAGCCAAGCTGCTGGTGGTTAGGATTACAGGGAGAGGAACCGCCGGACTATCAGCGCCGTATTCAGGATTACCGCCTTCTGCATCTGACCCTTGATCTAACCACCTAGCGAGATTATGTCATTATAAAAAAATTGCTGACACTTTTCTAAAACTAATAAAATTTAAGAGTCCTCTTATTAGGATTAGATAAGCAACATCAGTTGTCACAAATTCATAGTTAAAATATATCAGATAAGCCTTTATCTGTGTCTAGTATGTTTATTTACAACCATTGTTCAATTTATGACTGTATCCCAAATGTAAATACTAGCTGAATTCTATCGGTGATTCAGTGAAAAGTTATTTTTCTTTCCCCTGGGATGGTACAGTAATCCTTTAATCGACGGGACTTTAGGTAATACCCTTTTATCTCCTTTCTTCCCCACTTCCCCCCAATAGCAATTACGCTTTCAATTATTTCCCATGACTTATTTATTGACGTATATTGGGAAGAGAGCGTATATTGTGAGTTACAGCGTCTCTAAAGTGTGGAAACATAAATTACAATTTAATAGGTGATTGAGGTAAGAATCAACTGCGACTGAGCATAAAAAATAATATATTTAATTTTCAAAAGTACATCCATTTCATAATAGTAATATGTCCACTATGATGACGCTGCTGCCCATCATTAATCTTCTATCAAAGAATGGTCAGTCAGTGACACTTCAATCCCTTAATCGACTCTTACGACACCCGCGAGAAGAGTTGGGGTGATGACAAATGTATTCTTATTGCCGTCACCACACGATAAAAATGCTCAGATATATTAAAATATTATCGAACCAGTGGCCTCATCATCATCATCATCATTTCAGCCAAAAGACGTCCACTGCTGGACATAGGCCTCCCCCAATGATCGCCAATATGACCGGTTCTGCGCTGCTTGCCTCCAGCGGGTTCCCGCGACCTTGACCAGGTCGTCGGACCATCTTGTGGGAGGTCTGCCCACACTGCGTCTTCCGGCCTATTTCACCATAATTACAATTGTGACAATTGTAAAATATCACTGTTACTGACGTCACAGGCCTCCGTAGGCTACGGCTACCGCTTACTGTCGGAAGGTCCATGTGCTTGTTTGCCACCAACATAAAATTATTACTAATAACGTTATTATATCGTTAATAAACTACTTTTTATTTTCCGAAACCCGTGACAATTGTCGCAAGGTTTAGTACAAATTTCATTAATTCTTGACATGAGGTTCGGCTTATGTCGGTATTTCGCTACAATTGTCGTGATTTTTGTGACAATTGTAATTCTGCTTCGCATAAAAGTAGCTATTTACTGTTGATTTATTAAAGTTCTTGCACAAATTTTTATGCTGGTGGCAAACAAACGCACGGCCCTTCCGATGGTAAGCGGTAACTGTAGCCTGTAGACGCTCCCTATTGGAGATACCGTAGATTTACAATTGTCGGACTTGTCAATGTTGTGAAATTGGGGCGGTTACTCACATATGTCACGTAAGTCGATGATTGCTTGATATGTTTCGACCCATTAAGAGGGTCCTCGTCCGGAGCACCCTCGGCCAAAGCCCGACGCGTACTGCGGGCCTGCGCCCTGCTAGAACGGGTACTGGCCGCGGGCGGTGGTGGCGGGGGCGAAGCAAGGAAAGATCTACCCTCAGTGTTACTTTTGTCATAAAGGGGGTTGCACACAACACTCACTACATCACTTACCTTTATCGTTTGAGTAACCCGGTTCGATAATATTTAAATATGTTTGAGTGTCACGTTAGTTATAATGCTCAGAGATGTCTTAATAAGTACACGCTAAGGTTGCGTTTCCACCAGAGATGTGCGAGGATGTGTTTTCATACAAATGACACCTCGCTCGAGTCATTAACAGGTGTCATTTGTATGGAAACACATCCTCGCACATCTCTGGTGGAAACGCAGCCTAAATGAACAGACAAAAAAAATACAGTCGGTGATAATTAAACGCTTCCAGTTTAGATTTAGTATATTGATATACTACTTTTTTTTGACAAAAACTTTGGTGTAATTGTATTCTTCAATCAATATCCCTTTCTTGTTCTCACCACTATTTTCCCGAACCGGAACTAACCGAACAGCTACATTAACCTCGCAATATAACAAAAGACAGACGTTCGCTGGCCCGAACATGAAAGACATATGTACAAGAGTAAAGAAACGTAATCAGAGTAACACATTCGTAACTTTTAAGATTATTCACTAAGACAGGAACAAGTCTGTTCAAAGTTTCATATTTGGTTTGAATGTTTATCATTTTGATTTACGATATTGAGGTAGTAACACTACTGACGAGCTAGTATTAAACCCTTTCGCGACAAATAACCGATTCTCTTTTGATCGAGTATATGTAATCTCAGACAAGCACCTGAGACCATACTATATAGCAATTAATATGTGCCAAACCTCAAAGCTATTCAGAAAGAATGATTGCTTGCACCTCCTTTCCGAATTGAATATCACGTTCACGGACGGTAAGGAGTTTGGCTTCCAACCAGAAATGACACATAAATTTGTATGGAAATTTTGTACATGCTATAGCATGTGTGTCATTATGACACATGAGAAATATGGTAGTTAACGACGCATACTGCTGTAGCATTCGACTGCTATAGAATAACTTAGGCAGGAGTCGATTACATATGCCAGTAAAATTCTATATCATTGTACTGCCACGCCAGTTCTCGTTTGTTAGCTGATAGTTCCGACTCCTCGACACTTAAAACCTCTTCCGAAGATTTATCAGTTGCCTACTCGAACAACCTGACAATTTTTTTGAGTTCTATTTTTCATCGTCTAGTTATTACAAATGTTACAGATATATTTGACTAATAATGTATTTATGCCCCCGTTATGCTGTAAATAAACAGTATTAAACGTCAAAAGCCAATTATCGACCATATTATGTTCTTGAAAACGTAAGCGAAATACAACGGCGAACATATTGGTGGAAATATTTTAATTTACCTTTCGCATATTTAAATCCATCTCCAATTCATTTCACAGTAAAAAATAAAAATTCTTTACATCAACGTATTCAAAATATATAGAAATAATAGATAAAAACAGTATTTACAACGATTTAAACATCATCTTATGTATTTCCACTCTCCCGGCGCACATGCCGCACGTCTGAACAAATCCCCTTACTACCGCGACTGCTATAGCATTTGTGCGCGAAAAAAGAGGGCAAGGAGGTGAGGTTATCGCTTACTCAAAAACTAAGCAAAAATCATGTGATGTGACAGTAATCTTATCCAGGTTTGGTACAACGTGACAGTAAGCCGAGGACTATGGGTATTTTCTATAGCGGAGCGAATTCTCTAACATTTCTGGTTAAGAAAGGGGGACGATTAAAGACTGCTATAGCATTTGTGTTATATAAAGGGGGCCTTAACCCGAATGCTATAGCAGCTACGCCCTTGAACGTGATATTATATAACATTAGATATGGTGCTGTCACGTGACCACGTGTGATTATAGTGTCCTTTCAATTTAGCACTGATTCATAAAAAAATGTCGTGCTGTATGTTGCAGCCAAATTTCGATTTTCTTTCCGAATTTTATCAATTAAATCCAGTTTCGATATTATATGTACTTTGTTTGGTTAAGTGTTTAAAAAAACCGGCCAAGTGCGAGTCGGACTCGCGCGCGAAGGGTTCCGTACCATTATCAATTTATTATTTAAAAAATACAGTTAAATCAACCTACCTCAAAAACTATAGGAGATAATTTAATCAAACCAAAAATCGTTGATAGAGTTTATTAATGTGCTTAACATATATTTTTTTTAGAATTTTATATCGCGTAGTTTAAAAAATAGAGGGGGGGGACACATTTTTCAGACTTTGAGAGCTGGTATCTCGAAAACGATTTGCTTAAATAAAGATAAGATTTATAAACCTTCATATCATTTTCAAAGACCTTTCTAATAATACCCCACACGCTTATATACAACTAAATTTTTTTTCTATCCCTCAGTTATATGTATGGAGGGCCCCCACCCCAATGGTTTTTTTACAATTTAGTATCATAATCCTGTAGCGGTTCATACAACACATATCCTTACCAAATTTCGTTACTGTAGCATTCATAGTTTCCGAGTAAATCAGCTGTGACAGACGGACAGACGGACAGACGGACATGACGAATCTATAAGGGTTCCGTTTTGCCATTTTGGCTACGGAACCCTAAAAAAGGTAAACAATATTGCAGTATATTTTTATTGAAAACTACGAGTAGAAAATAAGTTTTAGCAAATATACATAATTAATATAACAAGGAAATACAGTGATTTACATTGTTTTGATTCTTGTACTTAATGTACCTAGTTTGCAAAAGATACTGCAAGATTGTTTACCTTTTTTTAAATACCAAACCAAACAGACTATAGTCAAAATTTTCGCCGTCTCCCGAAATCATAACCTACGTCTGGAAATAAATATTTTTAACGGCGTATGTAAAATATACCGCGTCTAAATCTAATTATGTTACTCTTGTCTTTATTTAGTCGTGGGCCGTAGGTCCGAACATGAAAAGACAGAGGGCAATCAAAGCTCAGCGGAGTGGAAGTTCGCTGTCGAACTTGCGCGAATATTAGACGGGCCTTATTGGTTGTTCGCCTGGTTATACACGTGTGGCGTTGTCTGTTTTGTTTTTTTTTAATTGACTGAAGAGCCACGAGGCAGGCTCAGTGCTTGATAATGGAAACCTAGGCTCTACGAAACGTGACACGTGAGTTTAACCGTTTAATTATTTATAGTTATTATGTCTCACGAAATTTTACATTCAATGACTGAAGAGAAACTTTAGGTTCATGGGGCCCCAGCGCACGCAAAACTGAAATCGCGAAACGTCTGGTTGACGTAACTAAAGACCGAAGAGCTGGCAACTTCCTCGCACAACCAATATTAATTTGCATGCAGACCAAAAGAGCATTCGCCGTTCTATCCCCCACTCTACGAAATCAACGAATCACTTTTCGTGTAACGATCGAATTTCGTAGAGTAGGGGGATAGAACAGCGAATGCTCTTTTGGTCTGCATGCACCTTCACGATACAGCGAGTAAATGTCGCCAGCATCCTCAGTACAATGCCACAAGGGCCAATCTTAGATATAGGTTAGGTTAAGTAGATTAGATTACCTAACCTATGTTTAATCTATGTATAAT
The DNA here is from genome assembly GCA_025490895.1 of Thaumatotibia leucotreta. NCBI lineage: Eukaryota > Metazoa > Arthropoda > Insecta > Lepidoptera > Tortricidae > Thaumatotibia > Thaumatotibia leucotreta. Next base: position 56,716 of record JALPQI010030493.1, on the reverse strand, counting down.
ACAAGGTAGAATTCGACGAGGGACCTTTACGGAAATGGGAGATAGTTAAGGCTATACTGAGCAACTTTTACTATGGGACCAATCCCGAAATCGTAAAAAAAAAATTACTTTCATACATTGTGTGTATACATGCCGTACCTTTTTGTGTGGATAAGTTTTTTTAATACGATTTCGGGGTTGGTCCCATAGTAAAAGTTGCTCAGTATAGCCTTAACTATCTCCCATTTCCGTAAAGGTCCCTCGTCGAATTCCACCTTGTATAAATTGCAGTTTTGAAAATACATACCCTAACGTTAAAAAAAAATGACTGATGTGAAGAAATTAACTGTTTATTTTACATCACCAGCATAATGTCTATTTCTATGGTTAGCACAGGATATGCTAGCTTTATACCTACCTGAAATTACGTTCCCGTAATTCTCACAAACTCACAGCCTCTTAAAATTTTTTTTAAGGATGTTCACTCAATTCGCATGCACACCTTCATACGTTATTTATTATGTTTTCTGCATCTACTCAATATGAAATATATAGTTTAGATCGAAAGAGCACACGTGAAATGGGGCGGATAGCGTGATAAGTGGAACACCGAACATGACAGACGGTTTTGCACTTGAACGGGCTTCGGTATGGGATAGAATCTTGTTTGCAGTTGAGTAGAAAAGTCAGTCAATTGTTTTAAAATGCGATGATAATTGTATGAACAACAAAATATCGTTTTGGGTGATTACTGATTATAATATATGTAGGTATGTTCATAATACCGGCGAATGTTAAATAATAGTACCTGAAATGGACAATTTTGTATGTATTTTCTCAACGGACGTAGAAATGTCTGCTATATTCTCAATCGTAAAATAACAATCACTGTTATCACTATAGTATCTAGATTTCAACGATTAAATATTTGCTAACACTTATATCGAAATAAATAGGGGGTGGTCGCATGCTCAAGTCTTCTTGACACTGAATACCTAGTCTTAATAATTGTGGTTCCAAAAAAAATATCAAAGGCGGGTCAAAGACCATGATCATTATTTGAGTTAATCTATCAAATGAGTGTGTTGTTGAAAGACAAATATTCTCCACGTTTCAAATTGGTGTCCTCATTCCGTCATCATCATAATCATATATTATCAGCAAAGATACGTCTACTGCTACATAAAGGCTTCCTCCAAACTGTTCATTGACTGGGACAATGGGAAAGAAAGGGACAAGGCTATACGAGTCGTATATTACTGTCCCTTTCCCTGAACCTAAACTGAATCGCATCAGTACGTCATGGTAACCCCCCCTGTTCATCAAAAGAAAAAAAATGTTTTAATGATGTGTTGTATGTGAGCACATGATTTAATCAAATCGTTATTTATCTACAGACGACTCCAGTCCAAGCGACCCAGCAAAGGTCATAAGCCATTGACAAAAAAAGTCCCTTTCGATTCCAAGCAAAACTAGAAAAACCGAAAAGATACGATATCGAGAAAAACGGAGCACCCATGTGACGGAGCGCACCGTCAAACAAAGCGTGTACCGTACCGCCGACAAAGCGGCTTTACATTGCGCACACATATCGAAGCGACTTATTCACGTCTCGCATTTAACGTGCAATCTAAAGCGCTTTTGGCTGAGTGCTCGACGCATTCAGGCGGCTGGACGGACCGATAAGTGAGGCTTCCACATGCTGGCTGCTTTTACGCTCCATCGTGCTTCGCTCTTGTGTAACGAATAATGGATTGCAAATTGATTACAGACTAGTTTGATAGTAATGTAAATGTGGGTATGTAGATATTTTGCGTTGAGAGTTACATTTGAGACCAAAAAAATTACCACGATATTTTATACTAGTTCTGAGTAATTTGGTTTTGGTCTCAGGACACATTGAGTACGGAAGCCTAGAATATTATTCTCTTCTTCTTAGTCGGACACTCTTGTCAGAGTGGTCGTGGTTACGCAGACGGGGTACTTGGAGAGCTGCTTGTTGTGTCGTAAACTTTCTCGAGAACTGCTCTACAGGCAATTTGCTTCCATTTTTTCCGGTCCGAAGTGTTGCGAGTGCATTGAATCATGGTTGAATCGGTAACTTGTTTAATCAGGTCAGTCCAGCGAGTTGGTGAGCGTCCGCGTGGTCTTTTGCCTTCCACCCGGCCCTGAACCACCAGTCTTTCCATCGAGTCCTCATGAATATTATTGATCAACGGCAATATTTGTCAGTATTAATTTTCAATTTACATAAATTTTCTGCGGCACTAATCTATAATATCTTTAAGATGTAAGATGTAGTTTAACTACATAATTAAATTGTAAACAATGGAATACTTGTATAGTTGCAATTACTTGTAGATTTATCGAAGCGGATCGCGTGCACATAGATATCAAAGCTAGCTGTTTAGCCAAGTTGCCAATCGCTAACGCTTAGTAGCGTATCGTAGTTTTCCCTCTCTGTCACTCTTTCACATTAATGCGACAAAGACAGCTAGCTGCCTGTCGTTTACGATTGACGATTAAGCGTTAGCGATTGGCAACTTGTCTAAGCACCCAGGCCTTTTTGAGTAGTTACCGTGACCAAAATAGATGGTCTATTTTGCCGTGAAACTTTAAAGGGTTGTAAACTGAAAATGGTTGAGAAAATGGTACGAGAGTTTTCGATAAAATGTATCCCTTATTAAAAGACAAACTGATTGCGTATGCGTAGGCATAAAGTAAAAGTCGCGTGTCGAGAAATCTCAGGTAGCATTTCCTAAAATAAATCGAATGGAAACTTATTTGATTTACCCTACACTTGTGTTTTCTTTATCGACACTAGTTAAATGTAGCATAATTCCTATGTCATAAATATCTTATCCGCGATTTCCGTGTTATCTAACGAGCGAATTTATTTATGACATCATATTTCATGTATTTTTTCCGGCGGAGAAATATTTCTTTCAAAGTAGGTACGAGTATAATTGTAAACTTAGTAGCTTAATTCAGCAGTACTGCACCGTGTGTTGTCAGAAAGAATACATTTGTCACCACCCCAACTCTTCCCGTGCGTGGCGTAAGAGTCGACTAAAGGATTCGAAGTATCGCTGACCATTTATTTATTGAAGATTGATGGTGGTCGACATCGTCATCATTAGTGGGGAGTGGACGGACACACTATTGCGATCGCCAACTCGCTGGCCCAAAGTGGCGATTATGGGCATTTACCTCCTAATGCGTCCATAAGCTTAAGTAACAGGAGAGGCCTTTGTCCAGCAGTGGGTTGATTACAGGCTAAATTAATGATGTGATGTGTGTGTACCTAAGTTAATGGATTCGATCTCCACTTTTATATTTGTAATTTATAATTTTTGTCAACATCAATTATGATTAAGAAATAATTAAATATTTCCAGATAAAGTTGAATGCGAGTGAATAGAATAATTAGTAGATGTCGGCTCCATAGGTTTATAATTCTGTAAAAAAATTGAAACTGACATTAATTTTCGTAAACCTTAGAAAAACATTTTCATTTACAAAATTGTTCATGTCTTATTTAACTTCCTGTAGCCCACCTAACGAAGACCAAAAGCTGCCTCTCGGGGGAAATAACTCGTGTATAAGCGAATTTTGGCATAGTTGTAGGAAATGGTGTTTTAAACCACATACTAAAAGTACTGGTGGTTAGGGGTGGAGCTAAGGGGGGGAGGGGGGTGTAAATGTCCTTATTTTTAATTTTTCGTAAATAACTCGTAAACCGTGGCTTATAGCAAAAAATGTTCTAGTACAGAAGTAATCTACATAAAATTCTCTACAAAAAAGATGTACGCATGTTTCCTCTAGGATCACTGTGTCATGAGATAAGAAAGCAAGAAGATGGACAATAAAGAAATAAACACGTTTGTTTAAGTAGGTATAGCACATACAGGATGCTCGCGAGCATTCCAAAAGATTTTAATGTTCAATTCCTGACCATATTTAGAGTCTTTAATGTTATGTAAAATTTCCTGGATTCGGCTTGGTTTCAGAGATAATCAACCTTTTTTTCGAAATAAGTTTTTCGACGTAACTCGTCATACAACTTCTTTTTGATTGCAATGCTACCACAATGTTTTTTAATATTACCACACCTTTTGCCTGGCAATCAAAAAATGGGAATAGACTTGACGAAATAACCTGTCCCAAAAAAAAATTTTAAATAAATAATTTTAACAGATTGTTGTTATGATAAAAAGTACTGGAAATGTAAAAAAGTATTCAAAAAGTGTAAAAAAAAAGAGAAAAAAAAATTTTTTTTTGGTGGTATTTCACATTAGGTCTCATAATATATTTTTGTTTGTTTTGATGTCTAGAATGCATAGTTAAAATCTTTTGACGATGATTATAAGAATATTTTAGATTTAGAAGATAATTAGGAATTTTATTTTTACAAATAAGTATACAGGGCGTGCCCGGGCGCGAGCATTCCAAAAGATTTTAAGTATGCATTCTAGATATCAAAATAAACAAAAATGATTAAGACACCTAATGTCAAATACCACCAAAAAAAAATTTTTTTTTCTCTTTTTTTTTACACTTTTTGAATACTTTTTAACATTTCCAGTACTTTTTATCATAACAACAATCTGTTAAAATGATTTATTTGAATATTTTTATTGGGACAGGTTATTTCGTCAAGTCTATTCCCATTTTTTTATTGCCAGGCAAAAGGTGTGGTAATATTAAAACACATTGTGGTAGCATTGCAATCAAAAAGAAGTTTTATGACGAGTTACGTCGAAAAACTTATTTCGAAAAAAGGTTGATTATCTCTGAAACCAAGCCGAATCCAGGAAATTTTATATACATTAAAGACTCTAAATATGGTCAGGAATTGAACATTAAAATCTTTTGGAATGCTCGCGAGCATTCTGTATGTGCTATACCTACTTAAACAAAAGTGTTTATTTCTTTATTGTCCATCTTCTTGCTTTCTTATCTCATGACACAGTGATCCCAGAGGAAACATGCATACATCTTTTTTGTAGAGAATTTTATGTAGATTACTTATGTATTAGAACATTTTTTGCTATAAGCCACGGTTTACGAGTTATTTACGAAAAATTAAAAATAAGGACCTTTACACCCCCCTCCCCCCCTTAGCTCCACCCCTAACCACCAGTACTTTTAGTATGTGGTTTAAAACACCATTCCCTACAACTATGCCAAAATTCGCTTATACACGAGTTTTTTCCTCTGAGATTCCTTCGTTTGGTGTACTACTGTTTAGTAAAAATGTCACGATAAAAACACAGATATTTTAGCTTTTATTTCCAACGTTCCGCCGTCTGTATAATATTCCGCCAATAGCAGACTGACATCCAATGACAGGTCAATTGATAACTATTGGGTCAGAAATCTCTATTTGTGTCAGTAAAAATGCGTGGGTTGAGGAAAATGTTTGAACTACGGCTGTCAATAGAATTAGCAAGAATTTCGGCTTCTTACCTAGAGTTATGGCAGCATAAAAACGAATTTATATCAGCGGGAAATAATGTATCTTCATAATTACCAGGGCTCAGATTTTTCATCGCATGGTAATACGTCATTGAAGAGAAGTATGAACATGAATATGGCTAAAGTTTTAATGTTAATATCGGCTGTAGGGCCGTATGGGTACTTACATAATTATCGTCGCGAATAGTGCAATACCGCGTAATTAGAACTGGTAATTAACTAATGCGTATCCTACACAGCAGTGTTATTCACTAGGAAACCGCCATGCTGTCAGCGCTGTGTCAGCGCTACGGCAGCGTCAAGCCTAAAAATGGTATTCATTAATGTACTTTAAATGACACTAGTGCTCGGCGAGGAATGCGGCGTGAGCTGGAACTACACTGCGTCGAGAGTTTGACGTTTAATGTACGAACGAACTTCGTATTCTCTAACGAAAAACAGCGACGAACTCGCCCACAACCTCGCTCACAACCTCACTTACAGCCTCGATTCCTAATGTCAAATAAAACAGCTAGGATTTTAGACAACGACGACGACGTTGAGCTCGTTGACGAACGCAGCGTCGAATGTGTGAATAAGAGAATAGAATAGCTGCTCTCATAGGGCAAATCCGCTTAACTGGCATTGGTTAATACCGCGACCGCGTCTTTATAAATATAGCTACAGTTAAGGTTTTCCGCCAAGGAACGTTTTACTTTTACTTTGATTAGAATATCTTCAGACACCTGTGAAGTTGGATTTTGCGTAGATAAACAGTGTGCTAGTTACGCGGATTTGCCTTATGGGTGTTGAGTAGATACGTAGTAATTACCAGTAATAGTTACGCGGTATTGAACTACCCCCAATGATATGTCCAACCTGTGGGCACACAGTTATTTAGCTCATTTCAAAATTGCCCGTGTAATAACTTTATACCTTTTATAATTTACGTAAAAAGTCTACAAAGCATTGCATAATGCATCGTTTATGCACCGTATGTCATTAGATGCGCCTGCATTCAAATAAGCGAGCTCATAATAAATACTTTAAAGCTTTGAATGTCGAGCAAGATTAGCATTTTTATGAAATGCTATGCTGCTAGAATTTTCTGCAATATTATCTATAAAATAATGTACATTTTTATACTCGCAAGTATATTTAGTGGCTTTATTTTCAACCGACTCCATCAAAATGGAGGAGGTTCTCAATTCGAATTATGTTTTTTTTATCTTTGCTAACTCAGACTGGGTGAACCGATTTTGAAGATTAATTTTTTAACAGTTTTCAAAACAAACCGAGATGATCCCGGTGGTATTAAGTTCGGGGTGTAATGATGAAATCTCGGAGAAAGCCGTTGAAAACTTTTTTTTATTTTAAATTTGTATTAGTCATGGGTATATTGTGAAGTGTCACTGACCATTATTTGATAAAAGATTGATGATGGGCAGCAACGTCATCATAGTGGACACATTACTGCGATCGCCAATCCGCTTTCCCAGCGAGGCGATTTTGGGCATTTACCTGCTAATGCGCAATCCTAATGTTTATACGCATAGTTAATAGGAGAGGCCTACGTCCAGCAGTGGACTATTATAGGCTGATGATGATGATATTGTGAACGCGAAACAAAAACTTACTAGGGGTTCTTTTACAAATAAGGTGGCGTATTTTTTTTTCAATTTTGTTTACTAGTACTTTATAGTTTGGCATCTATTTTCATTCATTTCACCTTAAAATACTTCCAAAATGCATGTGCGAGTACTAAAAATATCATTTCGATTGTGTAAGGTGTCCCTCCCACACCTGATTCAACTCAAAGAATATAATTTAGAACGGGAAATGCTTGTCCATCAGAACTAGGCTATGCGAGTGCGTTTGAAACCCATCAATCACATGTAGATAGCCAGAGATGTACAGTCACACAGGGTGCTCACAAATATCTGAGCAGATCTCTATTTTAATGGCTATAGAATGTGTTAAGATTTGAGCGTCGTCGCCAGTCCGGCATATCAGATATATCACATCATCAGCCTATGTTAGTCCACTGTTGAACGTAGGCCTCTCCTATTAACTATGCCTATAGACGCATTAGGAGGTAAATGCCCATAATCGCCACGCTGGGCAAGCGGATTGGTGATCGCAGTAATGTGTCCACTATGATGACGCTGCATCATCAATCTTGTAGAATGGTCAGTGATACTTTAATCCCTTAGTGGACTCTTACGACACCCGCAGGAGGAGTTGGGGTGGTGACAATGACAAATGTATTCTTACTGCCGTCACCACACAGCCATGGTGGTGTCAGATATATCAAGTGATGGTAACTGCATGCTTCGAGAATGTGGTTGGTAGATATCAAACGAATTCGCAGTGTTGTCAATTGTGATAAGGATCAAACAACATGGAAAGTCATAGCACGTACCCGGTAGCACGTACGTGAGCTAATATAATTTTATCGCCTACAAAGTAGTGGAGAGACTACCGATTTTATTTTGCAGACAATGGTTATCGTCATGGCTTTTGATTTTCTCGTCTTTTATTTTATTACATTTTGGAACGAACAGAAGCGAATACGTTCTTATCTTCGTTCTCACAAAAACTTTAAGATGCACCTGAGTTCTGTATTTTGCTACATTTTCCTTTCTCTTTCACATCATCATCATCCGAAAGACGTCCACTGGTGAACATAGGCCTCCCCCAAAGATTACCACAATGACCGGTCCTGTGCCACCCGCATCCAGCGGATTCCTGCTACGTATTGAAAATTGATCTTGTTTGCAATTGAGTAGGAAAGTCAGTCATTTGTTTTAAAATACGATGGTGATTGTATCAACTTTTAATTGTGTTGGATGATTATGTGTCTAAGAATAACGGCGACGAAGTAATAGTAAAATGGTGTATTTTCGCGTAGGAGTTAAGTGTGTTGCTAATCACACCCTTGCTTTGATTTTTGCGATAGACTCTATGTCTATTTAAAATAAGAGTGATGACATGTAACAAAAGCTACATGAAGCAAGTGAGTGGCTAAGTGGAGCGGCATCTTTCACCACCCCAACTCTTCCCGCGGGTGTCGTAAGAGTCGGCTAAGGGATTGAAGTGTCACTAACCATTCGAGTCACTAGAATAGGCTGACGATGTGTGGATAAACTAGGTCGGACTTCATAAGACCAATGTACCTATGTACTTGTATAAGATATTATGTATTATCAGCTATTTATACTAATTACGTAATTTTATTAGAAAGAAAACTGTTGAAATTGCCTGTCTCGAAGATTACCGTAATTTTATTATCTTTGTTAAAGTTTGCAAAGTAAAGTTGTTTATTATTTTATTATGAGACCGCGGCACGGTTGGCTGTAAAGTAACGCGATTTTTTAAACTGGGTTTCGGCTCTTAAATTTGTAATAGCACTTGTAACCGGTTTTTAACGATGTCTTGTGATTTTACTAAAAAACTTTTTATTATTTTTCGATATTCAAGGTTATTAAAAATGCATAAAAATGTTAGCATAATAAACTACACTTAGCCTAGTGAATGTCGCAGGAGTCAGCTGGAAAATTTGCACATCGTCTTGAATTATAACAAATCAAGAAAAACGCTAGAAATGTGATGATGATGAAATTATTGTTTTTAAATTTAATGTATAGAATTCGCAGCTTTAATAATAAACCGTCATAACTCAAAATTGTCAAAAATTGAGTTAATGTACTAAATCGCAATATTTTCCATAGCTTTACCCGGTCTCTTTCTCAGACCTGTCAAAATAGCGTTAATGAGAGAGATGGCATGAGTTGCTACGTTCAAATTACGCGATTCAAGTTGTGCTAAAGAGGCTAACTTCAATTATGATCCGATACATGAATAGGAAGGATAATTCATAATAATTCATTTATTCATTGCTTTTGTGGGTATACAATAGGTCTTATGTTTAAAAATAATAGTACGTTATCCACAAACCCTGTAAGGGCACTGCATTTTTACGGGCTTATGTCTACATTAAATAATAAATAACACACGTGTAATTAATTTAAATAATTTGCATGCTTACAGGTAGGTACATAATTTTTATGATGCATAATAGTTTACATGGATAGGCATGGGCTCTAACAATTATTTAGACTCTTTAAAGTTATAATATTCGTTAATGTCATAAAAACAATGAATAATAAGGAAATCTTTAAGTTTTTTTTGAAACATAGTCTCTGATTGAATTATTTTTATGTGCTTTGGTAGCTTGTTATAAATTTTTACACACATATGATGAGTACCTGCACTTACAATTTGCAATCTAGCAAACGAACTAACTAGCCTATCTTTATTTCTAAGGCTTTGAGACAAACTGCAAGTAGGATGCTCATGATGAGAGACATTTCAATATATCGCCTTACTGTATAAAAAATTAGTAAAAGTTATTTTAGAGTTTGTATTAAAAAAAAGGTAAATTCGAAGTTAACGCGTTTTATGACAAAATATTTATTCGAACTAAATGGTTCATTTCAGATTATATCGTTTTAACAGTAACAACCGTCGATTTTTTTGATTTATGCCATTAATCATATTTTAAAAAATATTTTATCATAAAACGGCATATTTCGGCAATGGTTTTTTCTAAGCTCAATTTATTATATTTATCACACTGATTTCGTTTTAGTTTGAACGTAATATCCAAGTAGACACTATGAACAACGCAATTAATATAATACTTTAACACATTAACACAATGTAGTAACAAATACAATAGATTGACCAATTTCTCAAACTTTAAACTCGATTTCCCAAAATTCACGTTTTTTGAGTTATGATTATGACGGTTTATTTTTAAAGCTGCGAGATATTTTATTTTAGATGACTAAATTCCTATGGACTTTTGATTGTAAGTATAAATATAATTCACATTTAATAATCTTGTAAAAATTGCTGCGACTAAAATAACACTAACGTTTATAATAAATAACATTTATAATATAACTATTTTTACTTTACACTACGAGTATATCCCAGTAATGTTTTCACTGTATTTACTCTTGCTGTTCTGTAATGTGTGCTTTATGTGAATAAAATTGTATTCCATTCTTCTATTATATTATACAGCTTGACATTTAGTGTTGTGGTTGTGGAGCAGGAGCGAACTGGCTACTGGGTAGGTAAAGGCCCGGCCACGACATTGCTCTAAGGCGACCAGCGGCGAGCGAATCCATGAGTTGGAGCGGGATGCCGATATGGGTACTCCCTCTCGCACGTATGGTTTTCCGCTAAGCCGGTCGCCTTAGACCAATGTCGCGGCCGCGGCACGCTGAGTAACTTTCACTACGGAGACAAACAAGAAATCGCGAAAAAAATCTCCTACTCATGAATTTATTGATACTTAATTGAAGATCAATGAAGATTCAGCTAACTCATGATAAGATTTTTTTTTTTTTCGGTTTCATGGTTATCTCGATTGTGAAAGTTGCTTAGCGTGACCGTCCCTATACCTGCCGATTTCTAAGAATAGAAAGAACAGTTTATAAATTAGTCTTATACACGGTGCTCGTGAGCATTCCGAATGATTTTAATGCTGAATTCCGGAGCATATTTAGGGTATTTAATGTTACATAAAATTTCCTGGATTCGGCTTGATTCCAGAGATAATTAACCTTATTATGAAAAAGTTTTTCGACGTAACTCGTCATAAAACTTCTTTTTGATTACAATACTACCACAATGTGTTCTAATATTACCACACCTTTTGCCTGACAATCAAACCATAAGAATAGATTTGACGAAAACCCCCGTTCCTAAAAAAATCATTTAAAAAAATTGTTTTAACAAATTGTTGTTATGATAAAAAGTATTGGAAATGTTAAAAGTATTCAAAAAGTCTAAAAAAGATTTTTTTTGTGTAATTTGACATTAGGTCTCATAATTTTTTTGTTTATTTTTATGTCTAGAAAGCATAGTTAAAATCTTTCGCAGTGTTCACGAGCGCCGTGTATATATGACATTAAGACTATTGAAAAAATGGTGAATTTTACTCTCATATTAATAAGGATTCATTTTTAAACCGTCAAAAGTTCATTCCTAGAAATGGGCAAGTATAATACCCTGTTCACTTCTACTCCACGACCCAGATATCACCCTATTTTCACAACAAAACGCTGTATACATATTACGTCGTTCAGCTGTTTTTATCTCCAAAACAAAATGCAATCTAATTACCAGCCATTTCAATAAGTATCAGCTGATCCCGATAATGGATAAACTTTTCGGCGCCTGAGTTCGGTTATTCGGCAACTTTCGGTTTAAATTACCTTTAACTTACTTTGTCACTTGGAACGGTTAAGAAATCTCATTATACGACACCATAAAACAGTTATCGGTTCATTGCATTGTTTCGTTACTGACTAGTCACTGAATTCTTGATTTGATTTGAAATGTTATTTTTTTATTTTTTTTTATGGGACGAAGGTAAACAACTGAGCTCTCAGCCCACCTAATGGAAAGCAGGAACCGAGGCCCATGGACATGGTGATAAAAAAATCGGCTATGCGCTGCCTACCTCGAGGACTTAGACATATTGCCTCTATCTATGCCAGTAAATTACACCGGCTATCTTACCCCCAAACCGAAACACAGTAGTGCAGACACTACTATTTAGCGGCAGGTTAATGAGTAAGACGGTGGTAGCTATCCAGGCGGACCCTGCATCAGGTCCTATCACCATGTTATAATACGTAGCCTATTAAAAATAATCATCTTCCTTAGGTCCTTTATTAAACTACTACAGAAATATAAGGTCTTAATTTATTAGATGCAGATATTTTTACAGCTGATAGTACTATCGGTCTCTGGAGTATATTAAACCGTGAAACATTATAGATTTTACGATGTTTTTTTGGAGAAAACGGAAAAACAAATTTGCTACGTAAAACACCCTGTTTATGTGATTATTAAATGAAAACTTATTGAACAGATTCTAGTACCTCTTTTACGTACCACTTAACTGGAACTGGCCACTTCACGTCGATAAATTAAATACTTGATTGTCAATGTCATGTTATTTTCCGTTGGATTGTGTCGTTTGTTAACATGACAAACAGTGTTATTGTGACAATTGTGATAATGCACATGATGATTTTATTTAGCCGAAATTTTTTTTTTTTTTTGTTAGGAAAATGAAATCAAAAAAGTTGACATGAAAAGATTTCTTAATTTATATTTAAAATTAATTATTTTAATGTAAAGTATCATGACTGTGTTAATATATCTGCAACTAATAAATTAGGACCTTGTATATTGCAACATAGAATTATGATCAACTCAATAAAAATATTGAAATCAATCAGGGCCAATCTTAGATATAGGTTAGGTTAAGTAAATAGTAACATTTAATCTATATCTATATTTAATAAATATGTACTTTCGATTGATATAATATTATGTGATAGTAAAAAAAAAGATCTGTGATGTAAGGATCTTTTTTTTTACTATAATTGCAAAAAAAAAATCGGTGGTAAAAAAAACTTCATACGTTACGTTAGGTGAAAAAAAAAACATACAATAACGCTGGCAACTCAGAAATTGTTAGAAAAAAATCAAGTTACGAACACATGGTTCACCAAGTTGTCACACAACTTCATTAGATAACTTGTGGTGTTGTTACAAGAGGGGTGCGAGCTATAGTAACCAGATTTTGAGATCAGCAGGGTTAGCCAAGATAACATTCTGCAATCGTTTACGATAAGCGAAAAGTGATTTATAAATGTATATGAGAATAACAGTTTTGAAAGAAAAAAAAAATTTTCCAAGATCCCATCATCAGATCCCGACTTGGTGCCAACGAGACCATCTCAGAGTTAACGTGGTTATACCCGTTCGATAAAAAAATACCGGCCAAGGAGTCTATATTAATTCGCATAATTTATTACGCATACTTCAAATTGGCATAGCGTTGTTAAGCATACTATTTAAGTGGCATAAGCATAATTTCGCATAAACGATTACGCATAATGTATTTACGTATAACGTAAACTATCATAACGATGATTTGGAATAATTAGAATGAGCATAATATTAATTGGTGTACTTAATGAAAGGTATAAAATATAATAGATAAAATAATAATGACCGATCATAGATTGCGTAGCGAAACCGATACTATATACCTGATATTTTTGCCAAGTTACTGTCGATTAGTACGTATTAATAATATTATTATATACTATACACCGTGGTCTCTAATAACCCGAAAGATTTTAACAGTGTGTTCCTGACCACATTTAGAAACTATAATGTTGTATAAACTTTTCTGGATATCGCCTAGTTTCAGAGTTATTACCAATTAAAAAAAACATATTTTCTAATTGTTACTCGATACAAAAGGTCTTTTTAACGGCGTTTGTGCCATTATGGAGAATAGTCTCACTAACCTCATTAATAGATGTCAAAGAGTGAGAAATAAAACCTTTTATAAATGAGGTTTTTGTAAAAAAAATAACACTCATTGTAAGTGCTAGTTTTGTGAATAACTTTTACTTTTTATATTAAAATACATTCAAAAATGTAATTTTTTTTTTCCATAAATTACAAAAGGTATTAAGTATTTTTTGTTTGTTTTTACATCAAAAATGCGTGGTTAAACTCTTTCGGGTTATTAGAGACCACGGTATATATTGCTTCCAATTTAAAACTAGTTTAGACTTTCGATCGTAGAAACTATTGTATAGGTAAATAGGTTCCCTAGATCCTATTTTAAGCATCATTAAAATATACGCCCGTATTAAATAGGTACGCACTCTGTACGTGCGCCTCATGCGCCTACCAAGATGTGATTTCTTTACTAATAAAATTGATTATTAAATACCTAATGTTTTATTTAATTGATTGTATCTGACGTGTTCATTAGAATGTGTAGGAGATATCGACGAAAGCTAGGCTTCAACTTCGCTTCGAGTCGCTCCTGCTTATTAATCTTTTGAACTTAACCTTACTGTCTTGGGTTTATCCTGATCTGCCTCATTCGCTTGATTTCTAAGTTTATGCTAATCCATATTAGGATGAATAAAGTTATATTTAATAATGTTATGCATATTTCAATTATGCATAATCAGTAATATCATAATATGCGTATTAAGCATTATGGAATTTTATTATTTTGCCTATTCATTATTATGCTTAATTATTTATGCCAAATCCGTTATGCGAATTCATATTAGGACTATTAATATTAGGCATATTAAAGGGGACCCCCGGCCAAGAGCATGTCGGGCCATGCTCATTGTAAGGTTCCGAAGTTTTTCAAAAGCGGCTGGGCCGATTTTTTTTTAATAGTTTTATTTTAAAATATTCAATAAGCTTTAATATTAATTTTCTAAATAAATTAAAAAATATATATATATTTTTATCGACTGACGGATCAAAAGTTAGAAGGGGTGCACCACGATTTTCTTATCCTGAAGCGGTTAGCTATGCGGTTAGCGGTTGAGTTATGCTGCGGACAGATAGACGGACAGATCGACTATTAGGGTTTCTAGTTTACTACAAAGCCCTTAAAAATGTACAAATCAGTTCGCGATTCTTGAAGACAATATCGAGTAACAAACATACAATAAAATCTGTCAAATTAAGAACTTGTAAGGCGGAAAGCGGGAAAACGAAATCAAAACCGCGACTGTTAGATTAATTTACTTATATTGGCTGTTCAAAATTAGGATTAAGACGTATTTAACAAAAAAAGCATACTATACACTAAATGATTTCTTCAACGATTTGAACGACGAGTGGATATAAGTCACAATAATGTAATGTGAGAAACTTAACCAGACTGAGCCAAAAATACCAAACTTAGGTGTAAATTTAGATATAGATATGAATATGTTGCAATGTATATTTGACTATTTAATAATTTTGTTGTGTAGTTACCAGTGTTAAAACATAAGTTGTAATGCATGCCTCCCTATACAATTAAGTACTTTGTAATTGCTGTGCCCTTACAGGGTTCATGTGAACTGTAATACTATATTTAAGATCCTTATACTTACATGAAAGCAATAAACGATATGATTATGATTATGATTATGCTTCTAACTGTTACATAAGACAAACAAAACCACTGCTATTGTTGCAGGGGCATCCAAACTAGGTTGAAGTACCCAAATACAGTCATCAATAGCTATCTACCAATACCGAGACGATTAGAAGGCTCAACCAAGGACAACGCTTTAAGCGTGCGCAACATTAATACCTAGTAAAAATGCTTGGGGTCATGGTACTCATGGTTCTCGGGGAGAAAAACGATAGCGCGATCTAACTCGCCGACGGCGCTATCTCTGGGCGCCCTGTGTAAACTATCTATTGTTGCGCCTGCGCCTTTACTATTGCTCAAGCGGTCTATCGGTGGCACCCCGTATCTTTGTAATATATTTTGTTACAAACTTCCTTTTTTGAAGTCAGTTAATAAAGGAGATGCTGTAGTATAACCGTTATTCTTGTATGTCCTTGTAGCGATTGCAATATCAACCCTCGTCCGGCAATGACGACGCGTTATGAATTTAGTTCGTAACTTTGCCTGTGGGTAACTTTCCCCAGTGTAATTTACGGTATAAAAAGGTAATGTGTACGTACAGTGAGAAAGTTGGTGTGGTTAGGTACTCGTGTGAAAAAAATTGTCTGTGGCGATGATGCCGATTACATTTTTAAGGTCTACATTAAGGTATATACGTGGGTCACTTGGCACTTGAACAATGAAAACAGAATATTGAACATCCTGTTCTTTAGATACTTATCTTTTTCTACCTACTAAAGATGATACAATGGTGCTCTCAGATTTATATTGTCGCTATTTTCATGTTAAAAATCAAAGTTATGAAAACTGAATCTTACCTACAACTAGATTAAAATTGTAACTAGCAAAATGTTTGCTTCACTACCATTGTATTTACAAATTTTATTATTATATTTACGATTTATACCTAAAGAAAGACTTCAGATACAAAAAAAAACTGTAATGACATAACAACACGAATCAAGCGACGCGTCACCTATAAAACAATCTACACCCACTTTTGTTAATATCTTTGTAAATAAAATAAGCCAGCCAACAAATTACTCCAAACGGACCCCTAAAGTAAAGTAAGTTAACGCACCTCCAAGTATTGGAACAGACACGTCACGGAGATAGATTGCTGAACAAAGGTTCCATTTATCAGCCAAGGCCGCAAAAACGGTGATCGATGCCCGCTGTTTATAAACACCTGTTTACAACTTGTTTCTTTTCGGGAATACTGCCACAGACTACCAGACGCCGTATATGATATTTTCGAATCATCATCATCAGTCGTCCACTGCTGGACATAGGCCTTCCTCGATTCGCGCCACCACACTCGGTCCTCAGCTCTCCGCATCCAACCACTTCCGGCCACTTTCTTTAGATCGTTGGTCCATCTGGCGGGAGGGCGGCCCACCGGGCGAGTCGTTCGCGGTCTCCACTCCAAGACTTGTCTGCTCCATCGGCTCTTCGACAAACATGTCCCGCCCTCTCCATAGCTCGCTGAGTAACTTGGAGTTTATGAACGAGACCTTTTGCAAGAGTGCACATACATGCACTTCTATCCCTCGGACTATACTCGTAACTCTCAGAAGATCTTCCTCAGTACGTCAGTGAAAGCACCGTATAACACGTAATACTGTAATAATAATGTAACTAAAGAACCATGGGCAGATTTGTATGGAGAGTGGACAAAAACCAACAGAGCTGAAAATGGTGTCATTAAATAGGTATTTGTATTTATTTAATTTCATTCTATTGGCACTATGTTCAATTCCATTGTAAAACGGAGATATTTGTGAAATGTATATGAATTCATTCATAAACTGTCCATGCAATTTTGAACCTCACTGTACACTGTCTAATTCTCCAAGGCCCATAATAATAATAATATACTCGTAAACGTGTCATATTGTCATACTATAAAATTAAGACGCTCAACGCATCAGTATTGCAATACAGGAAATGCCGCTAGCATCCTCGATACAATGCCACAAGGGCCAATCGCAGATATAATGTTAGGTTAGTTAGATTAAAAAAATAAAAAATAAAAATAGCCTTTATTCTACCATAAATAATTTCAGATATTAGTATCACGCATTTTCATCACATTTTCCAAGCGTATTTTAGCATTTACATTACATTGAAAATAAATAATTAAATTTCTTTAACAATTCAATAAAATTTAAGATTTCAATTAAATTAAATAAGTTATAATTTGTGCTTTATAATTTCCTACTTATCTCTATTTATGGAAGTCGCCTCGGTGGCGTAGGCCTCCCCCAATCTCCTCCATTCGCTCCTATCCATAGCTTGTCTTCTCCATGTCGGTCCACATTTTTCTCGCATAATGTCTTCCCAGCGTTTCCGTGGTCTGCCCCTTTTTCGTTTCCCATCTCTTGGTATCCAATCTGTCAGCCTTTTTGTCCACCTATTGTTATCCATTCTGCATACATGTCCAGCCCATTGCCACTTTAAAGTTCTTATTTTTTCTATTATGTCGGTGACTCCTGACCTCTTTCTTATTATTTGGTTCTTCACTCTGTCTGATAATTTTATACCTAGCATACTTCTCTCCATTTTTCTTTGGTGTATAGCTAATTTGGCTTCATCTTGTTTTCTCAAGGACCACGTTTGGCAACCGTATGTAAGACAGGGTAATATTACTATGTTGTATAATTTACTTTTGATATTCATGTTTATTTCTTTGTTTTTCATAATCTCTTTGAGACTCCAGTACCTCTTCCAAGACATGGCGATTCTTCTATTTATCTCTTTTCCTGTTAGGTCTTTGAATGAGATAGATTGTCCAAGGTAACAATACTCTTCAACGTACTCGATTCGTTCCTCGTTTACTGTTATAGTTTCTTGAACACCATTTGTGACTATTTTTGTTTTTGATGGGTTGAGTGTCAGTCCAACGTGTTTACTTTCTCGCGCTAGATCATTAAGCATATTTTCTAGTTCGGTTGCTTCTTCTGCAAACACTGCGATGTCATCCGCAAACCTCAAATGACTCAAAGTTGCTCCGTCTATTTGGATTCCTCTGTTTGTCCAGTCTATGTTCCTAAAGATTGTTTCCAGAACCGCAGAGAACAATTTTGGTGACAATGGATCCCCTTGTCTTACGCCTTTTTTGATTGAAAATTCAGGTCCATCTTTTTCCAAGCGTATTTTAGCTGAGCTTTGGGTATAAACATTGTGCAGAATCTTGACATATTTTTTATTGACACCTTGTTGTAGTAGTGATTTCCATATGGCGGTATGTTCGAGAGAATCAAAAGCCTTTGTGAAGTCTATAAATCCAATGTACACGATTCTGTCATATTCTTTTGCTTTCTCTATTAGCTGTGATACTACGTGTATGTGGTCAATGGTTGAAAACTTCTTCCGAAATCCAGCTTGTTCAGGTGGTTGGTTTTCGTCTAGGAGTTTCTCCATTCGGTTTAGTAGCACTTTTGAGAACACTTTGTATAGGTTGGACATCAGACTAATCGGCCTGTAGTTATTTAAATTATTTCTGTCGCCCTTCTTATGTAGTAAGATGGTGGTAGATTTTGACCATTGGTACGGCGTCGTTTCTTGTTCAAGAACATTGTTGAAAACAAATTGTAATGAGCGTTGAAGAGGTTCAGAAACCGATTTTAATAGTTCATTTGTAATATTATCTTCTCCGGGAGTTTTGTTATTTTTTTGTGTTTTAATTGCAAACGCTATTTCTGATGTTAATATTTTTGGACATGTTTCCTCATTTATGCATTTGTCCTGATCTATACAACTATCTAAGCTTGGACAGTTATTCGAAGAGTACAAGTCTTCATAGAAACTTGTTGCTTCATTCAAAATGCTTAAGCGGTTGGAAATAGTTTTTCTGTTCTTATCTATAAGGTTGATTGTCCATTTTGATGACGCGTTTAATTCTTTGAACGCTGTTTTTATAGCCCCTGATTGTTCTATATGTTTTTCAAATGTATTTTTTCTGTGTTTGTTTTTCTCTAGAGTGATTTGTCTATTTATCTGTTTGCTAATATGGGTTATTTTGTTTTTTATTTCTTTCGTTCGAATTTGTTTGTATAATTCCTTTCTTTCTTCAAGCAGCATTTGTGTTTCTGTATTAATATTTTCCTTTCGATTTTTTCTCGCTGTAGGAATATTTTGTATTAGTTTTTCCATTTTTTTTTCAAATACGTTATATTGGGATTGTACATCGTTTGGTATTTTCACGGCTTCGTCAAACTCTCTTTCGATGTTTTGCCCACTATCTCTGGTAAGTATTGGTAGGTTACGAGCATAATTTTTTAAAGGTTTAACAGGGTTTTTCCTTATTTGTTTTCCTGTGTAGAATTTGCATCGTATCATTCTGTGGTCTGTGTTAAAATTTAGGCAATTAATGATATCAAAGTTGTGTACTTCTTTAGGATGGTTGGTAAGTATATAATCTATTTCGTTAAAATGTTTTCCATTTGGTGATCTCCACGTCCACTTGTTGTCGTGTTTTAATTTAAATTGGGTATTGGCAAAGGTATAATTTCCCTCTAAGGCGAATTCTACTAGTCTTTGGCCGTGTTTTGACCTCTTACCAAATGAATATCGTCCAAATGCTACTGTTTCCCCATCACCCGCAGTTCCAATTTGTGCATTTAAGTCGCCCATGATTACGAGGCGTTTTGTGGTAATACTTTCTATGGCTACATCTAGTGTTTCGTAGAATCTATCCAGTTCATCGTCTTTGCTCGACTCTGTTGGTGCATATACTTGGACTATAGTTAGCTCTTTTTTTGGCGAAAGTTTGAGTTCTAAGCTTGCTATTCGATCAGAGTGGCCTTTGAAACCTATTATGCAGTCTTTTAAGTGTTTCTTGACGATGAACCCAACACCATGGTTTCCATTAGTTCCCGTGGTATGATATAAAATAAAATCATTATATTCTTCAAGGCCTTCATAGCTTCTCCGAGTTTCACATAGCCCTATGACATCCCATTTTATGTCTTTAATTGCATAGTTAAGTTCTATCACTCTGGAGTCATCAAGAAGCGTTCTGACATTCAAGCTTGCAATGTATATATGTTGATACCTTTTCTTGTGGCTTTGATTAGTATTAAGGGGGGTTTGGTCATTTACCTCCATTGAAATGCCGGGGACCAGCCAGCTTGGAGGGGTTTGAGGTAGAGGGAGGCATGCGTATTGCTATTCGGAATTTGACGGAATTCGGTGTGGCGTTGTTTTATTTATATATGAAGAAATATCGTATGTTTTGTTTTTCTTCGGTATCTGATTCGACTTATTTTTGGATATTATTTTGTCTTTTCCCGAAATATCAGGTGATTCCGACAAGTTTCTTTTGTGTGTTTTCCGATTTCCGTCCGTATTTGAGCGTTTTGTGTTGTCCTCTTTTAGTGTAACTATTTTATCATATCGGAGTACCACTCTCTTGCCTTGATCCCGCTGTCTTGCTAGTTCCTCTTGCAGGTCTTTCCTTTTCTGCAAGACACTCGGAGGATAATCCTCTTTAATGTACATGCCAGTTTCTTGTAAGGATCGTCTTGCCTTCAGAATTTCGATTTTACGTCCTACGGTCGTCAATGTTATTACGATGGGCCTCAATCTGTTGTCATTTGCCCTCCCCAATCTTCGTACTTCTTCAATTTCGTTATACGGACAATCGACGTTCAGTTTCTCCTTAAAGATGTTCACTATCAACTTTTGTAGGCTCTCGTAGCTATGCTCAGTTTCGTTCACTCCAAATAAGATTATATTTTTCTTTCGAACTTGTCTTTCTAATTGATTTATAGTAATTTGCTGCTGTTCTATTTTACAACTGAGTTCAGCCGTTTTTGATTCCATTCGCTCAAACTTTTCATCAATGTTGGTGTTTATCTTCGTCGTGATGTTATCCTCCATGGTATTAATTTTCTCTTTCTGTTCGGCCAAATCTAATTGAATTCTTCTCAAAATAACCATCAGTTCCGAACCTTCACCCATTTTTTCTTCTATTTTACTTCTTTCCTTCCTTTACCTTATTTTTTTTTTTTTTTTTTTACCGCACGTAAGTAAGACAGCGGCAAAAAGTAGTTGTAAAAAAAAAAAAAAAGATGAAATAATACCAAACAAAAAAAAATAAAAAATAATAATAATAAATAATATTAGCTCCGTAGGATTTGAACCCTCGACCACAACGATCAAACAATTTATCTTGGGCCGACGTTCTCCGTCTGAGCTATGGAGTGACTCAACTAGTACGACGAAATTTGTGATTTGTTGGTAGTCTTTATGAAACTAGTGACGGGTAAACTGGTAACATTCAATAGAGGTACCCGCCACTAAAGGTTAGTTAGATTAGTTAGACTTAATTTATTTATGTATTACCACAGGGTCTCAGCCGGTCGGACGGCAAGCGGCCCGATGGTCTGACGTTGGTGCCATGGGAGATGGGGCGGTGTTTGGTGTGGGACGCTACATGTGTCAGCACTTTCGCGGCCTCCCACCTCAGTCGCACTACGCGCGCAGCTGGAGCGGCAGCCGAATTTCAGGCGGAGGTGAAGCGCCGGAAGTATGCTCCCTTAGAGCCGGGGTACATTTTCGTCCCTATGGCAGTGGAAACGGCAGGCTGTTGGGGGGCGGAGGCTAAGGTGCTTATACACGAAATTGGACGTCGACTCAGGCAGAAAGGGGAAGACCCTCTCTCCGAGTCGTTTCTGGTGCAAAAGCTCTCTATTGTTATACAACGCGGCAACGCTGCTAGCGTTATGGGCACTTTTGTACCAGGAATAACATGAGGGGTAGGGGGAAACGATTAAAATATATTTTTATTTTTTATTTAATTGTGTCTATTCACTAAAATACTAACAAATATCTTGCATATTAATAATAATTTTTATAATTAGTAAAGCGTCGAATTTTTGCATGAAAATTCAAAATTCGTCAAATCAGATCGATCCCTAAATGTATTTATATTGCGATATTGCGAAATATAAAAATGTATGTAAATTTATGTATTTGTTTGTGTATTTGTCTTTATACAGTTTTGAAAATAAAGACCAAAAATAAATTATGAGAAAGATAATACACATGTTCCCTACGTGTGTATTTTACATTACACTCAATTTAATACTAAATAAGTATATCCAGTCTATATTTACCTATCGCACCACACTACTCCAAAAAAGTGTACCTAACCCTATTTTTAGTGAATTTCAATTGTCTTATGCTCCATCTTGTAGTCGAGATGATCTGTGACCGGAACAGATGTGTTTCTGATGTGGATTATCTATTGGTAGATGTAGGACATATTGTAGGGATTACGGAGTGCTTTTCGTAAAGGCCCTTCGGATTTGTATTTCGTATTTTTGAGTGCTTTTTTCCACCGCAATAATCCATTACTTAGTTTTGTTCAAACTATTTTCTATAGACGAACGCACGATACAGTGTTTGCTGAGAATACTTTACTATTTAATTACTCAACGTTCAAAAAGACTTGCCCCATTTCTATTTTTTTTCGTGAAGGTCAGTGTGGGTAAGTCCGGCATATTTTATTTTAAAGGAAAGTCTTAAACTGTTGAGAATCAGTAGATGCACTTTCCTGATAGACGGCCTTACCCACATTAACCTTATAAAATAATACCGTTACTGTGTCAAAAGTTAGTTACTTTCTTACGTTGTATGTAATTATCAGAAGTATTGTCTCGGTAGCAATCGCTTACTATCAGGCGATCTGTCTGTTCGTTTGCCTACTATTTCATAAAAAACGAAAAATACTGCTAATTATTCTTCAAACTCGCATTTCAATAAAATTCCTTAAACAAACATGGGCCTTCGCAATTACTGTCGACAAAAACAAATTCAATCCCTAAATCTACAACTTAATACAAAAATCTACATATGAAAATGTACGAGTATCAACGCATCGGATATTTAAAGTCCTCATTCCTAGGCTCATCCCCCAATTACGCGCAATTCTAAGAACAAATTGCCCCAGTACGCATATAAAACAAAAATTACCAGTGGTTATGGCGCTAACCCGTTGTTTCACGTAAAAAGGACGCCTACAAATAATTAAGTAAGCTTAATGGTAACCGAAATGCGTTTTCCTGTAATTTTGTTCAGTTATGTTTACCCGTGGAATTGGGATGGCTGTGGTTTATCTGTATTTGATATTAAGAAAGAGTATTTTAGCTACCTGCCGGTGCCGGCCCAATCAAGGATTTACACTTAAGAAAACACATGTATTATATGTATATAATCTGGTAAACCAAGCTTTGAGCGAAAAAATCCTAGCAAGTGGTAAACATCTTACGAGTAGATGTCGATGGTTGTGTGACTCAATCTCGTGTCTCCCCCAAACAATTCCACTGTACACAGTCAAATGCTTTGGAGTAGTCTATAAAGCACATCAACATTGGAACGCAGAACTCTCGGCTTTTTTCAATATCTGCCTCACGTTTGCTATCTGCTCCCTTGTGCCGCGGCCCTTGACAAACCCTGCCTGGTCATTTAGTAATCTCGTGTGTTCAGGGTATATGACTCAACCTAGTAAGCCATTATACGACGTGGAGTCACTCAGCCAGCGATATTATGTTAGGTTAGTTAGATTTCATTGATGTATATACAGAAATCGTACAGTTTTGAAAATGAAGAATATTATAACAATGGAAACTATGTTATTCCATTATTGAAATTCACTCTTTTGTTTTTTTTTTCACTTTTAAAAAGTAAAAAATATAGGTAAACTAAACAGTACAGAACAGACTAGGTACAGTTTCATAAAGGTACGCATTTAATATTTTGTTTACGGACATTGCTCTTTTTTATTTTATTTCATATTTCTCCGTTATGTTTTTTTTTTTTACTACGAAAAATCATTATTGCTGCGTTTTGTAAACTTAAATATTTAGGCGAATCAGCACTCGTTTCAAAAAGCTCGCACACACAGACAACAAATTCAATAGGTACTTTCATTAAAATTTTAAAACAGATACCTTTACTTTTTACTTTGTGGTAAACCTTACGAGTTCATTATTTTACTTATATTCAAGCGTTCTTTTCTACGCTTAGAAATAGGATCCTAAAAGGCTAACAACTAAAACCTTTTCTACGCTCAATTCAAGCTACCAACTCGAATTTATCCACATTCAGCAGTAAAAATAGAGTAATGTATTCGGGTCCAGTAATATATCATCCTTGTACAGTTCGGGGCTACGATTACCATTTGAATGACTCGACGACAAAGCTCGATAGCTCTTAAATCCACTAATACCTGTTTATAAATGATTGCTGTAAAAAGTAGGGAGTATATTTTGTTCAAAGGTTGGATGAAAATGTTTCTAGGTGTGTACTAAATGTTAGCCGTGTGGTGACGGCAGTAAAAATACATTTGTCACCACCCCAACTCTTCCCGCGGGATTCGTAAGAGTCGACTAAGAGATTGAAGTGTCACTGTCCATTCTTTGATACAAGATTGATGATGGGCAGCAGCGTCATCATAGTGGTATCGGTCTCACACTACTGCGATCGCCAATCCGCTTGCCCAGCGTGGCGATTACGGGCATTTTACCTCCTAATGCGTCTATACGCATACTTTATAGGTCTATGACCAGCAGTGGATTGAGATGGGCTGTATAGTTATTTAGGGTTTTCTGTGTACGATGTATCGTATATAACCAAAACGTAGTTGGTGTTTGAAAACTAGATATGTACGTATATTATGTTCTTAAGGTTAATTTTGCTAAAAAAATTAATGAACTTTCAAACTTATTTATTACTGATTTCTGGGCGTAACTCTATTAAGAAAAACTTACATGTGCTATAAACAAGATGGCGGAAATTTGTTTTCGTTGCGTGCGTTTTATTTAGCGTTTTTAACGAAGTAAGAAATTATCTTTTTTTTTTTAGAATTTTGTAATTCTTACCAAAACGATTTTACAATTACTGAATTTAATATACTTTTCAATCTAAAAGTAAATAATATTTGCATGTTTTATCATGCACAATTTTGGAAAAAATGTATAATGTATGTGTATCGAAATTTTGATTAGTAGTACAAATTCCACCCAAAATATGTCCA
This sequence comes from Thaumatotibia leucotreta, assembly GCA_025490895.1. Classification (NCBI taxonomy): domain Eukaryota; kingdom Metazoa; phylum Arthropoda; class Insecta; order Lepidoptera; family Tortricidae; genus Thaumatotibia; species Thaumatotibia leucotreta. The sequence goes on along the minus strand of JALPQI010030493.1, from coordinate 31,196 downwards.
CAGATTTTTTTTTATATTTTTCTCGTGCTTGCGACGCTATTAGGTAACTATGCACATTTAGTTTTTGGAACGAAAAGAAAAAACATGCATTTAAGGGTTAAAATAGTTGTCAATTTAATGGAATTATTTTCTAAATTAAAAAACGATATAAGTGCCTACACGTAGCCATTCCAGACAACATAATATTATGACTATAGAAACTTTCATATTGAGTTGGCACGTGCATTTTAAGATAATAGTGTTACTTAAAACACTTACAACATCTTTTCTATCATCCATTAATTAGTTCAATCCATTTATATTCAATAGCAGTCGCTCCTCAGTTTCTGTTTTCTATATACATATTTAAGTATTATATAATAATTTAACTTTTTTTGGCAGAACTTTAAGGTTTTTAGAATGACAGTAAGTATCTACGAACGTAAGAAACCCAGCATGCTAAATAAATCACAGTTTCAAGAAAGCCACTAAGTCACTTTAGGTAAAATCTCGACACAGATTTGCTCTAAAACCTTCTAGAAAACTTCGCATCGCCGCGAAATGCACTCTATTAATTTTCTATCCCGCTTTAAGCTGAAGTGAGTGATCACAGGCTCAAAGTAATATCAGTGCGAGGTGAGAGTTCCCGAATGGCTCTCGACCGGCGCGAGGGCTCGCTGATAATTGGTTCCACTTAGGACCACCTGAATAGATCTAATAAATATATTCGTTTTTCCTATCAGTTACTACAGTGCCCGGCCACTATGAAGTAAATCCTGATAGCATTCAGCATGGCTAGCCAAGATGCCATTCTTAAATCGTATACGATAAGCAACAAGATACGTGACCATAATAATGTATAGAAATGGTCAAGTGACTTTTCGTACGAATCTATCATTCTCATACATTTCAGCTGCTCAAAGTCAAATTCAAGTATGTCCATTTTAGCAAATTTGACAGGAGAGCAAAAAAACGTAATTTGTCATTTTCATCGACAAATAAACTCAAAATTAATTCAAATTTATTGTCATGGCGTTTAACACTATAATGTTAATTTATTGATGATTTTTATTTTTATTGCTCAGTTTAATCACAAATAATAAGAAATGTTTTCAGCTTTGTCGCACACCCACATTTTGGGAACAACCGTCAACGTAAAAACAAGCAAGTCTGACATACTTGATTTTAGGTTTGTGGCATTGTACTAAAATGTAGAGGAAAATGAGTCAGTTACGTCTTTTTGCTTTTGTTATAAAACGTATTTTGTCGAATTCTCTAAAACAACTATATCGAATATGTTCAAAATCATGTTGCGAGTAGATTGTCTCATGTCCCATATTTCTGATATTTTTCACATTTTTTAGACCTGCCGATAAAAAATTAAGAGGTGGAGACACATTTTTTTAGACTTTCTGGACTATTATTTCTGAAAGTATTATAGATAAGCGATAGTAATAAATTTTATTACTATCGCTTATCGTATATTATTGCAAAATTCTTTCTTATTAATTCTTTTAATTAATTCTTGGTTAGCCCTGCTGTGACGACTGATGTGGTTTCTTAGGGTGAAGACATGACAAGACTTATCAGCATGCGTACGCATTTTGTCAAATAAAATTGGCTATTTAGTATGAACCGTGTAAGCATGCGTACGCGTGCGGAAAGCTGGTCGCGGTCCCATAGTAAACTGACATTTTCTATGTATAGACAAAATGCGTACGCATGCTGATAAATGTGTCTTCACCCTTGCCCGGATATCCCATATACGCAGCACCTTGGCGTGATGTGGCAGGGCCCTGCGGCATTTTTTAGTGCTTGTGAAGTATGTAAATAATGTAACTAGAGTCAATTTATTACTTCGAAAAAACGCTTAGGTATCTTATATTCTAAATAGTATACCTGAAGACATTCGAACTGAACACAATGTACAAACATTTAAAAGAAATCTTAAAAAACATTGATTAGATATTTTAAAGACAAACGGGTCTTAATCGCGTAAACTTACGTTTAATTATATCCTGACGTTTCGGGCATGACGTTACACCCGTGGTCGCAGGCAGTAAGTTTACGCGATTAAAACCCGTTTGTCTTTAAAATATGAGTTATAATCGTGAAAGTTTAAATCAATATATTAATTAGATGCCTTACCTCAAATATGTATATTATTGTTAGTAAGTAAGAGCTTAGGTAAATAGCTTGTCATTTGCATAAGAACAGTGTAAGATTGTTCATGTAAAATTTGAGTTTTCCTGTAGACAAACGGTCTCAAACAGTAAAACTGGAATTTTGTTAATTTCAGAACTATGTAGGATTCTTAATAAATAAATAATAATACCATCGTGGGTCCAAGTAGAACGCGCCAAGCCGCTGAGTTTAATGAGACCGAACGCTTGCGTTATTAATACTAATGGTCTTTGCCTCCACCGGACTCGTTCTTGGACTGCAGACTTGGCGTTTCTTTCTGTGGCATTATGGTTCCTTCACGTGAATATTCAATGGTGAAGTTTCCTATTTATTTATAGACTGTAGCAAAAATGGCGGTTATCCGCTTGAGGCTTTTTCAGTAGGTACCTACAAGTACCTTTCTTATCCTGATTAGTTAAGAAAAAATAGAAAAAAAAATCGTGTTTTAAATGTATAGCCGCTCAATTGAACGGCTAATTAGGAAAAGTAGGAGAAAACATTTTTTGTGAACAAAAATGTTCATAATGTATGCAAAATGAACGTCTAATTTTAATACAAATTTGTAGTGGTATCTCCTTATTTTCATTTGATTATCGGTATAGCATTAACTTTTAAAGTCAGCTTAGGGTAGGTAAATTACATTTTATCAAGAAGTATTTCAAAAAAATTAAACAAAATCTCTTTTGATCTACTCAAGCAAACACCATATAATTTCACAACTCAACGCTCTGCAATTTTCAAACACGAAAAGTATCACCGCAAAATTGTCGACAACTTTTCCCGAAAAAGTATTTATTTAGATAACCTCGAAAACTCCGCATATTTTAAACGTAAACATTCGCAGTGGACGGCGTAGAAAATATATTTCCGATTTTGAACCTTGTGTTTGAGAGATAAGTCGCACAATGTTTATATATTATTAGATGTAGCTGTACATAAAGGGACCTTTTTACAAGCCGGTGGAGATTCACAAAAAGCCACATTTTGGCATTGTTCGCTCGTGTAGCGCCGTGAAAAACTAACGCGATGACTTGGTATTTTATTTTATACCTTGCTATTTTTATCTTTAAGTTTGTCCGTGTTTTAAACATCAGTTTATGATGTATGCGAGGTTTACTGGGTTGTGTCTAGTTATGATTGATGTTTTTTTACATTGGATGATTTACCTTGCCATTATAATTGTAAAAGTGATTTAATAATATCTACTCACCTAACTTCATTCTATAGGGTGAACGATATGAAGTTTTACCGAGTAGATTTTATTAAATCCGGTGTCAAAGTAATGGCGGCTGATTATCGGAAATATGTTTTGGACACCGCATTGGAGTCTTAGGCATGCAAACATTTGGGTTGTAGACCGCAAACATACGAACGAGACTGAGCTTAGGCTTAGAATTTCACATGTTATTTCTCCAGTGCAGTGAGTTTCGGACTTTTTATCTGGTCTATTTTGAAGAGAAAGGTGAGAGCAATTAAACAACTAGTATAAATGCAATGAAGAAAGCGATCGTATTTCACTGGCCTATACCACTACCCAGTGGTCACAAACGTGCTGCGAACAAATATTTTTTACCATTTGAAGACCTTAGTCAAGGCAAAAGGTAGTCATATTGATTAAAAGTAAATTTAATCACAAAATGTAATATTTTTCTCTTGTTTTTTCTTACTTATAGTAATAAATTGTTGCAATTAAAAAATTACAGTCCTTTGAAATTGGGAACACTTCATATCGTTCACCCTGTATACATACACACATAAAGAACAATATTATCACTAAAATTATGATAAAGGTATGTTTATTCATAATTTAGGCTACCCAGTTGTCACTCCTTAGTGATAAGACCACCTTTTTTTCTGATTCAGATTCATTCATTTCTCAATAAGTGAAGGGTCCACGGAAAAAACACGTCCAGTGCTTAAAAAAATCAAGGCAAATTCACTCCTTATTCTGTTAAAAGTAAGGTGGTTTTTCCTTCTGTAATTTGAATTGACTGGACATGTTCTTCGCGTGTTCTAGTATTACCTACATATTTTTATTACAATTGAATATAGGGATGAATACATAACAAAATTACGATCGTCAAAATATAGGTACAAATTATCATTTCACAAATTAATTTATGTTACAGAATTATTATTGAAATTTGGCTTCAGTTATGATTTCGATCCAGCGCGTATTATTTTCTTTAATGCCTACTACTAACAAATTATTTGTTTGTATAATTTTAGAGTAACAAAGCTATTTATAGCTGCAGTGCTACTCAAGACACTTATGGGTTCACGAAAATGGGAACGGATTACGTATGAGACATCTCAACAGTTCCTTGCTTTCATTATGGTACGATAGTTTCTTACGATCAAAACTGCCAATACGGCCATTTCTTATTTCGTGTTTTTAAAAAGGAGAAATGAAAAGTTCAGAAATAGATTCAAACAGTAATTTATTTACGCCATAATTTGTGATTAAGTACTTCTATTTATTTTCATGGTTGAATACAAAATATATTCAGGTTTGCAATTGAACGTTTGAATTCGAATTTATTGACATATATATCAGAAGGCCGAGTGTAGGTAATAACTTATAAAAAACGTCTCGATCGCGTTTACGTTTTCATCGTCAATTTCATACAAATGACGATGAAAACGTAAACGCAATCGAGACATTTTCTATAAGTTATTACCTACACTCGGTCTTCAGCTAAATCTCGTACACCCGAGACCTTTGTTTTGACCTGTGTTGAACATATATCATATGATTTGTTTAGATTTTTGGTGGTTTTTTGTTGCCTACTTCTAACTAGGTATATATATTTCGTTTTTCCATTTGACACTTCTCCTGCAACCCTTCCGAATTTCCTTCAACAACCTACCCACCCGTACCTGCACATACTTTAAAAATACACAAAAGCCGAACATAAAAGCTATTTAGAAAGTTTTCCATAAAGAACCCTTTCAAAAGTTCATCCAAGTTTACTGTAGTTGACAGAGTCACGTGAATAAACAATGATTGAGCGCGGAAAGCCTTCCAGAATGGCTCGAACTTAGAAAACGTCGATTTGTTTTGTTCCAGTCTCAATAAAATAGTACATTACGACACAAGTGCGAAAAACAGGAAATTTCCTTTTTGCACGTGTCTCGTACGACGTTTTTTAGTACAGATGGCCCTCCTAAGTTTTGGACCTGACGTAAAATTACCCACTTCTCGCACTAGAGCCTAAAAAAGGCACCATCTGTACTAAAAATTGCATATTGCTCACGCTTGTAGTTCTTAGCCTGAATGATAACGTAATAAAGATTGAAATCTATTTCATAGGGCGTTTTTTTATTCACCGGCCAAATTTTAGAGGGTTCATTCCGAGGTCACTTTGATGAATTTTTACCTTTTACTATGGGACCGACATCCGATTCGAAAAAAAAAAATATGTATCATAAATTTTTGCCTTCTAATTTAGCTCAGGAAAAGTGGAAGGGAAGAAGGGCCGAGGGAGACCAAGGCGAGCATTTTTGGACCAAGTGAAGGAGAAAATTAATGTAGTGTCGAATCAGAAGCTCAAAACATTAGCAGGACAATGAACGGAATGGCGTTTACTCCACCGACAAGGGCTCTTATGTAGAAGAAGAAGAAAAATATCTCAGGGTTTGTATAAAACATCGGATTTTTTTCTTTAGTCTGAGGTCGATCACATACATGAACTTATCTCAAACAGTATGATAAGCACTTGCCGACCATTGTTTACAACTATATTTTGTGTCCAAACATTTACGTATATTATGTATTTTTGACATATCTTACAAGTCAACTTGCACCAATCGGTGATGAGCATAGCATATTTAAAATATTATTACTAACAGAGATATACAATATACTTACATTGGCTTAGATCATCTTGTAAGTCCAACTATTATATTAGTTATATGCCAAAACACTGTCATGTGTGAGATTTTACCTGAACTTCTATCTAGGCATAACAACTATTATGGCTTCTAGCTACTAGTATATTCACTACTGTAGCTAATAGGATTCAGTTTAAGTTGTAATCAGTGTAATTCTAAAGGTAAACGATAGCCTAATCCTTTCATCGTGTTAATATTACGAAATCATAATAACCTCTTTAATCCTAATTGTAATTATGTTAATAATTTAATCCCATTTATGGCCGCATTACCTTCTTACCCAGAGTACTTTTCAGTGTAATAGCAATCACTGTAAATGTCGACCCTGTGTTTGGCCGCGTCTCATGGTTAATTCCCGACATGTGCGACGGTATTACCCGGGTAAGGTGCACGAAATCACAATTAACATATAGATGTGGCGCTCATTTAGAGCCGTCCCTTTTAGTGAAATTACAAAAGACATGGTTAACAAGATCCTTGTAAGTTCAACCCTGTGTCAGCGACACAGAGTAAATGAGGTACTTGAGAGAGGGTTTGAAACTGCAGGAAACATTTTATTTGTGGTGTATGTTTTTAGGCTGTGGCAAACTGTTGCGCTAGGGTTGTCAATGAGAATAGAAAGTGAAGGCTGTGTTTGTGTCCTGACAATGGAATTCATTAGCACGCGCTCCCGAAAGCGGACAAAGAGTTTTACTTTTTATTTGTACCCGAAGGAACTGTTCCCGGGTAGTTAGTTAAGGTTGTAGAGTTTATTCAATGACCTTGTTTTATTTTACTGGGTCCCTGTTTTTTATGTTGCACTATTCGATTTACTTAGGGTTTGACTTTCACTAGAGGACTGATTTTCAGTTAAGTAGCTTTCTTGCGGATAAAATATAAGTGTGGTCTGGTGTTTTATTTTCGGTGAAAGCCGCAGGCATAAACTCTTGTAGGGATACGTGACCGCGTAAATGTTACGTTTTCTCGTGAGTTAAGTTTTGTTTGTATATTCCCGTATAAGGTTATTTTAAGTGGCATAGTAATGTACAGTCTCTCGCACTTTGATGATTAAAAAATATTTTAGGTTACTAAGGAATCGCCTTTAGTTTAGAACGTAAAATTAAAAAAAAACTATTTAAAAACTATAAAATAGGAAGAACCTAATAGGAATTTACATTGAAAAAAATGTGGCCTATTTTATCCGAAATTGTTTTTCTACACAAAGTACCTATTGTAATCAATATAAAGGTATCGAATGCACCCGTAACATTTTGTAACATGTTGCAAGACTTTTGTATCCCACATAGCTACAAAATAACATTATTATTGAGGTGGAATTGGTCAGGATTAGGAAATACATCGGATCAATCAGACCCGCCCGGGTCGGGTCTATTGTGATCCAACAAAAGTACGCTCGGATACTCATTTTGACCCAAATTGGAGATTACTATTAGTAATACTACTCCTTTGCTTCCCATGCGGATTGTAATAAAGACTGTTTTGTTGGGGAAGGTATGCGGAAAACGTTTTGGGAGCTGAAGTTTTATTTTAATATAATCACCAAATAAAAATTTTTAAAAACCGGCTTCAACCGGTTTCTCCAAGATTCCCGATTTGTTTCCATCATTGGTTTCCTCAAATCCTACTTTCTGAATGCACATTCTTGTAAATGAATGAAAATTACCAAAAGCGCCATACATGTACCTATAACAATTGAAGAGATCCCTCGATTTCTCCAAGATCCCATCATCAGACCGCAACTTGGTGCCAACGGGACCATCTCGGGGTAATACACGTTCGATCACAAAAAGAAATTTTAAAATCGGTTCACTATTCTCGGAGATATCAGGTAACATACATACAACAACAAAAAAATTCAGTCGAATTGAGAACCTCCTCCTTTTTTGAAGTCGGTTAAAAATATAGGTCGTTGCCACTTCTTTTTTTTTTAACTGACTCCAAAATGGGAGGAGTTTCTTAATTCGACTGTTTTTTTTTTATTCATGTGACTAGATAATCTCCGATAATCTTGAACCGATTTTATTTTTTTAATTGAACGGGTACCTAACCCCGAGAAGGTTCTGTTGGCTCTAAGTCTGAAAAGTTACATTTTACAATTTCGCTGTTTTCCTCTCTAACGCACGTACATATTGGCTAGAAAGAGAGGCAACCAGCAAAATTGTAAATTGTAACTTTATAAAACACGACCCTGATCGTTCAAATATTATTGAGTACCATGGCCGCTCAGATATCTCTGATGGCGCCAGGACATAATAGATATTGTGAGTAAAAAATATACGATTTTTCGGCTTTATTGTTTCTAAGAGATAGAAAAAAGAAAATTATTCTATGTGATTTTCTGTGTGTTTACTCTGTAACATTTGAATCTTGAATGATACAAATTACAAGTTACACTAACGCAATGCAATGTACAGGTTTTCAATATTATATGTACTTATATAATTTCATTCGTACTAGACAGATTTCTATAAAGGTGCATGCAGACCAAAAGAGCATTCGCTGTTCTATCCCCCTACTCTACCAAATTCGACCGTTACACGAAACGTGATTCGTTGATTTCGTAGAGTGGGGGATAGAACAGCGAATGCTCTTTTGGTCTGCATGCACCTTCATAGGTGCTGCGAAGGAATTCGATTATCTTTGAATACTTTGTCATAGTGACAATGATACGATATTTCTGGTGGCTTTCACAATATTGACAGTCACTTTGACAAGGTACCAAATTGCATACTCGTAAACTAAAGTTTTTAACATTAAGTACTCTTTCAATATTGCACACGGTAATTTGTAATTACAGTAGCACTAATACATATTTGACTTCGCGGCTTTTTTTACTTACATAGATTTAAATTACAGTTAAGTGTATTTTAAGTTGAGGCAAATTACCAACTTAAGTTACGGGCAACACGGAATCCAGAAGTAACATGAAGTACTGAATACTTATTATAATTATTTAAATAATAATGTAATGCAGCTTTTGTCGAAAATACGTGTGAATAAATATACCAATGGTATGCTCAGTTGTAGCAGACTTATTACCTCGTAAAGCCCAATGTATATGTATTTATGAACCATCTATGAAATCAATAAAGTAGCATTTCTTTTGTTTTATTGATTATGAAATTTGGCACTATTAATCAAACGGCAGGGTTTAATAGTACCTACATGACGACACGAAGTGCGAAAAACAGGAAATTTGAAACGAGTGGCGATGTTTCAAATCGACACGAGTTACGAATTTCCTATTTGCACGTGTCTCGTACCTACGACGTTTTTTAGTACAGATGGCCCTCTAAAGTTTTGAACCTAACGTAAAATGAGTCACTTCTCGCACTAGCGCGTAAAAAAGGCACCATCCGTACTAAAAATTATAATTTAAGGAAAATAGTATAATGGCCCTTTTGAAGATAGGATAATATGTAAATAGTACACTGCAATCATCATTATAAACTTAAGGGAATAGATATTTTCTTATCGGTGGAGTAACTTCCAGCCCTCTCTATCTTGTGCTGGCACATATGAAACCACTCTTTCTATCACTTGGTCCATGTAGCTTCGTCTTGGTCTGTCTCTACCTCTTCTACCTTATATCGTGCCCTCAACGGATACAAGTGCGAAAAAAAAAACTTCGAAACAAACGGAGATATATTAAAATACAACCGAAGGAAATGTTTCAAATCGACACAAATTTCCTATTATTTAGCACATGTATATTAATTATTTATTCAAGATAATAAATTACGCTAAAAACCATTAAATTAATTAAAAAATACCTAAATAATACAAAATCTGACGCATTTATAAAAATAAAACACTTAAACCTATGAAATATAACGATAATATAAAACTAATTAAATATAGTGAATAAAACTATCTAACTTAAATTATTCGAAAAGTCCGCCACGAGTTGTACCTGGAGCGAAGGTACCCATCACACTAGCAGCGTTACCACGTTGAATGGCGATGGATAACCTTTGCACCAGGTACACCCCCGCGCGGGCGTCAGATCCCCTCTCCCATATACGACGTCCAACTTCTCGGATGAACGAAATTGCTTCAGATCCCCAGCATCCAGTTGTTTCAAATGAAAGAGGCACAAAAAAGTAACTATGTATTGTATCGTTTCATACGACGTTTTTTAAGTATGCAGAAGGCTTTCCAAAGTCTCGGGCCTGACAATCTTTACTGAAAATATCAATTTTAATATTTATTTGCTATCCAATAATTCCGCTACAAAAGTAATTTTTATACACCCGTTTACTTTTCAATATTAAATATATTTACTGTAGTCTGGTTTTCATAAAATTATAATTAAATAATTTACCGGAACCTGAATATGTGCTCAATGAAGATGTGCCAATAAACGAAACTTGTTTGTGGTAAATAAGTAAACATTTTGGTGTTCAATTATATTAACATTTAATTTCCCAATAAGCATGGAGCTAACACAAAAATCAAACTTATTGAATATTAAACCTAGTAAAGGTTCTACAAACAGTCAAGCAAAAATCGAGTCGCAAAACATGAACATATGCAACCAAATGCATTATCCAAAGTAGTAGTAGTAGTAGACGTGCCTCTATTACAAATCCATAACTTATTCTAGTTAGATAAAAAAAAACTGAAAAGATTCAATACAAAAAAGCATGAAAGAAAATATTTTCTCCCAAGATATTTTATTATTCTCGTACACCGAAAACCTGTTAAAAAATCTATTTAAAAGTAAGGGTACTTCTTCGAGCGATTCAGATGCGTAATTAATCTGGTCACATTTTTAAAGAAGTGGCAGAATATTTTGGTGACATTCTTTATGAAATTGGAGTCGTAGAGACTCCGTATCTCTACCATTACAGTCATGAAAAATGCCAAACCATCCGGTTATTTCTACAAAAATGTGACCAGATTACTGTCATTTAACCCTAAATCTCTCGTGTGGCACGAATATTTCTTGTAGTTTTCCCGTACGCGGATCCACGTTCCGGCAAACGAGGGTTTAATCTGTCAATGAGAATATATTTTCCATCTTATTTTGAAACTTTGGTTTCATTGAAAACGACCAAAACCAATGACCGAATCCTTGCATTACCTGTAGGCTTAGCGCATGATTGGTGCGACAATATGTCGCCGCGAGATAGACTATCCGTCCCTCTTTTATTCATATCGTTAATAAAAGACGGGAAATCTATCTCGCAGCGACATATTGTCGCACCAATCATGTGCTAAAGCGTACTGTTTTGGTGTTATTGTCGCGCCCTGCATGCGGTGCGCGCCGTCAGTTCAAGATTGTTTATTGAAGTACTCTTTTATTATTTGCAATTTTTGCGACTGTACGCTCAAAGAAATTATTTTAAAATATTTATATTGTATCTCATATAAGTGAATTGCAATTCTTAATGAGGCCGTGTGGTGCAGTAAGAATACGTTTGTCACTACCCCAACTCTTCCCGCAGGTGTCGTAAGAGCCGACTAAAAGGATTAAAGTGTCACTGACCATCCTTTGATACAAGATTGATGATGGGCAGCAGCGTCATCATAGTGGACATATTACTGCGATCGCATCGCCAATACGTTTGCCCAGCGTGGCGATTAAGGGCATTTACCTGCTAATGCATCTATACGCATAGCATAGTTAATAGGAGAGGCCTACGTTCAGCAGTGAACTGAGATAGGCTGATGAAGAATGAGATTCAATGAAACCTTACATTTTGATACAACATTTTGGTAAAAATACTTACTTGCAACTTGCAAAGCGTTTTCTTCCGACATTCCTTATCTACTCGACAATTCAAAACCTAACTAAGCAGCATCAAAGTTGAGCAGTTTATTAATACGTGGCTTAGAGCAGTCGGAGTTCGCCGTAGGGTGCATTCACAAGTTTTATTAAGTTAGCGTGTCAAAGGCAGGTGGCGATATTTCGGCAAACATCGCGTAACTAGTTTGAGAAGTTAGGCGATTGAACGGGTTAACCATCTGTGAGTTTGCAGGCTAAGATTTTGTGTTTAGAATATTATTTTGAAGAAAACACTAAGTCATAGAATATAAGTCAGCCTCCGTATCTCTTTATAACTCTCTCATTACCTATATAGAAATACGAAATCGATTCGTATAAAAGTTTGTAATATGTATTGCTTAATCGGTATATATCTAATTATTATTACTCAAAAACAAAACTTTTAATTTTCATATGCAAAATTAATTAAAAGTTATTTAAAAAAAAACCAGAACCATAAGGCAAAAGGGGCGTTTTTCATAATGACTTGCTATTAAAAATCTACGTAGTTATCTTACGTAAAAGTTATTTTTTAAACGTGTTCAACCTATCCTGCTACGTTATTCTCTTATTCACACATTCGACGCTGCGGTCGTCAACGAGCTCGACGACGGGACAGCCTTCACTTCGACGTAGAGCGCAGCGCTGCGAAAAACGGTATTCACTAACGTAGAACAGCTCGTCGTCGAACTGTAGGCGGTAACTCTCGACGCAGTGTAGTTCTAGCTCACGCCGCATTCGTCGCCGAGCGCTAGTGTCGTTTAAAGTGCATTAGTGAATACCATTTTTAGGCTCGACGCTGCCACAGCGCTGACACAGCGCTGTTCGCAAGGCGGTTTCCTTAGTGAATAACACGGCTGTACATAATTTAAAAATCTGATTGAATCCTTACTTTCTGCACTTTTGTGAAAAAAATCACCCGATTTTTGTTCTTGAGTATGAAATATCAATATCTAAGACAGCTAACAAAGAAGTACACAGTCGGTACACCCGGTACATGAATAAAATTTTTAATAAAAAATAAAACCGACTTCTAAGATAAAATAGAATCTGCCTTAAACACCTAGTGGCCATCTGTGGTTTCCTATCATCGAATCCTACTTTCTAAATACAAATTCTGGTAAATTAATGAAAATTACCAAAAGCGTCATACTTGTACTTATAACATTTGAAGAGATCCCTCAATTTTTCCAAAATCCCATTATCAGACCCCAACTTGCAGCCAACGAGACCATCTCGGAATTATACACGATCGATCCAAAAAAAATATTTGAATCGATATGGGGTAACATTCAACACAAAAAAAACAGTGGAATTGAGAACCAGGATGCTTAGCCAAGTTGCCAATCGCTAGCGCTTGGTAGCGTATCGTAGTTTTCCCTCTCTGTTACTCTTGCACATTAGTGCGACAAAGACAGTTAGCTGCCTTTCGCTTACGATTGACGTTTAAGCGCTAGCGATTGCCAACTTGGCTAAGCACCCAGGAGCTTTTTTTTAATCGGTTAAAAATCTACCTTTGCCAATCAAACTTTAATAGCATTTGCTTTTCAAAATTCAAAGTTGCACATACAATTGTATACGTACGCAAATTGCGCGTGCGAAAATAGCCGGCGGCGAACGTGTTAATGATTTGACATTCTGCCTGCCTGCTAAATATATTAAGTAAATTAATTGTACAAAAGAGTCCATTTTAACTCATTAAAAGCAAAGCCTTCTTAGAGCTATCTATCCAATTTCACGACAAATGATGAAATAGTACTACAATTAGCACCTTATCACAGATAGGTAAACAATTTTATTGACTTTTTGTATTAATTTAATACTCGTAGTCATCATCATCATCATCAGCCTATGTTAGTCCACTGCTGGAAGTAGGCCTCTCCTATTAACTATGTGTATAGACTCGTAGTAGGTACTCAAAAAATTGCAGACGACATCTGGGTATGTAGCTAGCCCAAAATAGAAAAAAACCGGCCAAGAGCATGTCAGGCCAAGCTCAGTGTAGGGTTCCGTAGGTATTCAAAAACGGCTGGGCCGATTATATTCGAAGTAGTTTTATTTTAAAGTACTCTATCAGCCCACTATTCATGATTTTTACATATTTTTAGGAACTACGGATCAAAAGTTAGAGAGGGGGGACACTATATTTTTTTCTTCTCTTGCGATTATCTCCGAAAATATTGACTCTAGAAAAAAACTTTTTTTTAAGACCCTTATTCTTTTTAAGAGATTTATTCTATGATACCCCACATTATAGGATTACATCAAATAAAAAAAAAACATCCCCACTTCACTAGTTGGGAAGGTAAACGAAAAAAAAATTTTTTTTTGAGTTTATTGTACCACTTTGTTGGCATGATTAATATGTATCATCATCATCATCATCATCAGCCCATAGTTGTCCACTGCTGGACATAGGCCTTTCCCAATTCGCGCCACCATACAACACCATATAATATGTATACCTGTACCAAAATTTAAGATTTCTAGTATTAACGGTCACTGACCTATGCTGCGGACAGACGGACATGGCGAAACTATAAGGGTTCCGTATTTGCCATTTTGGCTCAAAGAGATACAAAAAAATAATACGAGTATTCTTTATTGTGCACCAGATTATAAAGAACACATTTAAAAAAACATACAGATAAAACCTAGGTAACAACAGGCGATCTTATCGCTAAAAAGCGATCTCTACCAGACAAAGACAACCTTAGGGTACGGGTTTAACTATATTAAAATTAAGGAAATTTTTAATGTTGAATGCCTTACGGTTTTATTTTCATTACTTTTGTGTTTCATTTTATTGTTAGTGGGTAAGCTACTCTCACTCTCTAATAGCAAAATACCGAGGAAAAGTTTCATAAGTTGCGAAACTTCTATAGAGAACGTTCTCGGCAATTGAAATTTTACAAACAATCTAATCATGCCAAAACCGTTGTAAATACATGTCTTTTAAGGTATATTTTATGCCTTGTTTACTCAGTTGTGAAATATAATATTTTTCATAATACTTTTTTATAAGTTCTCATGGAAACATTGTGAATGAGAACTTACTCTTAAATTCTCATGAAAATTACCGGAAATTCGCGAGTATATTCCTGCAATTTTGAGAATGTTCTGTAACTTATACAGTCGAGGAAATTGAATGTTTAACACTTTGCAGTTCAAGTTAAATTGGTTGTGTTGTATGTACTCAGCACGTCCAACGTAAAGTGAGCCATAAACTGCTAAATATTCAATTTCCTCGACCGTACAATGCTACTCTCTAACAGCAAACGCAACAACGGCTTATTTTCACTACCGAATTGATTTTTCTATCAAACTCTTAAATCCGTTTTCCTCTTCCGTAAACAATACGCTTTTAAGTAACGATCAAGTAAACACCATTAACAACCTACCTGTGACTAAAGAATTCTCTAGAGGAATCGTGTTCCGATCCTGACAATCGGTAAAACATTGCTTGTAATGGGTGACCCATGTATACGTGTAGCTGTAACTCACAGCCCTTATGCTGGACAATGTGCACAGCAGTCAGATATGAGGCAGTAAGAACGCGTTTAAAAGGAAAAAAGACCATGAATTTTTGTAGTTGTTGAGATTGGCCATTGGATTGGGATTGATATTTCTTTGTTTCCTTTAAGATTTTACAATGTCCTTTAATGTCACTTATTCTTAATGGTACAGGTAGAAAACTTGATATAATTGTGTGTTGCTATCAGCCACCAGATTACCACTTTGGTGTTTGCAAAGTAACGTATTAGTATAAGAATTATGACTCTCCAATCTCTAAACGTAAGCGCCGTATTAATTATATTGTACTCTGAATTGGTTTTCAATAAATCATCACCGGTATTATGTAAATAATAAGATCGTCATTTGTTAAGTTTTGTAATTTTGTAAATTCTGCTATTTTATTGAGTACTAAATAGTGTATTGTTATACTACAAATTGCCAAAATCAACAGTTCTTCTACGTGTGTTTGCTGTGGCAAATTAAAGCCGGTATCTGATAAATAGTGGAGGTTAGGATCGTCCAGATTACGTTCTCGCGTTTTGGCGGCCGAGGCCCTCGAATCACTCCCAAAGCATTTAATTACTGTGCTACAACAAGTTTACTGTGGCTCGCGGACCCTTCTCTAATCCTTTCCCGCATATTTCATGGGGCCATCAGGGAATATTTTACGCCAGGTTCGGTTTATCCGCATATTGAGGTTTGGAAAAAACTTAAGTAAAGCCCTTTATCCCAAAAATGCCAAATTGCCAAGGATCGGATTTTTCGGTGTCATTTTGCGGCATACTTCTCTCCCGTCCTATAAATATTTGTACTATACTTTATAAAATCATAGTATTAAATTACTGCGAGTAATAGATAGCACAGTAAAATAAACGCAAAGTTACTGTGATGGCTCAAGTGCATACTGTTAGAACTGGGATCTTGATACTCATAATAATGATAATTAAAAATCAAACACAGTTCAACACAATTTTATTGTATCATTACAATTTCAGCCTTGCTTTTATAAATAGTTTTTACATTATTTACACTTCCAACACCATTTTTACTTTTTTGAGTACAAATTCCGTAAAAAGTTTCGAATTTTTCATTAAATAATTCAGCGTTACATGTAGACAAGATATGAGAAAATATTAACTTTAATTGTAATTTAGATACGTTTACAATGTTTAAATGATACGAGTACAGAAAACGGATCCAATGAAGAAAGTAATATAAGTTGGACCCAAAATGAATTCTTCCTTTACATGAACGATCATAACATTCTAAGATGGTTATCTGTAGAGCTACAATCGCTCTTCTCGTACTGTCATTGTCTCGACAGTCCAAGACTATTCGCTATTTGCGAACACCGAGCTACCACTTCGTCTTGCAGAAGACTGAAAGACATCGCTATTAGTATGAGACCAAAAACTAGATACGCACAGCATGCGATCATCTGGATATATTCGCTCTTGGAATTTTCTGTTGTGTGCTTTGAGGTAAGGAAACTTGTTGGTACGAAGTCTCCGAAGCCTATCGTGGCTAAAGCTATGAAGCAGAAGTAAGCAGCATCGAGGAAGCTCCAGTTTTCCCATGCTGAGAAGATGGCTGCTCCGACACAGATGTAGCCTAGAAGGAGGAAGAGGACGATGCTGACTGGGACGTGGCAGTGCTCGATGCCGTGGCTAATGTGGTGCTGCACACTAGCGCTGCTGCTGGGAACAGCACAGCTCTTGGATTTGTCATCCTTCCAGATCAAAGGCACTCGTGATGGGGTGTCGTGGGGGCATATTCTGGAAAGAGAAATATCATGGAACTTATTGAAGCACTACGAAATATATAAAAAAAGAAAAGAATGAAAATTATACACAATATTATAATCTGGCATTCTATCTAAATCTATATGAAATTTAAAACAATGTTAAACAACATGAATGCGTTATTTTCATCAAGATTCAACCGATGACTGTCAGTATAATATTTACTTATCAAAGTTCAATTTAATGATTAGATAGTTGCATTATTTTATTTAAAAAAGTTAAATTACACCTATGCCTAAAATGTCTGTAAACTTATTTTTTTATGGAATAGGAGGCAAGCAAGCAGACGTATCGCCGAGTGGTAAATTTATTAATTTATGGGTAATTGCTTAATTTTATGATGGATATTGAAATTGTTAGAAAAATATTTACGATTCATCAGGATCTTCCGAGTCTTCTAGGTCCTCTTGGCTCCTATTCAAAGGCAGCTCCCCACACTCTTCAGCTATGAGCTGTTCTATGACGGCCCCTCTTGGTCTCTGTATAGTTCGACCCCGGCTTCGCCCAGGGCTATGCCCGCCGTGGACCGTGGCTAAACACTTCATGTTGCCAGTGGTCCGTTTGCGGTCTAGCGTTTGGGTTTGTAGTGCTGATGATGTCTGGGGTTCTGTGTAAAGGAATGAATCTGCTTAGAATAATCATTGAAAATGAATATCAAATCTTTATTAAGAAAATTAGCTATTTAAAGTTAGGAATCAAGATGTGCCATATTAATGAAACCACGTTAATAAAATATTCCAAAACATTTTGGCATCATATGCCCATGTTAGTTCTGGTCTAGGCGGACAGATTATTAATCTAATGGCCACGCCAGCAGGTGCTTAAATACTTTAAGCATTCTTTAGATTAGAACTATCTTAAATCCCTTTCAGAGAGGGAGCATATTGGAGATGGGTACAGGCAACTATCAGCTGACTGCTCTAGAGAAGCCCGCTCGAAGACTTCAAAGTACTGCCTCCTCTCCTCCATCCGAAGATGAAAATTCGAAGTACTACATATCAGTGACGGTATTGTTCTTGCTTTAAATAGTATCATACGTACGAAGTTGAAAGTGGAATAGCGGAGTGGAGAGATGTAAGTAGACTTATAATAGTACTCACACATGGATGGTGTTACTTCTACCTATATTATAGAACGTTATGAAACAAAGTATAACTCTGAAAATGTTATAGAATACTAGAATATCAAAGAGAGGAAGATGATGTTAAGTAATATATGACATTTTGTAACGCCAATATGATAGCACCATTAGTTACTTACCATCAACAAAAGCAGTATGGCGGACGCATCGTAGCGAATTTAGGGTTTTGCAGTGCCCGTTCAAAGACCTTATAAAGCTGTCCTCTCTCCACCTCACGGAGAAAAACTAACCATCAATTATGATATCATGGTAATCATAGCAGCATTCTTTAAAGTAAATGCGTGACCCTAATGGCCTGGCCACGATATTGGTCTAAGGCGACTAGCGGCGGGTGAATCTATAACTCTCTCGCACGTTTGATTTTCCGCCCCACCGGTTGCTTTAGACCAATGTCGTGGTCAGGCCATAAAGTGGTTAAAAAATCATTCTGAGAATAAACTGACAGAGAGTTAAGTGGACTTACCATCAGCCAAGGCACTGCGCTTGACGCGTCCCAGCGTAGCAGACTTAGGGCTGGGCGGTGCCCGCTCGAAGACCTGCGAGTACTGCCTCCGCTCTACCGCCCGCGCTGTCCACGGCCGCGGTGGGAATGAGGTGTACTGGTTGTTAAGCAGACTTACCATCAGCCAAGGCACTGCGCTTGTCGCGTCCCAGAGTAGCAGACTTAGGGCTGGGCGGTGCCCGCTCGAAGACCTGCGAGTACTGCCCCCGCTCTACCGCCCGCGCTGTGCACGGCCGCGGTGGGAATGAGGTGTACTGGGGTACTGGTTGTTAAGCAGACTTACCATCAGCCAAGGCACTGCGCTTGACGCGTCCCAGCGTTGCAGACTTAGGGCTGGGCGGTGCCCGCTCGAAGACCTGCGAGTACTGCCCTCTCTCGCCCGCGCTTGCACCGTCCTCGGCAGCGGTGGGAATGAGGTGTACTGGTTGTTAAGCAGACTTACCATCAGCCAAGGCACTGCGCTTGACGCGTCCCAGCGTAGCAGACTTAGGGCTGGGCGGTGCCCGCTCGAAGACCTGCAAGTACTGGCCCCCTCCCACACACCGTCCTCGGCCGCGGTGGGAATGAGGTGTACTGGTTGTTAAGCAGACTTACCATCAGCCAAGGCACTACGCTTGACGCGTCCCAGCGTAGCAGACTTAGGGCTGGGCGGTGCCCGCTCGAAGACCTGCGAGTACTGCCCCCGCTCCCCCGCCCGCGCCCGCACTGTCCCCGGTCGTGGTGGGAATGAAGTGTACTGGTTGTTAAACAGACTTACCATCAGCCAAGGCACTGCGCTTGTCGCGTCCCAGAGTAGCAGACTTAGGGCTGGGCGGTGCCCGCTCGAAGACCTGCGAGTACTGCCTCCGCTCTACCGCCCGCGCTGTCCACGGCCGCGGTGGGAATGAGGTGTACTGGTTGTTAAGCAGACTTACCATCAGCCAAGGCACTGCGCTTGTCGCGTCCCAGCGTAGCAGACTTAGGGCTGGGCGGTGCCCGCTCGAAGACCTGCAAGTACTGGCCCCCTCCCACACACCGTCCTCGGCCGCGGTGGGAATGAGGTGTACTGGTTGTTAAGCAGACTTACCATCAGCCAAGGCACTGCGCTTGACGCGTCCCAGCGTAGCAGACTTAGGGCTGGGCGGTGCCCGCTCGAAGACCTGCGAGTACTGCCCTCTCTCGCCCGCGCTTGCACCGTCCCCGGCCGCGGTGGGAATGAGGTGTACTGGTTGTTAAGCAGACTTACCATCAGCCAAGGCACTACGCTTGACGCGTCCCAGCGTAGCAGACTTAGGGCTGGGCGGTGCCCGCTCGAAGACCTGCGAGTACTGCCCTCTCTCGCCGGCGCCTGCACCGTTCTCGGCTGCGGTGGGAATGAGGTGTACTAATTGTTAAGCAGACTTACCATCAGCCAAGGCACTCCCAACTAGCAAAACAGTCATATAACATCGAGCTTACTCAGCTAATAAGTTGTATAAAAGTCATATAAACGCGAATTACACAGTACCTATCGTATAAAGCCAGCTTATACAGCAATATGTCGTATAAAAGTCATATAAACGCAAATTACACAGTACCTGTCGTATAAAGCCAACTTATACAGCAATAGCATAATAGTCGTATAAGATGTCATATACACGTTTATACGACTTTCTTATATGACTTAAGAGTCATATAAGAAGTTGCTGAAAAAGACACATTTATAAAACGCTTATATGACTTTTTTGCCGAGTAGCAAAAACTTATATGGCTGACTTATGACTTGTGAGAAAAAGTCGAGTAAACGTAACGCAGTTGCTATTATATGACTATTGTGAATGAAGTCATATAACAGCTAATTATATATCTTGTTTTATAAAAGTGTTTTATTCAGCATCTCGACATCTTTTATGACTAAAGAGTCATATAAGATTAATGCTGAGTAACCTGCTTTTACATGACGCTTACTTGACTATTTATCGAATAATTACATCTTATATGACCTATGCTCGAGTAAATGAAAAAATAATAGCTATTATAGAACTTTTTGGTTTCAGCTGTTACTTTTATATGATTAACGTATCTACCTGTAGGTGTCATGGCGCTTAAACCACTAAACTTGCTATATAAGAACTAATACGAAGCAGTTATATGATATGTTAATCGTATACATGTCATATAGTAGTTTCCTTCGTAATAATTAAAAATATTTATTTAATTTATATTGTAATAACTAATAATTAAAGTGGCGCGTTCATTATTTACTACTAAATATAGTATACTTTATCAGTAAAGTGCGAATACATTTTCACCATTAGGTAGAATTTATAATGCCAATTATAACATGGTCATATATTACTTAGATATCTCTGTCAAAACATACTCAACAGCATTAAGTGATTTAATTTTGTTTACACCAGCTAGCACTAACAAAATTATATGCACGAGCAAGTTGTCAATCCGTCTTCTGTTTAGCTTCGCTAGACACTTTTATTCCACAAATTTGGCATATAAGTAGCAATTATATGATCAATAAATAACTAACTCAACGGTTATATGGCTCTTATATGATGAAAAGTCATATAAAAGCTATATAAGTCGCTATTATACAGCTAGTTAGCTATAAAGTGGTCACGGCGATGATTATTATATGACGAATAAGTGGTGGCAGTTTCAGTTAAATGGCTTTTATATGGCTAAAAAGCTGAGTAATATGGGCCCAAATCGCGTTATATAAACGTAATTATTACGTTTTTATGACCAATTTCATAAGCTAAAAGCCTGAATATGTTACGTTTCCGCGACGATTATATGACGAAATTTTGCTAGTTGGGCTGCGCTTGACGCGTCCCAGCGTAGCAGACTTAGGGCTGGGCGGTGCCCGCTCGAAGACCTGCGAGTACTGCCTCCGCTCTACCGCCCGCGCTGTCCACGGCCGCGGTGGGAATGAGGTGTACTGGTTGTTAAGCAGACTTACCATCAGCCAAGGCACTGCGCTTGTCGCATCCCAGAGTAGCAGACTTAGGGCTGGGCGGTGCCCGCTCGAAGACCTGCGAGTACTGCCCTCTCTCGCCCGCGCTTGCACCGTCCCCGGCCGCGGTAGGAATGAGCTGTACTGGTTGTTAAGCAGACTTACCATCAGCCAAGGCACTACGCTTGACGCGTCCCAGCGTAGCAGACTTAGGGCTGGGCGGTGCCAGCTCGAAGACCTGCGAGTACTGCGCTCTCTCGCCCGCGCCTGCACCGTCCCCAGCCGCGGTGGGAATGAGGTGTACTGGTTGTTAAGCAGACTTACCATCAGCCAAGGCACTGCGCTTGACGCGTCCTAGCGTAGCAGACTTAGGGCTGGGCGGTGAGCGCTCGAAGACGTGCGAGTACTGCCCCCGCTCCAACGCACCGTCCTCGGCAGCGGTGGGAATGAGGTGTACTGGTTGTTAAGCAGACTTACCATCAGCCAAGGCACTGCGCTTGACGCGTCCCAGCGTAGCAGACTTAGGGCTAGGCGGTGCCCGCTCGAAGACCTGCGAGTACTGCCTCCGCTCTACCGCCCGCGCTGTCCACGGCCGCGGTGGGAATGAGGTGTACTGGTTGTTAAGCAGACTTACCGTCAGCCAAGGCACTGCGCTTGACGCGTCCCAGCGTAGCAGACTTAGGGCTGGGCGGTGCCCGCTCGAAGACCTGCGAGTACTGCCCCCGCTCCCCCGCCCGGGCCCGCACCGTCCCCGGCCGCGGTGGGAATGAGGTGTACTGGTTGTTTTCTGCCGGTTGCGGTAAGAGACGCTGTTGCTCGTGGAGTTGAAAGTGGTTTTCTGTCTGTGAATTAATTGAAAAAAATATTTTAGGGTTCTTCTGCGTTCCTGTGAGAAATTTTCTGGTAGGATTCTGGTAAAAAAATATTCATAAGACATAACTCTAATTTTTCTTTCAAGGGTCATTCCAATGCTGCTAAGAACCCTACTTAGTTGTTTTGATCTCTAAGTTTGCCATTATTACCAAACTATTTCTAGTATGTAGAGTATTTGAAATGGATTACTTATTTAGCTCGGAAATTAGGAGTCAAGCCTAGTTTAAAAACTAAGCAGTCGTACATTTGCGATTAAAACTGTTCTGTACTTTACGTTTCGACCCTTACCTCCCCTTATTTTTCCTTCATGTGTTGCTATACAAAAGTACTTGTTACTATGATTTTGAGGACATTTTCTGGCTAGCACGGGCCAATTAAGCCAGCGTCACAATGCCTGAAGACCAACCTCAATTCCGGAAATCGTAAATTTATCTGTGTCACTCATAACACCTTAGGTTCAGTGGCAGAAACAGATCTTCGTTTACGATTTTCAATATTCGCGGTTCTTCTTCAACTCCTTACCTCTCCCTCTTTCCTCCAAGTATTCGGAACTTTCTTCTTAGTGGCGCTCAGCCACCCGGCACGTGCTAGATGCGCCAGCGACGCTCCTAAGCCAGCCAAGCAGGCCAGGGTCAGCGGCACGCCGGCAGCCGCGTACGCCACCGTTGCCGCCCTGCCTGCTGCTGTTCGTGGTGATACATTCCCGTACCCTGGATGAAAGTCAGCGTAAGTTTTAGCGGAATAAATAAAATAATCATATCACGATCTTTAGAGCTGTTACATCACCGTAAAGCTCACAAAATTCGAGGTAATTTGTGCATGATTTTTGAGTCTGTATTTACAAGCGCGTGTACACGTAGTGAAACGTACATAACAAAAATAAAAAAATTTAAACTAAATAAATGCAATTACATTGCAATTTAAATTAGACAAACATGTTATAAAATAGTCTAATAATGTTTTCTGTCACAGTCGGATAAACAGTAAACTATGAAAGAAAACGCGAATCAACTTAACTTAGTTTAAGAAGTTGTAGAGCAAAACCAGTTTGGTATGACGAGTATAAATATAGTTTCATTATTTGCTCTTATAACAGGAACAGGACATACCCGATTACATAAAATAATGTAAATATCTATACCTGCTATTTACTAGTAAGTAAATGCTACCGAGCGTCTAATTTTCCATATGAAAAACCGGCACTGAGCATCTAATTTTCTATATAGTTAAACCCCGTAATTTATTGAAAACTTGGAAATATTTAGGTTTATCCCGCTTTCATAATATTGATGTGACAGTGATTTATTGGGCAAGTTTATTTGTTTGCTGCGATAATTTCAGGCTAAACTTAAAAGCTTACTTTATTGCTGTGTCAAATTGTTTGATTGATGTCTAGTTCTTAGCTTAGGTACACTTATTAGCTCTTCCTAAGGAGTTAGGGTGCAGTGCGGCTCCACTGACGCGGAGCGGAGCGGAGCTGTGCGAAATTGACCAATTACATTCTTCCAATTCAAAATTCGAAACACTGTGATGCGGTCTCATTGGCCGAGCTCCCACAGCTCCGCTCCGCTCCGCGTCAGTGGTGCCGCACCCTTAAAACTGGTGTAGTATGTACCATACTGAACCGTTATTGTATGTAAAGTCATCCTTATAAATCAATTTTCTGGCTTATGGTTGGTATTGGTATTAGATACAAATTTCCAATGTCTAAATATTTCTTCCACCACCACATTCTTGATACAACCAGGAAGTCGTAGTAGTAATCTCCATCCATTTTATGCTGACCAATGTATAGTCATCATCATCATCAATCTATATCAGTCCATTGCTGGATAAAGCGTTTAGACGCAGTAGGAGGTGAATGCATAATCGCCACGCTGGGCAAGCGGGTTGGCGATCGCAGTAATGTGTCCACTATGATGACGCTGCTGCAGCCCATCATAGATCATTTATCAAAGAATGGTCAGTGACATTTCAATCCCTTGGTCGACTCTTACGACACTAGCGGGAAGAGTTGGAGTGATGATAAATGTATTCTCACCGTCACCACACGGCTGGACTATAATAGGTTGTAATTAAGAGTATGTAGCCGTGAGATAGACTATCAGTCCCTGTTTTATCAATATAGTTAGTAAAAGACAGGAGGTCTATCATACAGCGACATTCTATCGCAGGAATCATATGCTAAGGTAACATGAAGTGGGGGCCTTTTGGGGCATTTAATACACCCGTAAGTGTTTACGAGTATTATTGTTATTTTATTATTATTGCGGAGATATCTGCGCCCAGGAGAGCTTTGTGTCCGATGATTCTTGTGGTTGCAACTTAGACGCGTTTTGACAGATTCAAAATTTTCTAATTGACCATTCACATTCTTCTTATATACAGGGTGAAAAGGGACGGCGTTCCTTCCCGCTACCGGCCGAGTCTACCAACCATTACAATGAACTTTCAGTATGGGACCAACATCGAAAGCGTTGATGGAAAATTGACTTTTCCATACTATTGAACTCTAACTAATCACTTACTTTGTATGAGGGGTTAATTTTTTTTTTATATTTCGATGTTGGTCCCATACTGAAAGTTCATCGTAATGGTTGGAGACTCGGTCGGTAGTGGGAAGGAACGTCGTCCCTTTCCACCCTGTATATGAAAACACATCTACATTCTGGGAAATCTTACACAAATCGAGTTAGTCCCACAGTAAGCTCAATTACGGTTTGTGATGCCGACAAACATATATTAAAATAGATACATAATATAAATACTTAAATACACAAATAATGCCCTCGCCAGGATTCGAACCCGGAACCTCCAGCTTCGTAAGGTCGAACTAGGCTACGGAGTATTATGTAGGTATACTGACCTATAGTAGTAATTAAGGTGATGCAGTATATCAGTGCACCAGAGAAGGTCCACTTCGAGTCCAAGGCCAGCTCCTGCGGTTGGACCTCTGGCGCCTGCCTGGCAGCTGCCACGATGGAGGTCTCGAACTTTCGAAGCTGCTCGTGCACCAAACGGGTCCAATTTCGCTCGTACAGCACATTGAGGCGCTCTGAAAAAGAAAAGAAAGTTTCTATTAGGATGACATAACACTTTGAGTTATCTGTGGGATGTCCATTTTCGCTACAAAGCGGAAAACTCACAGGATCGGCTACGAGCGTAGCGCGTAGTACTCGTCCGCAATGAAAGTGTTAAAATGGGATATATACCATGAAAATTGCAATTATTGAGCACCCGATATTATAAAATGATAGTTATCTTAACTATCATTTTATAACAATCATACTCGTAAACACTTACGGGTGTATTAAATGCCCCAAAGGGCCCTTACTTCATGTTACCTTACCTCATGATTGGTCTATCTATGATAGTCTATCTCACTCTACATACCTAAGTCTAAGGCCTGAAAAACGCTCAAACGTAGCGTGAAGCGGGCGTCTATGTTAAACAAATGCAATTGTTGCAGTATCTTTTTATTGAAAAATGCATATAAAAATCCAAACTAGGTACTTAATGAATCAAAAACAATGTAAATCACTGTATTTCCTTGTTATATTATATATATTGAAAGATACTGCAGAATTGTTTACCTTTTTTTAAACACCAAACCAAACAGAGTATAACTGTCGCACCAATCATATGCTAAGTCTACTAATAACATTGTCCGTACATATTTTTGCATAGCAAGTTTACGTAAGTCTATCAAAATATCCACGGCTTTCCTCAAAATGTCCTTCGGAAACTAATGACAGTAATGACAGATGGCATAAAACGTGCTCAAACTGTCACTATTTCCACGGAACCCTAAAAATGGCCATTGTACGGATAAGATCACGAGAGGCCATTATAACTTCGATGGCTGGCGCTCAAATTAACGACCACTGAAATCACCGCCCTGTTTAGTTTAATCTAAAGTTAAAACAGCCATTTAACTTTTAAGATTCTGTTTAAAGCGCCCTTGTCCGAGATGAAAAGAACTTGGTTTTAATTTAGAATTTGATGAAAGCTGCATTGAATCTAATTAAGTTTTTGTGACGGGTGTAAGTAGAATAAAAATATTATGATACTTATTTGTTCACACAAAACTTATGTTATTGAGTGACGCTGCATTTGTTTCTAATTACACTATTTAGACAGAGCCTGATACACCTGATACAGATAGGTAACCCATCAGAACAGCTAGGGTTTCCCGTTTAATATAAACGTTAGGTATGCATTTGTAAACTTGAGACCGGCCTACGCATTAGCTCAATAATTGTATTGTACCTACATAAACAATAATTATTATAATTACGAGTATAATCAAGTATTCTTATTAGGTCTAAGTCATTCGGCACGCTGCATGTAGGTAATTATTTAATAATTGTCGCGGAAACGTATACTAATGGTAATGATTTTTCATCTACAATGGTTTCTAGGTTGTTAAGGTAGAAGTACCAGTGCGTAACATGTTAATAGAAAATATTTATTTGAATCACGATATCATGCTCATTTATAAATCTTCCTAAACTATTATCAAATGGTTTGGGAGAGAAGTTTGTTAGTTTTGATAAATAGTATTTATTTTATAGGGTGACAATATCGAAACTTGACAAAATAATATATTTTCGTAGTCAATCCGATTATAGGTACCAGTAAGAGTCATATGCTTTTGCTGGCAATTCCAATAGATGACACCTCAGTACAAATTTAAATGTCAAAATATAGATTATTAACTGTCAGTCCTAATAAATATGTTCGCATGCCTTAAAATTATGCGAAGAATTAAGAAATAAGCTTTTTATTTTGAAATTGCTATGTACATACATAATTAAAGGCACACACATTTTTCATTCTTCAAATGCGGTAATAGTTGATCTTATCTAATCAATGGCAACTAAAGCCAAGATGACAAGTATTGGTACAGCGTCGGGCACTGGTGGTTAATTCCATCTTATCAAGAGAATTTTTTTACTTCAAATTATGCTTTTCTTCATGTCAAAGCAAGTGTGTTCAATGCCCCACA
This sequence comes from Thaumatotibia leucotreta, assembly GCA_025490895.1. Taxonomy (NCBI): domain Eukaryota; kingdom Metazoa; phylum Arthropoda; class Insecta; order Lepidoptera; family Tortricidae; genus Thaumatotibia; species Thaumatotibia leucotreta. The sequence goes on along the minus strand of JALPQI010030493.1, from coordinate 3,598 downwards.
TTCATAAACGCTCCTTTATTATCTTTATAGTAAATTTCGTACCTTTCCAACAAATAAATAGCGTACATGTTTGTGTAGACAGTAAGTAATCACTATGCTAAACTGCAGAAATAGATGGTCTATTCTTGAACAAATTCAAAATGCATTTCTGCATGCGCTTATGGTGCATACAAAGGAAAAGTTAATGATAATTTTAGTTACAAATTGGCAATCCAGCAATCCACATCCTAATTATTTTATAAAATTAATTAATCCTGCTTTCATTAAGAAATATCGGGTGAAATTTCCACTATAAAACCTTCCTCTGACCCGTTAATTGTTCTGTCAGACGTCAGACCCTGTTATTTATTTCTTCGCTCAAATCACATCCTTAAGCTAAAATTGTTTCGTTAGTCGGATTTCCCCGTCTTTTCTACGTGATCGGTCTTCGAAACTTCTAATTAAAATTCCAGCCAATAACAGAACTCTAAACAAGCTTTGGAAACATCGGACGTCGCTGATTGGCTCATTCAAGTGAACGTTCGTTCTAAATTTGAAACGTGAATTCAATATCGTTAGCTTAATTTGTATTTGGGCTTACTTCAGTATATGTATGCTTGCAGAGAGGTGGCTTATTATGGTCCCGTTTTATTTGCTACCCCGTCACTATTGCACTTGCATACTTGTTAGAATGTAACGGAAACGGCGACAAACGAAGACGCGGTACCATCATACATAAGCCTACTGGCTTATGTACAGGTGTATTACATATTTGTTAATCATCATTGTTTACGCCTCTATAAAGGAAACTACTGGTTATGATAGTTTACCATTTTAATTACTGATAAGGTACAATCGGTAGTTATTTATGTCTAAGGTGCGGAGGTTTCAGCGGTTAGAAGTCGTGTCGATGCGTCTGGTGTCGTGTTAGCGCAACCTGGGCGCTGTTGTCGCGCTCACGGAGCCCTCTCATTCGCTACCAACGGTCGTCTGGATTGGTCAACGCCGGTGTCAGCGTTACCAGACGTTAACAATCATCAACATCTTATTCCAGTCCACTGCTGGACATAGTCTAGGCCTCTCCAATCGCCTATAGGTACGAACGCATCAGGAGGCTTTGCACATAATCGCAACGCTACACATAGCAGCGCAGTAGCGGGTTGGCAATCGTAGTGTGTACAGACAAGTGCAAAAATATGTATCGAAAGAATCCTCTTCTAAATATGTTACGAGATTCTTATTACACAGAATTAAGGCAGGAAAGTGCATATTTTTGAGCATTCTAAGCACATTATATTGCCTTAAGTACCTAGTGTACGACGAATGGTCTACGCGACGTACACTAAAAAGGTCAACCCTGATACGTTCGTCACACATTGACCACACGTTGTCCACACGGCGACTGTGCATTTGCGACTGACGTGTATCGAGCGACCATTTGCATTGCCCGCTGTTTAAGAATAAGAAATGTTTAATAGCACAAAACAAAATTGGCTTGGTTCCATTAACAATTTACCTGTGAACAGTGAATTGCGCTAAAAGGTCTTACAGCATGATGGGAGCAGTGGAACTCACTACGTGACGCTGATTTTCAGTGAATCCCATACGAACTAAAAGACTATCATCTAGTATAATATCAGTTTCACACCGCGTTGTCCATTAATGACCATTGGTTGGATCAACATGTTGACTATTATTATTATTATTATTTGTATGTCTTTGCCATATCTCGGGACCATGAGGTCCCGGGCCTTTGGGAGGCATGCGTGGGGCCGAAGCCAACAGCGCAGAGGCCATTTAAGACAATTAATATAAAGCAAAGGATACACGTGGCGGAGACCATCCCCGACCGCACAATATGATACGTCCGGAGATGGTCCCCACCAGGTGCAAAGACTATTGCAGTGGAGCACTGTGACTGCGATGGAAACTAAGGTCTTGGGCTATGGTTGGTGTAATAGATGGACTGGATACTGGGTTATGGGAGGAGACTAGCGGACACCTGCCGTGACAATCAGTCTCAAAATTGTAAAAAGGCAGGTGGTGACTCGCCAACTCATTTAGTGGGCCCTCCAAACAGCCGCACGCACAGTGCGACAATAGCGCAACACTTCAGAGTGGCTTGAAGGTTGTCGAAAGGTGAGACTGCGGTAGCCAGATCCCGGTAATCCGTTCAAGGGCCGCCGGCGTTATGACATTTTACACTTCCAACCTGGAGCATAGGTCCCGCTCTTGCGAATCCACTCTGGCCGGCCGGTCAAGGCAAGCACAGAGGCGAGGGCCATATAAAAGGGCCCTCTGGAATAGGGATCCGCGGTGTCGCCACTCACCGTCAGCTCGCCACAAGCTGCCCCCGCGGGGTTATTATTATTATTTATTAATACACTAGCAGCTTTTAGAGCTGATGCGTGTATATCACTGCACTTATGTTTTATTTGCACTTTTTAATGTTCTAAGGTAAGTGTCTAGTCTATTTTTAAAAGTGTTCACTGTTGGTGCACTGATAACTGATTCCGGTAGAGAGTTCCACATATTCACCACACGATTCGGCAAGAAGTGTTTCCTAGTACACTATTCATCGAAAGTGTGAGTAGAGTTGCTGCTGCGTTGGCGTGGAGTTGTTAAAATGTGCGAAGACCTTTACTTAGTTCGGCCAATGTGTACTGGGGCCTTAATATAACCTGTTGCTAGTAATTAGAGCAATTATGCCGTTGGCATAGCTGTTGATTAATTACAACAATGTGTCAATTAATATTCCTGTATTATGCAATTGTATTCCACAAGTAAGAGTAATTAAAGGCTGTCATTATATAAACTTTGTAATTATGATCTGTATACTTAACTTGCAAATAACGATTATTGTTATAAATGTGTCATATACCAAAGAAAAAGACCAAGATCACCAATGTCCAAGGTAGGAATCGAACCCACGTAGGTAAATTGCTAGTAACTAGCCACTCTCTAGTAACTGGACACCTTATATAAAAATTTACTCTATGTGCTTATAGTTAGTTCATTTTAAACGATGAGTCACGTCAATGTCAATCACTCTCCCTCTTCCAAAATGAATTCTAATAATAAATACATAGAGCTCATTTTTATATAGTGTGGTCAGTTACTGGAGGGTGGCCAGTTACTAGCAATTTACCCTACTCAGCTTTTGGACGTTAGTGATCTTGGTCTTTTTTCTTTAGTAACTATATGACATTTAATATTTATAATTCATTTAGTATAAAGTAATGTTACTATCCGAAAGAAACTCAAATCAAAATATTTAATAAAAAATATTTGAATTGGTTTTCACAAAAACTTCTTCAACTAAGGTGGAAGTACTAGAACCCGACGCTGTACCAATACTCGTCATTATAGGTTGATTTGCCATCGACAAGATAAAATTAACTATTAGAGCATTTAAACTATGATTAATGTATGTACCTTTAATACTTCATATTCCAACTTTGAAATAATTAGCGTATATCTAAATTATTTGCATAATTTTAAGACAGGCTGACGTTTATTATGTACTGACTGAGTGTTAATATTTCCAATGTCCCAATATGTGACATTGAAACTTGTACTGAAGTGCCATCTATTGGGACTGTCAGCAAAAGCACCTGAC